>CM014092.1:33420198-33499842 GCA_004119915.2 Collichthys lucidus | reverse complement strand
TAATAACCTTCATACTGTGTGTGTGTGTGTGTGTGTGTGTGTGTTCTTCCTACATGTCTGATTAACATCACAAACAGGAAGAAATCTGATAATTCTGTTTTTCAGCTGATGAATTTAAAAAGGGAAACATTATATTAGAAATAAAAATATAAATATGAAGGTGAATATAAAGATAAATATAAATATAAAGATCCTGCAGGTCTCTGCGGATCCACAGAAACTGGTCTCAGGTGAACAGGCCGAGGCCTCTCGGTCTCTGACTCGCTGATTAATAATTAAACGTCGTGTTGTTGCGTTTACAGGCTGAATATGAAAATAAAACATTTGAATATTGTGTTAAAGCGTGAAACCAGAGACAGTTTGGACTCAAAGCTCAAACTCACCTGAAGCTGAGAACAAGAACAAAGCTGCCGAAACCGCCCCGCACAACATGTCGACCCGCAACTGCCGACTCACGCACACTCTGCACAACTCCCAAAGACCGTCAAAGACTGGGAAAGACTGACAAAGACCGTCCAAGACTCTTCAAAACTCTTCAGACCGTCGAAAAACCGACACACAGACGCGTTTACTTCCAGATAAAGCTGTGTGTGTGTGTTGTGTGTGTGTGTGTGTGTGTGTGTGTATCGACGTACTGGTGTGTAACAAACAAAAAAAACCGTTTCACCTGAGTCCGCCCAGGTAGCAACACAGCAACTTCCGGTAACAGGTACTCTCTCAGGTGAGGAGCTGACGTCAGAGCAGAAAAACAGGTCGGACTGGTCGCGAGGAGAGATTAGGAAAAACACACAGCGATAAATATGATGATAAAAACTAAATGTGTCCGGACGGAAGTGAAACTTTAAAAGTGGACATGATGTAACACGGCGTGGAACATTCTGTACATGTTAAATAAACATCACGTGACGCTATTTATCCATTATTACACATCAAAACAACAATAAGTCACATGTTTACATCATAATTGATCATGTTACGTCATCAGAGATTAATTAAACACCTTTAAAACACACAACAGTGCTGCAGGCAGAGAGCAGCGACATCTGGTGGTTAAACACTGGCACTGCCGGGATGGGAAGTTCGGTTCTTTTTAGGGAGTCGGATCATTTGACTCAGAAGAGCCGAACAGCTCTTCATGTTACCGCTCAAACCTTTAATAATGATTCATATGTGTACACGTGTAAATCACTTAACCTGTTATCAGCAGCGTGGAGCCACGGTCACTAACATGAAGGAGCAGAGTCACATGACTTTCTAAATGTCAGGTAGCTCTGCCATCGCCTCTAGCTCCATAAGACACGAGACTGACTGTTAATCTGGAATAAATGTTTTATAAAGTCTTCTTATATCCAGGAACAAATCAACAAATAACTCCAGGAAGACTCAGGTTGATATTTCATCCAGAATCTCTGCAGAGACTCAACATGCAGGAACAAGACGTGACCACTGGAGTGCAGCAAAACTCTTTCTTTCTATCTGTGTGTGTGTGTGTGTGTGTGTGTGTGGTGTGTGTGGTGTGTGTGTGTGTGTGTGTGTGTGTGTGTGTGTGTCTTCTTCTTTAAGCTTTTATCATGTATAAACCCATATGGATTATGTGCAGGTTGATGTAAAACGTCAGTCTGCTGGGACGTCACAGAGACTACGTCCAGGTTTTAGACAGTCTGCGGGGACGTCAGGGAGACTACGTCGAGGTTTTAGACAGTCTGCGGGGACGTCACGGAGACTAGGTCCAGGTTTTAGACAGTCTGCGGGGACGTCTCAGAGACTACGTCCAGGTTTTAGACAGTCTGCAGGGATGTCACGGAGACTACGTCCAGGTTTTAGACAGTCTGCGGGGACGTCTCAGAGACTACATCCAGGTTTTAGACAGTCTTTGGTTTTTGGTCATGGACTGTGTGGACATAATAACATTTTCACATAGGAACCTGGATCCTTCTGTCTCGGTGTGAACTTCTTTAATTCGTAGGAACATTGAGCAGAACTCACTTCCTTTCTCATGATGTCATGCTGATGCTGGCGGGGTCCGCCTCCTGTCTCTCGCTCTGGGACACGATGCTCAGGCTGCAGGGATGGTGGCTCCATGTGTCAAAGCATCTGTGCTTTCACCACAAACGTCTGATGTGGATTCATCCACTCATGTCAGCTGATTCATTTATGGTTTGAATAAGAAACATGTCTTAAAATATTAATTTTGTTCAATAACGAAGCTCCAAAATCAACTCCTGAAATCATCTCAGATGATTGCAGGAGTTGATTTTGGATTTTTCTTTCCTTCCAGGACTCGTTTTTGTTTCCAGTCTAAACAAATGAATTTTTAAATGAACCATACATGCAGATATTTTACAGCAGACACTCGATAACAGGAACAGAAATAAAACCTCAGAACCTGAAGGAAACCTTTTCAGCTGTGAGGCTCTGGGTTTAGCTAAACGTCGGTCCACTTTAGTCCAGACTGAGTCTAGACCTGAACCCAAAGTTAGACTCTTAGCCTCAGCTCTAAGCGTGCTCACACCCCAAACTGTCGAATGTGGTTATACCACGTTAGCACGTAAGCACGTTAGCACGTTAGCACTGTCATTATAAGCATTTAGCTTACGGCCCTTATTAAACAGAGCACTGTGCTATCAGCGTAGCAGTCCACTGTCTTTGTCTTTCCTTCAGGATCTTTGGTCCAAGCTAAGACGTTAGTTTTTGTGTGGACACTAGGGGGCGCTAAGACCAGAACGACTGGTTAGACGCAGGCTGAAGGCAGCAGGTGTGTCAGGTGTGTCAGGTGTGTCAGGTGTGTCAGGTGTGTCAGGTGTTAATGAACCTGCATGTTGTGAACTGATCCTCATCAGTAAGTCAGTGTCACTGCGGCTTCCTCCCGGCTGCGTGGATCCAGATGCTGCTTCCTGCTACTGTTTGGATCTTTGGACGAGGAGCAAACATGATGATGAATAGCGATGATGCCACATAACAGATGTCCTGTGTGTGTGAGCAACGTCCAGGACAGCAGCCAGAGATCGTGACCACAGCGAGTCCACCTTCAAAGCTGCTGACCAGCAGCTGCAGCATCGTGGACGGAGTCAGTCTAACGGGGGTTTCCATGTTTCATGAACAGATGCAGCGATTACTCACTGAGTTAACGAGTGTTTACAGTGTGCACATGTGGACGTTCACATTTTTCCACGCTGCTGTCATTAGACACAGGATTGTGTTTGAGTCTTTGCAGATCTTTGTCAGGTGTCATCTGCAATGACACCTGACAAACTCTGAATATGATGCATGCATGCACCGGGGTTTCCCGGCGAGGGCGTTTCTACAATCTGATGAATCTGGTTCCCGTTAGCACGTGTGCAGACGAGGACACACCGCCTTACTGCCCTGCGTCCATGTGCTTAGACTGGAAAAACTCAGATGACCAGGTTTACTGGAAAACAAAATATTTTAATCACAATTTACCCAACATCCTGCTACACTCCACCCGGCCCTGTTTCATATGAGATGCAGCGTCTGTGAGCGACTCATGCTTTAATGAGATCTGAGATTTAGAAACTGAAGGACAGAAAAATGGAACCTGAGGCGACGGAGGAGCGAGCAGGGTGATGCTGACCCGTTCATGACCTGTTGGACAACCGGCTGAGTCAAACCATCCGTCACTCTCACTTCTGGTAACCGCGTTCACCTCCCGACCTCGGCAAAGGTTCCTCAGAGTTCAACACAGTTTAAATTCAAGACTCTGAAGCTGCAGTGTCAGATCATGAGCATGTTTTCATGCATCTGTGCTCACCTGAAAATCTTTTTGTTTTATTCCCTTTTATCTGCAGTGGAGCAGAGTGCTGTGAGGGTGATGTGAGGGGAATGCAATCCAGTGATTAGTCCACACAGGACCTTTAAATTCATCTCAGCTGTATCTGGAGCTTATTATCTGACATTCAGTCGTCCTCATTATACTTACAGGTAGGGTTGCAAAATTCTGGAAAGTTGGAAACCTTCCATGGGAATTTATGGGAATAAACAGGAACTTAACAACATTGAATTTAAATTTAGTTGTTGAAAATATATTTTAGCATAATCTCGACTAAAAAGATTTGACACAGGTACACGTGACTATCTGCTGTTCCTCAGTCACAGAGCTCACTGTTACTGCAACGATACAGTTTGGTTAAATTATCCCAATTTACAGAAATATTTCCAAGACTCTCCAGCTTAACTTCCCATGGAAAGTTTCTATAGTTTCTGCAAAGTTTCCACCTCTTTGCAACCCTATTTAACCATCAGCAAGTGTTTCTGTAGCGTTGTCAGAACGTTCCAAAACAAACATATCGTCAGTCTGAAGTGAACGGAAGCTCCTGCGCTGTCCCTTTAAGAAACAGGACACCTGAACACTTCATGACGTGTCACATGACCAGCACCTGACATATAATAAAGATAAACTGAGCTGGTGTTCGTGATCATAACAGATTTGTAGCTTCTGTTTTGCATCGATGTGAAACGTGTCGTCGCCTCGTGTCTCCAGGACAAACACGGACACAGATCAGCTTTTTATTTCAGCGCAGGGAGTTTCTGTTTGGAACCCGCGTCGTCTGCTGACTGATGAAACTCTTCGATCTGTGTTAGACCAGCGCTGAAACGTTTCCTCAGACAGAAACCTGGACTGAACCAGGATCATCGATCAGAACCGCCGTCATCTCCAGGACTGAATGAGATGTGGATCATGATCATCTTTTTAAATATTTCATGTCCAAAACAAACAGATCTGACCCGGTCCAGCTCGGCACCACATGCTGCTCTCAGCTGGCTCCATGCAAAACGACATTCTTCCATAAATGTTACCCTGAGCCGCTCCGGCTTGATTTACTCACATACTGTAACGCTGCTCGCATGCCTCCGTCTACAGGTCAGGATAACTAATGACGGCTCGGTGTAATTCCTGGATCCAAGTCAAATATGAACGCCTTCCCGGGCCTGACAGGATCTGCTGCACGCACTGACTTCATCTGTCCTCAACGTCTGAGCAGAACCGACCCAAAGCGCCTCAGCAGTCACAGTACCTGCAGCATGCAGAACAGTAATGATACTTTATAAGCTGGTTTTATTACAGCTTTGTCCACCGTCACTTCATAATGCATTTCATACAGACCTGTCTCAGAGGCAGAGACAGGCCAATCCCATGTGTGTGATGACCCGACGCATCCACAGCGTGAACCGTAACCACCGAGAGTGACGTCCAAAATGACGCTTTCTCCTTCTGCTTCCTGTTATCAGCCGACGTACGACTCAGTGAAACTTTCCTCTGTCTGCATGAACATGAAGTAAATGTTGCTTTATGTTCATGCAGACAGAGGAGAGGAAACTTTCTGCTTCAAGCTTTAAAAAGAAGTGAAGACAAATTCTCTGAATCCGAGTGGAACAAATGTTCCTCAGTGATCCCGTGCAGAAGTTTGAAGTTAAAACCAGTGAAACATCTGATCATGTGATCCTGCCTTCCTCTGCCAGCGTGCTGATCAGTGTATCCTCACAGCTGCTGACAGCAGCGCAGCATGGAGGCACCGCACACGGATCCTGCAGCAGCTGTCTCAGGTGATGAAACCAAACACCTCCGTGTGAATTCTCTGTCTCACCTGTGAACGGTGGAGCAGAGGGGCGCCCCTCCAAAGTTCACATTATGCAACAGGCTCGTAAAGCTGCTCCATCTGAACACCATGCAAGTTACAGGCTGCACCTCAAAGGACGTGTAAAAAGTGACACCAGCTGTCATTTTAATAACCGGCCTCTGTACGCCGCGAGTCTTCAGAACAGCTACGAGTTTTTAACTGCTTAAAGAACAAGAGAAGAAGATTTTCAGTTTTTCTTTACAGCCAATCATCATCCAGGTCCCCAGAACCAGAACCAGAACCTACAGCAGCAGCGGCTGATATCAGAGACTAGTCCAGCAGCGGCTGATATCAGAGACTAGTCCAGCAGCGGCTGATATCAGCGACTAGTCCAGCAGCAGCTGATATCAGAGACTAGTCCAGCAGCTGATATCAGAGACTAGTCCAGCAGCGGCTGATATCAGAGACTAGTCCAGCAGCGGCTGATATCAGAGACTAGTCCAGCAGCGGCTGATATCAGAGACTAGTCCAGCAGCGGCTGATATCAGAGACTAGTCCAGCAGCTGATATCAGAGACTAGTCCAGCAGCGGCTGATATCAGAGACTAGTCCAGCAGCGGCTGATATCAGAGACTAGTCCAGCAGCGGCTGATATCAGAGACTAGTCCAGCAGCGGCTGATATCAGAGACTAGTCCAGCAGCGGCCGATATCAGAGACTAGTCCAGCAGCGGCCGATATCAGAGACTAGTCCAGCAGCAGCTGATATCAGAGACTAGTCCAGCAGCAGTCAGTCCAGCTCGGCGTCTGTCTTTCAGTCTTTTATTTCACCAAGCTCTCACCAACCACTAAAAGTCAGTCCCACATTTACTCTTGTCCGGCGGCTTCTTGCTCGCTCACTCTCTCCTTTTCTCTTCTTAGCTTCCTCCGTCAGCGTCCTCTTCACTCTCTGCTCCTCTGCCATCATGTCCATAGAAGCTGCTGAGCCTGGTTACCTCCTCTTCTTCTTCCTGGTAGTCCATAACGCCTGTTGGTACAAACACTCAGTTCGTCAGCTTGGCGGTGAGCTAACAGCAGCTAACAGCAGCTAACAGACTGAGCTAACATGAGCTAACAGCAGCTAACATGAGCTAACAGCAGCTAACAGACTGAGCTAACATGAGCTAACAGCAGCTAACAGACTGAGCTAACATAAGCTAACAGCAGCTAACAGACTGAGCTAACATGAGCTAACAGCAGCTAACATGAGCTAACAGCAGCTAACAGACTGAGCTAACATGAGCTAACAGCAGCTAACAAACTGAGCTAACATGAGCTAACAGCAGCTACAGCTGTCAGCAGGTTACTTCACTGTCCATCATAAACTCTGTAAATCACAGAGAGTTGAGGCGGAGCAGCCGGAGGACATCAGAGGGAAAACCAGAAAACATTTCCTCCATAAAATATGATCCAGTTTCACCAGAATCAGTGAAATAGTTGCTGCTGTGTGACTTAGTGCCGTAAAGCGTTACGTACTTCTCAGAGTTACACAGTGTGAGAACAGACGTAGAGTGACAGAGACATGATTGTTGCTTTAAAGCATTTCTGCAAAGCTCCTGCACAGTCACTGAAACAGAGGTGGCATGTGTTGGTTTGTATTGATCAGGTTTTTATAGCAGTTTGCTGGATGCACTTTAAGCATTATGATTTACGTGCTGCTGAAGTGTTGCTACTTCTGCTGTTCTACTCTACGCTCTTAAACTCGAGCAAACATAAAACATAAAGACGGATCATCGTCAGAGGGTCAGAAGCTAAAAATGTTGGGAACCGGTCTGCGATGAGTTTTTCCATGAAGAGGTCATAAAGTAAAAACAGCAGTTGTATGAGTTGGACAGCGTGCATCGTGTCGGTGACAGACCTGCCCATGACAGCCACTAATTACACAGTGCAGGATACGCAGCGAAGATACAAATATTTTGACCAAACTTGCAGGAACTTGCACTATTTTAAGATGGCTGACATGGTAATTTGTGGCCGAGGCAAACGTTCAGATACATCCAACCCTGGAAACAGCACATACCAAACACAGCACCTTGACCTCAGCGAGCAGCGTCTGTCAGAGTCTCTGTGTTTTGACTGGAGGTGAAACAGCGTCTGTCTCAGCCGGAGGGAAAGAAAAGCAGCAACCTTATTAAATTATTCATTTATTCATTGATTTAGCATTCTTCGGTCAGTCCAGCCTCACGTGTGTGTTGTGTTGGACAGAATAACACGTCAAGACATTAAATCCACATCTGTACATAAAATCACAGACATGGTTATAAACGGGGGATCATGTGGACCGGCGCTGTGCGGCGTTAAAATCTTCCTACATCTGTTTCCTGTTTCAGAAAAAGTAAAGCTTGTCGATTTTATAAATCACACTGAGGCCGTGCTGTTATTCTGAATAACAGCACGGCCTCAGTGTGTTACTGGTTTAATTACACTCACAAAACAAGTCACCCCCCGACCAGCTGATCAAACCAATTCAATCTAAATTTCAACTCTCAGTCTTAATTTAACTCGTTCACTGACCCAGTATGACACCATGCTGTTATTCTGAATATCAGCACGAAGAATCACAGCATGCAGATATTCAGAATAACAGCACGGTGTCAGACTGGGTCAGTAATAAGAGTCAACAGATGATGGTTTGTTTGTTTATATAGTTCCTCAGCTGATGATTTAGTGTGCTAAGGTTGTCTGAGTGTTAGTTATTGGTTTGATCAATGGTTGTGTATTGATAGTGGCTGATCAGGTTTATCGTCAGCCGATCGCGTTCAGGTTCTGATCCATGTTCATCTTTGTTACAATCGAAGATGACGAACGTTAACGTGACGTTAATATTAGAACAGCTGTGCTGTTATTCTCTATATCAACACTCTGTTAAAACCACAGAGCTCAGTCTGCTCGTGGAGGCCATGAGAGGGCGCTGCAGTGAACGGGATCAGCCTCTCTGCAGTGCTGAATGCTGTGTGAAGCTCGACTTGCATACGTCTTGTAACGTAGAGCAGAGTGAGAGTGAATGCATGAAAGAAAAGAAACAGGACAGCTGACATAGCGCAGGATAACCGGGCTGAAGCCGGCGCTGACGTAGCGCTGCCTGCAGTCACCTCCTCGCCTGTCGGGGCCTCGCTGGTTCCACCATCATTCATCCGATGGATGCTGACGTAGCACCGACTGGACGAGCTCTCTGTGGGATTTGGCTGAAGGAGTCTGGGTGGAGAGGGAACAGGCCCGTCTGCCAAACTGTCTTTCCCAACCAAGAAGCGCAGAAACAAAAATACTTTTACATATTATATTACAACAGAAACAAAGTTTAAGTCTCGCTTCCTGTCCAAGAGGTTTCTGATTCATTTTTAATGATTTACTCTGTGCTGTGTTCATGTTCCTGTAGGAACATCCTTCAGACTCGATCATCATGCTCTCACCTGCTGATCTCAACATTACATATCTCCTATTTGAACATCGATCAAAGAAGATTTGCAGATTGTTGCATTTTGTTTCATTCCTGCAGCGTTCAGACTTTTTGTCCAAAGTGTTTTTTACCTGAGCTCCTGCAGACCTGACCTACATACTCAGCCGGACCTCCAGAGAGAACCAGAGAGAACCAGAGAGAACCAGAGAGAACCAGAGAGAACCAGAGAGAAGATGATTGAGTCATATTTCTCTGATCACGTTCATGTGGGGGGTGAACAGAGCAGTGGTATCGCTGGCTGTGTGTCCTTGAGTTGCTTTGACTCTCCCTCCTGTGGAGTCAGAGGGTTTCATTAATACTTGGCTCCGCACAGAGGGACTTTCTGAAACTCGCTCTGTGCTCCGGCTTCGAACAGTGTGAGCAGAACGTGATCTGCATGGACACGAGCGTGTTTCCCTGACACGTTATCGAACACACACTGATTGGACTGCGATCACATGAGCTCACACTGATTTATTCAGGTTTGTGTCTGCATCACTTTTTCCTCTGCAGGTCACATATTTATTTTGTTCATATGGAAACTGCAGCTGGTTTACGTCCCAGCTGTGGAACATTCTCAACCACCAGATTTCCATATCTGCCTTTGAATATGCAACATATGAAATTCATAAACTGTTTGTCGTGACGAGGTCGAAACACAGAAACACTGAATTTTATTGTTCAGGCTAAAAGTGATCAGCCAACACAGGAAATGCCAAACACTGCACTTCCTGTGCAGAGACGTCACGGAGACTACGTCCAGGTTTTAGACAGTCTGCGGGGACGTCTCGGAGACTATGTCCAGGTTTTAGACAGTCTGCGGGGACGTCACAGAGACTACGTCCAGGTTTTAGACAGTCTGCGGGGACGTCACAGAGACTACGTCCAGGTTTTAGACAGTCTGCGGGGACGTCACAGAGACTACGTCTAGGTTTTAGACAGTCTGCGGGGACGTCACGGAGACTACGTCCAGGTTTTAGACAGTCTGCGGGGACGTCACGGAGACTACGTCCAGGTCTTAGACAGTCTGCGGGGACGTCTTGGAGACTACGTCCAGGTTTTAGACAGTCTGCAAGGACGTCACGGAGACTACGTCCAGGTTTTAGACAGTCTGCAAGGACGTCACAGAGACTACGTCCAGGTTTTAGACAGTCTGCGGGACGTCACGGAGACTACGTCCAGGTTTTAGACAGTCTGCGGGGACGTCAAGGAGACTACGTCCAGGTTTTAGACAGTCTGCGAGGACGTCACGGAGACTACATCTAGGTTTTAGACAGTCTGCGGGGACGTCACAGAGACTACGTCCAGGTTTTAGACAGTCTGCAAGGACGTCACAGAGACTACGTCCAGGTTTTAGACAGTCTGCGGGGACGTCACGGAGACTACATCTAGGTTTTAGACAGTCTGCGGGGACGTCACGGAGACTACATCTAGGTCTTAGACAGTCTGCAAGGACGTCACGGAGACTACGTCCAGGTTTTAGACAGTCTGCGGGGACGTCACAGAGACTACGTCCAGGTTTTAGACAGTCTGCAAGGACGTCACAGAGACTACGTCCAGGTTTTAGACAGTCTGCGGGGACGTCACAGAGACTACGTCCAGGTTTTAGACAGTCTGTAATGACACCCGTGTCCCACAGCGCCACCTATCTGTGCAGATGAAGAGTCCTGCACCGCGGGCGGTTCTGTGTTCCCTTGCTGGGTTGTGTAACACAGGAGGACCTGGTGGTTTGTGGTTCAGGTGTTGGAGGCTCAGACCTGGTGCAGCTCCGTCGTTAAACAATGCCAGGGGGCATGTTCAGTGCCGGGCGGGGTCAGGTCCACATGTGGACAGGTGGAGACACACGTCAGCCTCGGATCGCAGCTTCTTCACACACAAACTTTATGTGACAATAACATGGACGACGATGTTGGCAGCCTGTCGGTGTCACAGTGTTTGTGTATCTATATTTTGTCTTCATGGTTAATTGCTACGTCATGATTTAAAGGTGAAGTTGCTTCAGTTTTAGTGCAGCCTCCGTGAACGTACCGAACATGTGTCAGCTCAACATCTGACTGTCCACACAGAAATACAGAACATATGTACAACTTGTAAATATTTGTATTCACCTGATCCACTTCAGCTCCAGCAGCTTCCTCAGGTGCAACAAACTCTGTGACTGTGAAATGAAGCCGACACAGGAAGTGAAACACAACCTGCAGTTCCTCTAACGTCCACCTGAGGCTGGCTCCAGTAGTGAGTCAGTCTCCATAAGTCCCCATGTTTCACAGCAGAAAAAACATGTTTACAGCCTGGTACAAAAAACAGTTTTGGTCTCTGTAGCTAATTTCCCCGTTCATGACAACTGTACTGAGGGTGAATTATATACAACTCACCTGTTCACATTATATTAAGCTTAAGTTATGCAGGATTAAGAGCGTGGACGCTTTGATTGACAGGTGGGTCCACTGATGATCCACGTCTTTAAATTATCCGGGAGGAGGGAGAGGCAGGACTGCAACACGAGCTTCACATCCAGGTTAAAATAGTTTCACATCAGTTTCTTTGGTGAGAACTCTGGAGGATCTAAAGGTTTTTATTACCGGTGACAAAGTGTCCTGGTCTGTCAGACACGTGGACTCGAGGAGGATCAGGTCTGCACCAGACTGTTGATATGACTGTTTTACTTTGAAGTCACATGGTCAGAGTTCAGATCATCCTTCATTAGAAATATGAATATTATGCTGCAGAGAGACAAACATGTCAGTGATAAACACGTTCTGCTTCAGATCCTCCCAGTATGACGAAAGAAGCGAGGCTGAGAACGTTAAAGGTCACAGATCCTTCATCAGGGTTCCAGTAACACTGTGTGTGTTCTGCACAGATCAGCTGTGTAACATCAGGTTTTCTCACAGCATGTGTTGGCTCCGTCTTAAATGTTTGAATGTTTGATTTGATGGAGGTGACACGAGCCTGAATCCTCCTCCAACCTGCAAACCTTTGTTTTCTGTTCATCTTCACGCTGATGGATGTTTTAAAGGAAATAAATAAGAAGAACCTGGAACTGATCCAGCAGAATATCTGGACTCTGTTTCAGTCTTAACGTAACGTGCACGGACGGACATGTTCAGCTCGTTTATATGTTTGAGTTTTATTTCTTATATTTTGACTTCATGTTTGTTCTGCACCAAAAACACCAGGACAAATCCTGCATGTGAAAACTCACCTGGCATTAAATCTGATTCTGCTCCATGAAATCCAGAAATTCATTAAAAGTTTATTAAAGTTTATTTACATGTTTTTTATAGAGTGAAACATTCGGTCAGTGTGCCGTCATGCTGCTCTCCTGTTGTGTTATAAATGATCATCTGCTCCTCACAGGTCTGACTTCGCCTTCTACCTGATATGAATAAAGTATTTACGGGAGGTTTGAATCGAGGCTCGTTACTCTGAGCAGCTCAGCGTGTCGTGCACTTAGTGAGCGCCTGAGGCCGAGTGTGTGTTTGTGATTAAAGCGTGAAGGTTAGCGAGGTCGTGGGAATGATGCAGATGAACACGATCGAAGTTTCAAGTCGTGAACGTTTAAATTCACGCTGGTTTCAAACTGCTCAAAGTCTGGAGAGCAGCACATGGTGAGGACGTGCAGATGCTGAGGTGAAGCAGCTCAGAGAGTTTCATTGACTTCAAATGTTCATTCACCAAAATAAACCTCAGAGTTGGATTCACTTGATGCCAAAATGTCTTGGGGATGATTAAAAAGACGTTAATGTGACACTGAGAGCTCCACATGCTGGAGACGGAGCAGCCGGAACGTTCGAGACCGTCGAGCTTCAACACGAACGTCAACGTTCATCAGACTGGAAACTAATTCTGGTTGTTTAATGTTTAAAGTCGGACAGACGCCTGATGTCGAAGCACAACAATGAAAAGTTTGTTGAGGTTCTTGCTTGTCCCCCATCTCCTCCGTGCACCTCCACACAGTTCAACAAGGTTCTCTGAGCGGGGTTCGAACCCACAACTTCTGGATCTAAAAGGGCTCAGAGGCAACATCTTAAACCACTGGACCAGGGAAGATGTAGGAGGACATGAGGAGCAGGGAGCAGTGGACCATGTGGTCCAGAAGGACATGGAGACTAGACTACAGGAGCCTACAGAAGTGGTTTCTTCTTGACTTCATTTATTTTTTATTTAATATTTGTTATGCACCAAAAACAGCAAAAATACCAAGACAACATGAAAATCTGATTCTGGTTTGTCTCCTGGAGTCAGGTCAGAGTCTCAGCAGCAGATTTCTACAGGGTGCTGCTTTAAGCGGGGTTTGAACCCACAACCTCTGGATGTAAAAGTGGCTCAGTGCCAAGCTCTTAACCCACTGGACCAGGGAAGACGTAGGAGGACATGAGGAGCAGGGAGCAGTGGACCATGTGGTCCAGATGGACATGGAGACGTGGTTTTCCTTCTACATGATGAGACAAACAAAGTGAAGGACAGAGATGTTCTTCAGCAGCTCCATCAGGACTGATGGAGGAGAATCTTCAGCATGATTCCTCCATCAGTCTGATCCTGGTTCTTCTTCTTCTTCATCAGTACTGAAGATGGTCCAGTGGGGAAGGACGCCGACCGCCAACGTGGAGACGTGGGATCGAACCTCGGCTCTGAAAACCTGAGGTATGCAAAAACTCAAACACAAAACTAAAACTCAAAAACCAAACGAAACAAAAACTCCAAAATCAAACAAACTAAAACTCAAACAAACAAAACCGTCAAACTTGCGTTGCGTGCATTTCTCGTTGTGAATTTCCGCCGAATTTCAACTTCAACACAGAGGAGCATCATGGGAATGAAGACAAGGTAAGTGGAGTTAATTATTTTTTAAGATTTTGGCGAAAGAAATTGGAACGAGCAAAAAGAGCAAAATGTATTTGGATGTTTGTTTCTTCTTTAACATCGTCATCGTCTTCGTCACTGTGATGCCGAACACAGACAGTCGACCATCAAAAACTTCAAACCGTGCGTTCGTTCATTTCTCGTCGTGAATTTCCGTCGAATTTCTCCGACTTCAACTTGAACACGGCGACCATGGAGGGAACAAGACACAGGTGAGTCAAAGGTAAGTGAAGCTACTTTCTTGGTCCAGTGGGGAAGGACGCCGACCGCCAACGTGGAGTGTGTGTAACTCAAAACGGCCAAACCCGTTTGTAAACCGCTGCGTTCAGCTTCAGCTTGAACACAGCCGAACAAAGAACAGGTGAGTGAAGCTACCTGTCAACAACAACAAATGACAAACTAACATGAAGAACCTGAGAACACTGAGAACACTGAGAACACTGAGAACACTGAGAACACTGAGAACACTGAGAACACTGAGAACATGACTGTGTCAGCGTTGGACAGACTTTGGACAGATGGGACATTTGATGGACACAGTCAGATGATTCCTGAGCGTATCTGTTCTCCAGAAGTCGGTGAAGTCGGAACAAACAGGAAACTCTAATCGCTCCTCCATCCTGCAGCAGCTCCTGAGCCAGCTGACACGCAGAGCTCAGACTCAGTAACAAAGTAATCACATTACTCAATGCATGGAAAGTAATGATGCTGTGGATGTGTGAGGCTGCAGACGACTGGCACAGCGATCCTGTTTGGAGGAACCTCCGGAGAGCAGACTGTGGTTTTCCTGCTTCATGGCCGTGGAAACCTTCTGAAGCTCGCTGGGTTCTCTGTGATGTGAGTCAACCTCCGGGAACCCCCAAGGGGGGTCGAAGAACCGGGCCCATCAATCTGTAACAACAACGCCGCTGAGTAACAACATATGAATCAGGACGGTAACTCTGCTGAGATGGAAGCGCTGAGGCCACCCGACGACTGGAACAAGTGAATATGGAACAAAGACGTCACTGGTTCCCCGACTCTGAACATCCGGACACTGCTTCTGCTTTTCTTCTATATATTATATGATATTATATTATGTTATGTTATGTTATGTTATGTTATATTATATTATATTATTTTTATTATATTATATTATATATATTATATTATATTATATTTATATTATATTATGTTATGTTATGTTATGTTATGTTAGGTTATGTTATGTTGTTTGTTATTTTGTTATGTTATATTATATTTTATTATATTTTGTTATGTTTGTTTGTTATGTTATATTACTTATGTTATGTTATGTTCTGTTATGTTATGTTATGTTATGTTATGTTATTTTGTTATGTTAGTTCTGTTTGTTATGTTTATGTTGTTATGTTATGTTATTTATTCTTTATATTATGTTCTGTTTGTTATGTTATGTTTGTTATGTTCTGTATGTTATGTTATATTTATTATTTTCTTATTATATTTTGTTATGTTTATGTTGTTATGTTATGTTATGTTCTGTTCTGTTATTTATATTTATCTTCTATTCTCTTATCTATTTTTATTCTTTATGTTCTGTTATGTTCTGTTATGTTATGTTTGTTCTGTTGTTTATGTTATGTTATCTTATCTTTCTTATGTTTCTTTTTTGTTATTTTGTTTATGTTTGTTATGTTCTGTTTCTGTTCTGTTCTGTCTGTTCTTTCTGTTCTGTCTGTTCTGTTCTATCTCTTTGGTTCTGTTGTGTTCTGTTCTATCTCTTTGGTTCTGTTCTGTTCTGTTCTGTTATTTCTGTTCTGTTTTGTTTCTGTTCTGTTATGTTTTCTCTTCTCTTTCATCTGTTCTGTTCTCTTCTCATTCTGTTCTGTTCTGTTTGTTCTGTCTGTTCTTCTGTTTGTTCTGTTCTGTTCTGTTATGTTCTTTCTGTTCTCTTTTTTCTGTCTGTTTGTTCTGTTATGTTCTGTTCTGTTCTGTTTCTTTCTGTTCTGTTGTGTTCTGTTCTGTCTCTTTGTCTGTTCTGTTCTGTTCTGTTCTGTTCTAGTTCTTTCTGTTCTGTTTCTGTCTGTTGTTCTGTTTCTGTTCTGTTTTGTTCTGTTTTTCTCTTCTCTTCTCTTCTCTTCTCTTTCTCTTTTGTTCTTGCTTCTGTTCTGTTTCTGTTCTGTTCTGTTCTGTTTCCTTCTCTTCTCTTCTCTTCTATTTCTTCTTTTTTTTCTGTTCTGTTTCTGTTTTGTTCTGTTCTGTTCTGTTCTGTTCTGTTCTGTTCTGTTCTGTTCTGTTTGTTCTCTTCTCTTCTCTTCTCTTTTCTTCTCTTCTCTTCTCTTCTCCTCTCTTCTCTTCTGTTCTGTTTCTTCTCTTCTCTTCTCTCTTCTTCTCATCTTTTTGTTCTGTTCTGTTCTGTTCTGTTCTGTTCTGTTCTGTTCTCTTCTTCTTCTCTCTCTTTTCTTCTCTTCTCTTCCCTCTCCTCTTCTCTTCTGTTCTGTTCTCTTCTTCTCTTCTCCTTCTCTTCTTCCTTCTCTTCTTTTGTTCTGTTCTGTTTGTTGTTCTGTTCTGTTCTGTTCTTTTCTTCTCTTCTCTTCTTCTTTTTCTTTTCTTCTCTTCTCTTCTCTTTTCTTCTCTTCTCTTCTCTTCTCTTCTCTTCTCTTCTCTTCTCTTTTCTTTCTTCTCTTCTCTTCTCTTCTTTCTCTCTTCTCTTTTCTTCTCTTCTCTTTTTTCTTCTTCTCTCTCTTTTCTCTCTTCTCTTCTCTCTTTCTTTCTTTTCTTCTCTTCTCTTTTCTTCTCTTCTCTTCTCTTTATTCTCTTTTCTTGTCTTCTCTTCTTCTCTTCTCTTCTTTTTCTTTTTTCTTTCTTCTCTCTTTCTTCTCTTCTCTTCCTTCTCTTCTTCTCTTCTATTCTTCTCTTCCTCTTCTTTCTTATTTTTTCTTTTTTATCTTTATATTTATGCTCTTTATGGCTAATCGGCTCTTCCGAGATACTCTGTAAAGAAGATGGATTCATGTGCTCCTTCAAACAGCCTGATGATATGATGTGAACTGTGCCTCAGACTCTCTGTGAGCGGTTCATGTCACAGATCATGTTGGTGTGGTTCTGGTTCTGGTTCTGGTCCTGGTTCTGCTGTGAGCCGTAAACGTCTCCTTGATTTGTCCTGTGAGTGTTTACGTCCTGCTGAGCGCCCGATTGAGTTTTATGATGAACCACGAGGAACCTGGACGTCTCTGACAGGAGATACATCATCTCTTAGAGTTCACGGTGCACGGCGGACCCTGACACACGCTCCCACAGTGGCTGTGTGTTAATAAGCTCAGGTGACTCTGCAGGGGGCCACGTTTAACACGAGACACCCGACGCCTTGAACTGCACGACTGAACTCTGGTCCTTTGTCGGTCTGTCCTCCGAGAACGACACAGAATAAAACTTTAAACTCTGCAGCTGCAGTTTTGATGAACGCAGGATGACGCTCGGTCACTGTTGCAGTTTGATTTGAGGCGTCCGTGATGTCAAACTGCAGCTTTACGTTTATGTTTCCATTCATCCTGAAGCTGAAGCTGGTTTATGTCGAGCCAGACGGGACAAACCTGACGGGAACATCAGGAAAACATTCAACAAACGTTTGTGTACAGGAGTGATTGCGTCCTGGCACAGCCGCTGAACTTCATATATCCTGAGCAGAGAAGTTTGACTCACTTATGATATTTGTTTCCAGTTTACCGAGTTGGAGAAACGATGACTCAGCGTGTCGAGATGAAAGCGCTGGTCTCTGATGTTCCTGTGAATTATCCCTGACAGTTTCTTCACGTGACGTGATGACACATGAGATTCATCAACTGCAAATATTTAGACACAAACTGAGTTTTTCTGTCCAGCAGCAGAATGAACGACGTCCTGCGAACATTCAGGAACCTGGACTGAACCCGGAGAGCCGACCTGTCTGTCTGCGACACCACCAGGTGCTTCCAATCAGTTTCAGACTCGAGTCCTTACATGGAGCGCTGCACAGTCCAAACGTTACCGCTGTCTGTCTGATTCACGAGCAGATGAAACCACGACATGTCCGACAACAACATCATCAGAACCTGTGGTTCACTTTACCGTGAACAAGCGAGACAAACAGTGAAACACAGATTAGATGATGCACATCTGTCCTGCAGGTTTCAGAGTGAACCACTGAGATAGA
This sequence comes from Collichthys lucidus, assembly GCA_004119915.2. NCBI lineage: Eukaryota > Metazoa > Chordata > Actinopteri > Sciaenidae > Collichthys > Collichthys lucidus. Next base: position 33,481,772 of record CM014092.1, on the reverse strand, counting down.
AGCAGATCCATGATTAATCAGACGAAGTAGAAAAACGTTCAGATTAAATGCTCGTGAAATGTTTTGTCCGTGTCGATCAGCTGATCTCGACGGAGCAAAAAAAAATGAGACAGAAACATTTGGTGATCGTCACCGTGCAGTCAACCTGAGATCCGAGACCAGCAACTTCACCGAGACAAACAGACAAACAGACAAACAGACGGACAGACAAACAGACGAACAGACGAACTGCAGCATGCAACATTTACACATGCACACATACCACCTGACAGAAAACCACCTGATATGCTGCTGTGTTCACTGTTAGACTGGACACTGCTGGTTCAGAGGTTCTGCTGCTGTGTTCACTGTTAGACTGGACACTGCCGGTTCAGAGGTTCTGTCTCTGTGTTCACTGTTAGACTGGACACTGCCGGTTCAGAGGTTCTGTCGCTGTGTTCACTGTTAGACTGGACAATGCCGGTTCAGAGGTTCTGTCTCTGTGTTCACTGTTAGACTGGACACTGCCGGTTCAGAGGTTCTGTCGCTGTGTTCACTGTTAGACTGGACACTGCTGGTTCAGAGGTTCTGTCTCTGTGTTCACTGTTAGACTGGACACTGCTGGTTCAGAGGTTCTGTCGCCGTGTTCACTGTTAGACTGGACACTGCCGGTTCAGAGGTTCTGTCTCTGTGTTCACTGTTAGACTGGACACTGCCGGTTCAGAGGTTCTGTCGCTGTGTTCACTGTTAGACTGGACACTGCCGGTTCTGAGGTTCTGTCGCTGTGTTCACTGTTAGACTGGACGCTGCCGGTTCAGAGGTTCTGTCTCTGTGTTCACTGTTAGACTGGACGCTGCCGGTTCAGAGGTTCTGTCTCTGTGTTCACTGTTAGACTGGACGCTGCCGGTTCAGAGGTTCTGTCTCTGTGTTCACTGTTAGACTGGACACTGCCGGTTCAGAGGTTCTGTCTCTGTGTTCACTGTTAGACTGGACATCTGCCGTTCAGAGGTTCTGTCTCTGTGTTCACTGTTAGACTGGACACTGCCGGTTCAGAGGTTCTGTCTCTGTGTTCACTGTTAGACTGGACACTGCCGGTTCAGAGGTTCTGTCGCCGTGTTCACTGTTAGACTGGACTCTGCCGGTTCAGAGGTTCTGTCGCCGTGTTCACTGTTAGACTGGACACTGCCGGTTCAGAGGTTCTGTCGCCGTGTTCACTGTTAGACTGGACACTGCCGGTTCAGAGGTTCTGTCGCCGTGTTCACTGTTAGACTGGACACTGCCGGTTCAGAGGTTCTGTCGCCGTGTTCACTGTTAGACTGGACACTGCCGGTTCAGAGGTTCTGTCGTCGTGTTCACTGTTAGACTGGACACTGCCGGTTCAGAGGTTCTGTCTCCGTGTTCACTGTTAGACTGGACTCTGCCGGTTCAGAGGTTCTGTCTCTGTGTTCACTGTTAGACTGGACACTGCCGCTTCAGAGGTTCTGTCGCCGTGTTCACTGTTAGACTGGACACTGCCGCTTCAGAGGTTCTGTTCGGTCACTGGAAGGTAGACCCTGAAAACCATCAGCAGTGAGAAGATTTGTTATATTTGATGGACTTCTTCGTGTATTTCCTCTTTGTCTTATTCTAAATCTGGAATATCTCACATGAAGTGTTGTTGCTCTCACTGTTTCTCTCCTCTAATGTGAGGTAAGCTGATCAGTCTGCTGTTTTTTCTGTCTGGTGTAATCCTGACCTGAAGCTCGGTCAGCACCTGTGAGAGCGTTCACTTCCCTGCTCCAGCTTTCCTCACAGGATGTGCTGGAGGAAGAGGATGTGGGTCAGGGCGCAGCGCTGCAGCCATGGTGTTTTATCTGTCAGTGCATCGACTGCGTGAACTTACCACACAGTGCACGTTAAAGGAATTCTGCATTGCGTCATGAGCTGGCCGACACGTCGTTGCGGCGTGCGTACGGCCTCGTGGTCGACTCGTTGGCGTTCTCGCCTTCCTGGCTGTAAGTGATCAGTTAGTGCCGGAGTCTGGCTGCACGTTTCACACTTGACTCTGAGGCGGTTGAGGAAATGTCGTGCAGGGTGGTGGCTGCGTCTGGCATCTACACGGGTGTGCTGGGTTTAGGCTGCTTCCTGCTGCCGTGCACTCACGTGTCGAATATGAGAGCACAGTTTGTAGTTTTTATTCCAGGCAGTAAAATATGAAGTTTGACAGGATTCACTCATCACAGCATGTAGACCCAGGATCAGCAGCTGAAGATGAAGACACTGCTCCTCACGTCCTCCTACACGTTCAGAGCTCTAACACCGCTGAGCCTCTTTTAGATTCAGAGGTTCCTCCACCCTTCAGCCTCCATCTGGGCAGTGAGAGAGTTCACTTATGGACAGATGAACAAGAAGCTAATGGCTAATTAATGACATCAGAACCGGGCTCAGCAGCTGGACCTGAGCGGGTCCGGGCACAGCCTCTGTAACACCTAATAACAAGCACAAATTCACAACAGCTGCATCCATGTATGTGCATGCGGTTGCTGTGAGGTGGGCACGGGTTCGTGGTCCTCCCCGTTTAAGGTTTCCTGGATCTCCTGGTCTGCCCCGCTCCCTCCGGCCCCGGGCTTTCTTCCTTTTGTTCCGACTTCCCGGAGGTTCCTGTTTCGTTGCTGCGTTCACTGTGCCCGGAAAAAAACAACCTTCAACACGGAAAAGAACAATGGAACAAAAGAGTTCAGGAGGGAGTTCGGAAACTTACGGATTTTCATTCTGTACATTTGTGCCGGAGTGTTTAAGTCAAAGACTTTCCACACAGACAGTTTGCTGCATGAGCACCTACACCTGTCTGAACGCTGAGGCATTCACAAACACACCTGAACTCTTCATATCAAACTGTTTCTTTATGGTCCTCGCCCCCTGCAGAGCCTCCTCCTGTGTTACACACTTTACACAATCTGTGAAAAGTGAACTCACTCTGAGATCATTTGGATGAACTGACCCGCGGCCCGGTTTGGTTTCATTGTGTCGATGTTGCAATATTCCCGATCTCATCCAGCCCAGACTTTTACAGCCACAGGAATAAAACCCAAATGTTCTTTTAACGTAACTGAAGCTGACAGGAGAGTTAAAATGTCTTTGATAAAGTTTCCTCAGCAGAAACAGGAGGAGCAGCATCGACGCTCAGTCAAATTCCACGTGAGGTCACCTGCAGAGCATCACCTGAGGGGCTTCCTGTCACAGGCAGTAAAACTGACTGGGACATGTGTGAGGCTGAAGCAGCAGCTCACAGGGCGAAGGGTCAATCCACCCTGAACATACGGCAGCTTAAATCACACAACACGTGCTCGACGCTTTACTCTGTGACATCTGCAGCGTCCTGCACGGTAACGCAGCGTCAGCGCTCATCTTTGGTTTCAGACGTTAGTTTGACAACATGTCGTAGAAAAATGGTCACGTGCAAACACGCTCGCACTCTGTGTCGCACGTCTGAGCTTCAACGTGCCGTAAACAACCACATCCAGTGTGTGACATAACAGAGAGGACGTGGCAGCGTTGACTGGCTTGTTTCTTGTTGCTCAGATCAAGACTTTAGGTGCATAAAGCTGAATATAATAATAATAATAATGTTTGTGGAGAGTTCCAGAGGCAGGAGGGCAGCTACAGAGACTGTCGCCCCAGGTTTGAGGCCTGGTCCTGGGTGGAGGTTAGCGTCAGATGAACGGAGGCTGCGGGATGAAGCCAGTCAGTGAGGTAGGAAGGAGCTTGGTTATGGAGGGGTGACGTGGTCATGGGTGCGAGCGTTGAGTTTGAGATGTGCTGGAGTTGATTTGAAGTTTTGGACGGTGCCGTAGAGGATGCTGCTGCAGTCGTCGATTCTGGAGGTGATGGAGGCGTGAATGAGAAGAAGGATTTTTAAAGGATGACTCCTGTATGAGACACAGAGCAGATTTCAGTTGCACTTGTTGAATCCATCCACACAAACTTTGTGTTTGGCTCATTGAAGGAAACATCTTGTATGAATCAGTTTGTTGTCTTTTGTTGCTCCACGTTTCAGAGTGTAAGACAGCTGAAGACATGACTTTGTGTCCAGATACTGGAGGACAGAGGACACAAACATCTGACGTGTCCTCAGCTCATTCTGAAGCTTTATAGGCTGCAGCAGGAGACACGGAGGACGTGTGGACAGAGGACAAACTGACATGATGTGGCTTATCCGTACATCCATCATGTGTTGCACGGCGACTTTTCCTGCAAACATCCATGTTATGCATTTTAAGAACACATTCTTCCTCCGTACCCTGCAGGTAAAGAGACATAAAAATATTAAAGCCTGAATGATTTACCGCCTCCGAAGAAGCTGTGACATAATGGACGTGGTGTCGGCCGTGTAGCGAGCAGAGCGGCTTTAATTAGAACCAACAGGCTTGAAAGACTCCAGTGTTACAAAGCGCAGCCTGCAGTTTGTTTCATCTGCAGCATCACAGCGAAACCAGAAACACGGCCCAGACATGTCGTATGAATAAAATATGAAAGCTGGCTCGACTTGAAAAGAAATCCAAGAAGGAAGGAGACGGTTTAACCAGGTTAAACATGAAGAGTGTAATTAATTACAATCAGATAAAATAAATGTATTCCAATATTCACTAATCAGATTACTTTAAAGCATCATGTCAAATATCAGAGCTGACCCACTCTGACCTGTGATCAGGTGACCCACTCTGACCTGTGATCAGGTGACCCACTCTGACCTGTGATCAGGTGACCCACTCTGACCTGTGATCAGGTGACCCACTCTGACCTGTGATCAGGTGACCCACTCTGACCTGTGATCAGGTGATCCACTCTGACCTGTGATCAGGTGACCCACACTGACCTGTGATCAGCTGACCCACTCTGACCTGTGATCAGGTGACCCACTCTGACCTGTGATCAGGTGACCCACTCTGACCTGTGATCAGGTGAACGGTGTCTCTGTCATTCGTACGTCTGTTCTCACACTATGTAACTTTGGGCTCCGGGTCAGGAGAAGTACGTAACGCTTTACGGCACTAAGTCACACAGCAGCAACTATTTCACTGATTCTGGTGAAACTGGATCATATTTTATGGAGGAAATGTTTTCTGGTTTTCCCTCTGATGTCCTCCGGCTGCTCCGCCTCAACTCTCTGTGATTTACAGAGTTTATGATGGACAGTGAAGTAAACTGCTGACAGCTGTAGCTGCTGTTAGCTCATGTTAGCTCAGTCTGTTAGCTGCTGTTAGCTCAGTCTGTTAGCCTGCGAGCCCAGAGTTAGTGTCATCGATCTCGTTAGATGTTGAATTTTTAGAAAGCTGCTAATAATATATTCACTCAGATTTACAGAGTTTATGATGGACAGTGAAGTAAACTGCTGACAGCTGTAGCTGCTGTTAGCTCATGTTAGCTCAGTCTGTTAGCTGCTGTTAGCTCATGTTAGCTCAGTCTGTTAGCTGCCGTTAGCTCATGTTAGCTCAGTCTGTTAGCTGCCGTTAGCTCATGTTAGCTCAGTCTGTTAGCTGCTGTTAGCTCAGTCTGTTAGCTGCTGTTAGCTCAGTCTGTTAGCTCATGTTAGCTCAGTCTGTTAGCTGCTGTTAGCTCATATTAGCTCAGTCTGTTAGCTGCTGTTAGCTCATGTTAGCTCAGTCTGCTAGCTGCTGTTAGCTCATGTTAGCTCAGTCTGCTAGCTGCTGTTAGCTCATGTTAGCTCAGTCTGTTAGCTGCTGTTAGCTCATGTTAGCTCAGTCTGTTAGCTGCTGTTAGCTCAGTCTGCTAGCTGCTGTTAGCTCATGTTAGCTCAGTCTGTTAGCTCATGTAAGCTCAGTCTGTTAGCTGCTGTTAGCTCATGTTAGCTCAGTCTGTTAGCTGCTGTTAGCTCCAGCCCTGGCTGATGATTGCTCAGAGGTAATGTAATCAGAAGAAATACTCGAGTACAGCTGTAGTCATGGTTACCACAGTGGTTGCTGATATCTCTGCGTCTGTTGCTGCAGGAACTTTAAGCCATATGGAAACATTTGTTACCAGCAGGGTGGCTTTGCTAAACGTAGCCCAGCGGGGCTTTAAAATGTAAACTACCGTGAATCATTCCAAAAGTTTCCTCACCTGGAAACCTGTAAATGTTGCAGGTTGTGCATGTTTGAGCTCCTGCCTGCAAATCCCTTACAGAAAGCCAATAACCTTTTATTAAAAACACACAAATTAATTAACTCCATCAATCTGCACAGAGGTGAAATGAACGGGAGGATGAACACAAGATGGAGTGAAGGTCGCGGACACGTACCATGAAACTCCATTCAGAAAAAGGACTGACATGTTGCTCTTCATCCTTTAAGGAGACATCATCATCATCATCATCATCATCATCGTCGTGGTCGTCCTCTCAGAGCACACATGCTCCGTGGTCACATCAGACTCTTTCCCATTAATCTCTGCTCCCACATCTGAGCTCGTCTCTGGTGGTGGCGACATGGACCACAGCTGACCCGGCCTCTCTCTCCCTCTGAAGCCAAACCACATCTAGAGACGACGTGGACGTGAGAAACATGCAAGAGCAGGCCTGACATCGCGTCCGTCATCGGCAATCAGTCACAGTCCAACGTAGTTCTGTGTTTTCTTCGCATGACGGGGCGATCTGCTCGCGTGAGCAGAACATTCAGATCTTTGTTTTGGAGGCAGCAAAGACCAAACTCCAGCGAGCACGTGAGCTACAGTATGTATCTGATTCTTCACGGTGGGAAATGACCAGATCTGAGCAGGTTACACCGTCTGGATATAATCTAATGAATAATTGGAAATCTCTTGACAAAACATTGATTTATTTGTCCACAAAACACGTTTGAAAGATAAAAACCAGCTGAGCTCGACTCGCTCTGACATCATCTTACCCTTCGACACTTCAGTACGTTCTGCCGTGGCTCAGTTTCTGATATCGGTTCAAATCTGTCTCAGCAGTGACCGATGTCTGAACACACTCCCTACAAACAGAACAAACTGCTGAGCCAGCACAAAGTCAACGTGGAGCTCGTCCAAGAGTCTCAGCCTGGATACAGCCCAGAGTAACGCTTAAACCAGAGACCAAGGAGAGGATGATGATGATGATGATGTACGCTAGCATCAAAACATCTGAGTCTGTTCACCTGTGTGTGTGTTCACCTGTGTGTGTGTTCACCTGTGTGTGTTCACCTGTGTGTGTGCTCACCTGTGTGTGTGTTCACCTGTGTGTGTTCACCTGTGTGTGTGCTCACCTGTGTGTGTGTTCACCTGTGTGTGTTCACCTGTGTGTGTGTTCACCTGTGTGTGTTCACCTGTGTGTGTTCACCTGTGTGTGTGTTCACCTGTGTGTGTTCACCTGTGTGTGTGTTCACCTGTGTGTGTGTTCACCTGTGTGTGTGTTCACCTGTGTGTGTGTTCACCTGTGTGTGTGTTCATCAGGCAGAATTCATATGATTCAGTTTGGGTACCAAGCAGACCAACGAAGCATCTGTGGTGCTGATGATGTGATGGAAGCGAAACACCGGAAAGATTCTGCAAAGATGGGATCCACATTCTGTGAAATGAAGCAGGATCCGACTCAGCTGAGCCCAGAGACTGGAAACACAGAACAAAACCCAAAGACCAGCCCCTGAAAGTTCAGTGACCAACAAGTGACATCTCATTTTACAGGAGATCATTGGACACCAATCCACAGCTTGATCCACAGAAGAGGAGCCTGACAGCTGAAAGCTCTGGCTCCCAGTCTACTTTTGGAAACTATAGGAACCACAAGGAACCACAAGGAACCCAGCGTCCTGAGAGCGCAGTGTTCTAGAGGGGTAGTAAGGTACTATGAGCTCTTTTAGATATGATGGTGTCTGACCATGAAGAGCTTTGTAAGTAAGGAGGAGAATTTAAATTCTATTCTAGATTTAACAGGGAGCCAATGCAAGGAAGCCAGAATGGGAGAGATGTGATCTCTGATCTTGGTTCCTGTCAGAACACGTGCAGCAGCATCTGAATTAACTGCAAAGTCCTCAGAGACTTATTGGAGCAGCCTGATAACAAAGAGTTACAATAGTCCAGCCTTGAAGTAACAAATGCGTGGACTAGTTTTTCTGCATCCGCCTGAGACACGATGCGTCTGATTTTAGCGATGTTACGTAAGTGGAAGAATGCAGTCCTCGAAATTTGTTTTAGTAACTAAGACTCTGGAAAGAGTTTCTGAGGAGAACCTGCAGGTTTGTACGTCTTAACAGGGTATCGGGTTTTAATTGAGTATCATCTGCGTAAAAACAGATTTACAGATGAGATCAATTCTTTGAAGTGAATATGAATATATAAAATGTGTAACTGAGCATGTTGTGGCATTTTAATGTTTCAGTCTACAAACAGATTGTAACAAACGTCATCACGTTAATCTTTGATCAGCTGGGTTGTGATTTTTATGATGGAGGTCAGTTTAACGTTCTTCATCTCGTCCTCGATGTCACTTCATGTTCATGGAGGATTAACATTCGCACAGACCAGCTGCAGGCTGCACGTGTGGAGGCGTGTAACCAAACTGAACATGCATGAGCCCATAAGCTACCTCTCATGATAGACTAACAGCAGCTGCAGTCGGTGCAGTGAAACAGCTCTGATAGGATGGAGGGTACGAACATCATGGAAACGCTGTGGGAGCCAGCAGAGCTGAAGCTGCAACAATGACGAGTCCCTAAAGCTCTGGGAGTAAAACAGAAACAGCTGAAGGACGTCGGCCGAGTCTTCACGTCGGATTCAAGGACTCGTTTTAATCTCAGTTTGATTTTTCGTTTTTTACACGTCGTCAGTAAAACTTTGTCAGTTTGAGCTTTCACACAGATTTATAACGACAGATGTGACGTGTCGCTCTGTGATTGGACAGAGGCTGTCACGTTATTTATTATCACGACTGTGAATCTCCTCTTTGCTCCGCAGACTCCTGACAGGACAGATAACGAACGATGACGCTCGTGTTAAAGACGCGTCCGAGCTCTGATCATCTTCATCATCATCGTCATCATCATCATCATCAGGACACTGCACGAAGTCAACGTGAACATGAAACATGAGATGAACATGCAGACAGCGTCACTCTTTACTGGAACGTCTTCAGACTTTGAATCTGCCGCAGCTGTTGAAATATGATTTTCTTTCCAACCACAACAGATTCATTATTTATCTGCGCTGTCACGTCCTGACTAACAGCACTTACCGTACGTGTCGTTGATCACGGTAACGTCATCTGACGTCTCACGTGTTTTTCAGTCTGACAGTAAATTTCTCTGTGTCGACACTTTCTGTGGGCTGTGTGGGTGTCGAGGGGGAAAAACATGACGCGGCAGAAATGACTCAGACATTTGGAGGTGAAGTCCACAGACTCACACATCCAGTCTGTTTACATGTGTGAGCACGAAGCGACCGCAGGAGGAGGACATCCAGAAAACACTTAAATCATTTAAATCTGTTGTGCTATAAAATAAAAAACATAACTGAGCTAATTAAAGAGGAAGCTGCTGACGTGATGACGAGTGTTACAATATGTTTAGTATTTTAGATTTGTTGACTGGAACATTAAAATGCCACAACATGCTCAGTTACAGACTCTAACTATTAAAAATCTGTAAATCCGTTTTTACGCAGATGATACCCAGTTATATATTTATCGATCAAGCCTGATGAAACCAGCTAAAGTTCAAACTGCGTTAAGACGTAAAACTCAGAAACTCTTTCTACAGACACAGTTCATTGTAGATGTCTGGCAGTATGTAACCTTTATTTTCAGACTGATTAAAGAGTTTTTAGAGCTGCTGGTTTTGTTTTGTGTCCCTGGTCTCTGTGCTGAGCTTTTCCATCAGGATCCAGTCTACAGATCTCTACCTGCTCAGTGTCACCGCTCAGGCTGGTCCGACAGGAAGTCAGACACAGAAATCTGATCGATTTTCAGAATAAAACACCCTGTACAGACTCCAGGTTGTAAAAACAGACAGAAGGGAAACAATATACCCACGTAGCTACTTCCAGGAAGTGATAAAACCAACGTATCAGAGCGAGTCAACAAAGTCTGGAGGGAAAACACGAAGCCGCAAAGAGAACGGAGCAAAACTGCTTCAAGCCTGGTAAAAGTTTGATGTAAGTTTGATGCTTGAGAGAACCGACGGCCAATCAGACACTCTCACCTCGTGATTGACGGATAAAATAATCACCACCATGATAACTTTCCTCCGTTGTAAAGTCTCCTGTGTGGAGCGATCTGAACCTCCTGGATCGTGTTTGACGTCTCGCGTCGCTCGAGTTGTTGTAATTGAGTTTCCAGGCTCGCGAACACTCGCGGGACCTGACGGCAGATTCACACCTGCAGATAAAAAGATGGTGGAGGGCCAAACTTCCCCCAGACCCAAAAACACCACCCAGGATCCTGGAAGTCTGCAGCTGTGATTGAGGCCGTGTGGCTGGATGAGGAAACCTCCCACGTAGAGGAAAGATTAAAGGTCCATAGAATATCTTTATGGAGGTAATTGAAGGTTCCCTGCAGGAGAAATTACAGGACACCATGGTGGAGCTGCTGCACCTGTAGGTGCACATGGAGGGTCCACCGGTGCTTTGAATGAGACTGTGTGTCATTTCAGTTCCTCAGGCCAACATTTCATTTTATGTGACACGTTTGTGGGAGTGAATCTCTGCATGTGGAACCAATCTGCTGCGAGCTTAATGAGTTTCGCAGGTGGTTGGAGTTACTGCGTGCTGAACACAGATCAGATCCTGGACGCGGTGACCGTCACCGGCACGTTCCAGCTGTGTCGTGTTTTAATCCACATTTCATTTTCTTTGTTTGGTTTGAGCCGGATCGTACGACAGCTGAACGCGGGACGACGACGCTGCTGGTGGAACAGCTGCTGCTCGAAGAACACTGCAGAACAAAACGGGTCGCTCCAGCCTGCGGGGGAAAACCAAACGAGAAGGGGAAAACAGAATATTCTGTGAATGAGTCACTGAGTGAAGGCGGAGTGATGTCGGCCCAGTCTTCACAGCTGAGAGAGTGTGTGTGTGTGTGTGTGTGTGTGTGTGTGTGTGTGTGTGTGTGTGTGTGTGTTTGGTGGAGGTGGGGGGGGCACCGTGAGGATCACTGGGGCCTTCTGGACCCAGGCTGTTGTTCTGAGTGCAGCTGACACACGTGCACGCACATAAACACACGTGCATTGAACACAAACACACAAACACACATGCATTGAACACAAACACACACAGCGAACGAGCTGAAAAATAAATGTTTGATTTCGATTTTTAAGATGAAGCAGAGCGAGACGATTCTGCAGAGCGCTGCAGCTGTAACCTCATTTTAATAAAGAGTCAGCTGATTATCGAAGACCAGCGCGCGGAGCAGAGTGAACTCTGGGTAATGTCGGTTTCCTCAGTTTAGTAAATATTCAGTTTTCAGTGGTGAGCATCATCATGGGGACGGCAGCCAGTCAATGTGAGAGGACGGAGACGGAGATCAGGACGTCCTCTCAGAGGTGACGGACAGCAGAGAAATGTTTAAACTGTTCCTCACCACGTTACAAAGCAGCGGCTGACTTCAGCAGTGACAGCAGTTGAATGAATCACCCGTTCAAACCCACAGTGGCAAAAACCCTGGACCTGGTTCAAGCTCGTCTTGTTCTGGCTGCAGCTCGTAATGACTCTGCTGGAGGAAATCCTGCTTCCACCGTCTTCCTCTCAGTCGATGATGGATTGAAGCGCTGGAGCTGCCACCGTTACGTGATGTCGGGATGTGTTTGAGTTTGTTCTGTGGTTTTCGTCTGATTTCAGCAGGACTCAGTGAAAATGACAGAGGCAGCTGTGTAATGAAAGAGTTCGCACAGAGACTGAACCAGGACACGCTTCTTTCTACTTTTTATGACTGTTGAAAAAGACAAAAGTGTGTTTGAGACATTTGGACATGGGGACTTATGGAGACTCAGTTCTGGAGCCAGCCTCGAGTGGACGTTTGAGGAACTGCATCTGCTTTTTGGATGCGTTTCCTCTGAAGCGTCTCTGTGTCAGATCTGAAGCTCGATGTATGTTCAGATCCTGGAGGAGTCATTCCAGGATATCCTGGAGGAGTCATTCCAGGATATCCGGCACGTTTGTCAGACGTCACTGATGCTGAACCTCCTCACCTGTACCCGGCACGCTGGTCCAGATCTTCCAACCACACCTGTGTTAATGAAAGATTTGTGTGTGTGTGTGTGTGTGTGTGTGTGTGTGTGTGTGTGTGTGTGTGTGTGAGCAACCGTAATGAAGACGTCCACGTCCGTTCTGGATGAACTCGACTGTGACGTCTCCGGCAGCGTGATAATGAGACCATCTTCATGACAGAGGACGTGACGTCCAGCTGTAAGTCTTCAAGGCTTCCTCCATGCTGGATGAATCATCTCGAACCTGACAGGTTCCTCATCACTGTGTGAAGGAGGCAGATCTCTGGTTACCATGACAACATCACAACGCTCAGTCAGAGCCAAAACGATGAAACGTCACAAAGAGTCTATGAAACGTTTTCCAAAGCGTAGACGCTCAGTAAACATCTGCAGTCCAGCCATCGTCACATGTTTCTGTATCAGCGAACTTTCAATCATTGAAATCTGCGTTGGATTACCTCGAGACAGACGCTCCCGCTCTCCACAGGACGACGCACCGCCGTGTTTTTCTGGACGGGAGATTCCAGCGTGGCTTCACGAGGAGGAAGACATGGATCATGGATCAGTGCGAGCCAGAGCTCCACGTTTCAAACCTGATCTTCCTGCGATGGAAACCAGAGCCGCGACATGTCCCAGAGGAAGACTGGACTCTGCTCTGACAGCGTTTCATTTCTTCATCCTCCTGTTTGTGACGAGGGCTGGAGCCTCTGTGGAGCTGCAGATACCTGTGATTTCAGGATTCATTGATTGTGTAACGATGTGCACGAAGAACCGGGAGAGAAACTTAATTACATCATGTAACGAGAGCAAACAGATGAAGAGTTTTAATTTAAAGTATCAGGAGACTTTTAATGACGTTTGGTGGATCAGTTAAGTTTAAGTTCATTAGTGATCGGTGCACATGTTTTTGTTTAACAACTGGTAAATAAAAGTTATAAAAAAAAGTTCATTAGTGATAATTAGTCTTTGGTTGGTTGTGTCTCGATTTTTGCTTCAGCTGGTTAAAGCGACATATAAAATGCACAGCAGCAGCTGATGTCACTGTCCAACGCTCCACGCTCTTAACCCTGCATAACTTGAAGCCTTAATATAATGTGAACAGGTGAGTTGTATATAAATTCACCCTCAGTACAGTTGTCATGAACGGGGAAATTAGCTACAGAGACCAAAACTGTTTTTTGTACCAGGCTGTAAACATGTTTATTTCTGCTGTGAAACATGGGGACTTATGGAGACTGACTCACTGCTGGAGCCAGCCTCAGGTGGACGTTAGAGGAACTGCAGCTTGTGGCTTAGAGTTTAATAGACCATGAACCGGGGCGGGAACAGAAAGGACCAATCAGCTGTCTCTGAACAATAAAGGCCAAAATCAATCTTTTAAAAAAAATATCACAACTGAATAATTCTGAATATTTACATTAATGTAAACAACAGTGGAAAAGTTCTGCACTGAATATTTACATTAAATGTTTCAATACAAAAACCTGATAATCATTTTACCGTTGCATCACAATAAAAGCATCGAACACAAATCTGATCTATCAGGATTTTTATGCAGGAATATTTTAGAAAGCGGCGTGTGTGTTTCTCTGCACACAGCGAGCTGCATGGAGCGTGCACGGACATAACAAAGTCAATAAAAAATAATGTTGCTGCTGTGAGGTATCAGGATATCAGGCTGGAATGTGAACTATGCATTTTAAAGACTCATATATGTATATAATCTATATATAAACTATATGGACTCCTATGTGGAGCTGGTTGACTTGTTTTGAGAGCTTGTTATCGTTGGACGTGAATCATGTCCGTGATGAATAAATTGAAAACAGAAATCATGCTGATTTCTTTGGAAAGGCAGCCGGTTCTAAAATCCATCACAAATATTAAAAGCTTGATGCTGACCCGTCGAACGCGTTACATAAAACTGACGACGGACGCTGAGACCCCGGAGAACAAGTTTAAACAAGTTACCGGACAGACGGGAAACTTTAAAGTCTCCATGAAGCCAAACCTGATGTTTGTGTCTGTCCATCTGTCCTCTGTCCTTCAGTGTCTGTCCATCTGTCCTCTATCCTTCAGGGTCTGTCCATCTGTCCTCTGTCCTTCAGTGTCTGTCCATCTGTCCTCTGTCCATCTGTCCTCTGTCCTTCAGTGTCTGTCCATCTGTCCTCTGTCCATCTGTCCTCAGTCCTTCAGTGTCTGTCCATCTGTCCTCTGTCCATCTGTCCTCTGTCCTTCAGTGTCTGTCCATCTGTCCTCTGTCCTTCAGTGTCTGTCCATCTGTCCTCTGTCCTTCAGGGTCTGTCCATCTGTCCTCTATCCTTCAGGGTCTGTCCATCTGTCCTCTGTCCTTCAGTGTCTGTCCATCTGTCCTCTGTCCTTCCGTGTCTGTCCATCTGTCCTCTGTCCTTCAGTGTCTGTCCATCTGTCCTCTGTCCTTCAGGGTCTGTCCATCTGTCCTCTATCCTTCAGTGTCTGTCCATCTGTCCTCTGTTCTTCAGTGTCTGTCCATCTGTCCTCTGTCCTTCAGTGTCTGTCCATCTGTCCTCTGTCCTTCAGTGTCTGTCCAGCACTGACATACAGTGTCTTCAGTGTCTTCTTCAGTGTTGATGATGTCATCCTGCAATGTCATCCAATCAAACGCTTCCTCTCTTCTGAGTGCTCAGTGTCTGTGTCCTCACTGATCACTGAACAGAACCAGAACCACAGAACTTTATTCAGACTGACTGATTTCACTCTGACGTCCTCCGACCGCTTCAACTCTCTTTATGATGGACCGATAGCTTTAGGCTAACCCCTAAAAAATAATAAAAGTAATCCAGCTTCACTGACCTGGGCTCAGGTGTTCTTTGTTCCCTCCATGGTCGCTGCGTTCAAGTTGAAATCGGAAAAAATTCAGGACGAGAAATGAACGAACGCACGGTTTGAAGTTTTTGTTTGATTATTTTATTTCTGAGTGTGCTGTCGATCACTGAACTGACTCCAGGAGCCAAACCTGGAAAGAAAACCACCTGGATGGTCGACTGTCTGCCTGGTTTCTGTGTTCGGCATCACAGTGACGAAGACGATGAAAGATGTTAAAGAAGAAACAAACATCCAAATACATTTTGCTCTTTTTGCTCGTTCCAATTTCTTTCGTCAAAATTCATCAAAAATAATTAACTCCACTTACCTTGTCTTCATTCCCATGATGCTCCTCTGTGTTGAAGTTGAAATTCGGCGGAAATTCACGACGAGAAACGCACGCAACGCAAGTTTGACGGTTTTGTTTGTTTGTTTTTGGAGTTTTTGTTTCGTTTGGTTTTTGAGTTTTAGTTTTGTGTTTGAGTTTTTGCATACCTCAGGTTTTCGGAGCCGAGGTTGGATCCCACGTCTCCACGTTGGCGGTCGGCGTCCTTCCCCACTGGACCATCTTCAGTACTGATGAAGAAGAAGAAGAACCAGGATCAGACTGATGGAGGAATCATGCTGAAGATTCTCCTCCATCAGTCCTGATGGAGCTGCTGAAGAACATCTCTGTCCTTCACTTTGTTTGTCTCATCATGTAGAAGGAAAACCACGTCTCCATGTCCTTCTGGACCACATGGTCCACTGCTCCCTGCTCCTCATGTCCTCCTACATCTTCTCTGGTCCAGTGGGTTAAGAGCTTGGCACGGAGCCACTTTTAGATCCAGAAGTTGTGGGTTCAAACCCCGCTTAAAGCAGCACCCTGTAGAAATCTGCTGCTGAGACTCTGACCTGACTCCAGGAGACAAACCAGAATCAGATTTATTGCCAAGTAGGTTTTCATGTTGTCTTGGTGTTTTTGGTGCATAACAAATATTAAGTAAAAAATAAATGAAGTCAAGAAGAAACCACTTCTGTAGGCTCCTGTAGTCCAGTCTCCATGTCCTTCTGGACCACATGGTCCACTGCTCCCTGCTCCTCATGTCCTCCTACATCTTCTCTGGTCCAGTGGGTTAAGATGTTGCCTCTGAACACTTTTAGATCCAGAAGTTGTGGGTTCGAACCCCGCTCAGAGAACATTGTTGAACTGTGTGGAGGTGCAAGGAGGAGATGGGGGACAAGCAAGAAGACCACCTCCACCTGTCAGCTCCTCAGTAAAGTGCCTCCATCAGTTTCTTTATGGACATTCGCTCTGAGGGTGTAACACACGCTCACTATTGGCTGCTGTAAACGCCAATCAACCTCCACGATAAGCCCCTCCCTATCTGATGTAAACAACAGAAGTCTACTTCCTGTTTCCACATGGCACCTTTGGATTGAAAGTCATAGAGCAGCTTCATGGTTTCGGATTGGACCTCTGAACATCTCGTTCACTTTGAGGAGTGTGTTGGTCTTTGTGGCAAGCCCGGGCCGTGCAGCTGGAATGTTGTCTGCAAGCAAATTCATCCCCAAAAAAACAGTTTCCCAGCCCACTGTGTCAAGACCTTGACCCCAGGGACCCTCCCCAGGTTCTCAGCTAAAACATGAACATCAATCATGGTTCATTCTTTGAAAGAAAGCATCGCGGGCTGAAGGAACTCTGGCTGCATTTGTGGGTTTCTGACCAGCAGACCTGCCTCTCCTGGGACGTTTATCAAGCAGCACACGCGGAGCCCGGCCAGCCGAGGCAGAGATCCAGACCAGAACGTGGCCAAAAGAATTTTTTAATGTTCCTGGGAAGGCCCCACCAACACTCACTCACAATAATACAGTAATAAATATCACTCTCAACTCATATTCTGCGTTTACAATCTTCATTTGGCTTCAGATTTAATTTCCTGTGGCTAATGGATTTTTTACTGCTGACAACTCAGATAAGGTTTTACTGCAGGACTGAGATAAGTTTATCTAATTCATTATTATCCCAGAATAATAAACAGAAATCATCTTCTCTCGTGAGGCCACAACAGCCAGTTCTGGACCATGTTCCCACTCCCAAACAAACATCAGGCGACCCACGGGTCGGGAGGTTTGTTGAGGTGAAACAGAACATCTGTCCGATGTTTGTCATCTCGTTGTTTCACCTTGAAGCTGCTTCTGGGACGGACGGACGGACGGACGGACGGACGGACGGACGGACGGACGGACGGACGGATCTCCACACCGTTTATTCTACAGACGGACACGCCGCGGTCGAGCTCAGCTCAGTGACGTGGTGAGTTATGTCTTTGTTATTGAAAATGTTTTACACGATTAAATCGCTGTCACGTATAAATCAGTTTGTTGTTGTCTCCAGTGTCAGAGTGTAATCCCACTGTGTAACTATGTTCAGCTGTACTCGAGTATTTGTTCTGGTTACAGAAGCTAACAGCAGCTACAGCTGTCAGCAGTTTACTTCACTCTCCATCATGGGCCTGTAAACCTTTTATACTAACTTATCTATGGTTTAGCTCCGGTTCTGGCATGACACTGGCTCCAACCCTGCACCAGCATCCCAAACACTAACACTCAGTGTGAGCTCAGAGCTAACATGAGCTAACAGCAGCTAACAAACTGAGCTAACATGAGCTAACATGAGCTAACAGCAGCTAACAAACTGAGCTAACATGAGCTAACAGCAGCTAACATGAGCTAACAGCAGCTAATAGACTGAGCTAACATTAGCTAACAGCAGCTAACAAACTGAGCTAACATGAGCTAACAGCAGCTAACATGAGCTAACAGCAGCTAACAGACTGAGCTAACAGCAGCTAACAAACTGAGCTAACATGAGCTAACAGCAGCTAACAAACTGAGCTAACATGAGCTAACAGCAGCTAACAGACTGAGCTAACAGACTGAGCTAACAGCAGCTAACAGCAGCTAACAAACTGAGCTAACATGAGCTAACAGCAGCTAACAAACTGAGCTAACATGAGCTAACAGCAGCTATCATGAGCTAACATGAGCTAACAACAGCTAACAGACTGAGCTGACATGAGCTAACAGCAACTAACAACCTGAGCTAACATGAGCTAACAGCAGCTAACAGCCTGAGCTAACATGAGCTAACAGCAGCTAACATGAGCTAACAGCAGCTAACAGACTGAGCTAACATTAGCTAACAGCAGCTAACAAAGTGAGCTAACATGAGCTAACAGCAACTAACAACCTGAGCTAACATGAGCTAACAGCAGCTAACAAACTGAGCTAACATGAGCTAACAGCAGCTAACATGTGCTAACATGAGCTAACAGCAGCTAACAGACTGAGCTAACATGAGCTAACAGCAGCTAACAAACTGAGCTAACATGAGCTACCAAACTGAGCTAACAGCAGCTAACAGCAGCTACCAAACTGAGCTAACATGAGCTAACAGCGGCTAACAAACTGACCTAACAGCAGTTACAGACTGAGCTAACAGCAGCTAACAGCAGCTAACAGACTGAGCTAACATGAGCTAACAGCAGCTAACAGACTGAGCTAACATGAGCTAACAGCAGCTACAGCTGTCAGCAGTTTACTTCACTGTCCATCATAAACTCTGTAAATCACAGAGAGTTGAGGCGGAGCAGCCGGAGGACATCAGAGGGAAAACCAGAAAACATTTCCTCCATAAAATATGATCCAGTTTCACCAGAATCAGTGAAATAGTTGCTGCTGTGTGACTTAGTGCCGTAAAGCGTTACGTACTTCTCAGAGTTACACAGTGTGAGAACAGACGTAGAGTGACAGAGACATGATTGTTGCTTTAAAGCATTTCTGCAAAGCTCCTGCACAGTCACTGAAACAGAGGTGGCATGTGTTGGTTTGTATTGATCAGGTTTTTATAGCAGTTTGCTGGATGCACTTTAAGCATTATGATTTACGTGCTGCTGAAGTGTTGCTACTTCTGCTGTTCTACTCTACGCTCTTAAACTCGAGCAAACATAAAACATAAAGACGGATCATCGTCAGAGGGTCAGAAGCTAAAAATGTTGGGAACCGGTCTGCGATGAGTTTTTCCACGAAGAGGTCATAAAGAGGTCATTTGCAAACAGGCAAACATGAAGTGCAACAACAACCTGATCAAACCAAATGAACCTTTAATTAATCAGACATTGATAATAAACGGGATCAGCAGCATGATGATCGACCTCAGTAACGTTTGTCAGACATGTTTCAGTGGTTTGGGGAAAGTTCATAAACTTTCAGTAATTCTGATTTGAACCCGTCCAACTTTTTTTCTTCTTTCATGCATGAATGTGAAGACTTTCCCAAGTGAGTCACCACAGATGATTTGTGGGAGCGCACAAACGGCGAACTCGTCCACTTTATTCTCTGAGAACAAAAGACTGAGTGATTTTTGTTCGTCAGTCAACAACCAAAGTATGTTGCCTCGGGACAACAGCGAACTCTGGCAACGCAGAAAGTGCCGTGTCGAGGAAAAGGGGAAAGAAAAGAGCAGAGAGATTAATATTAGAAACCTCAAACCTCCAGATTTACAGCTGCTGTTTGTTTCAGTGGAATAAATGAAATGTGTTTGTACTTCAAATACACCAAACTGTAATTAAACGTTGCATTATGCTGCTGCTGCTGTCGAGCTGTGCGGGTCTCTCTCCACATGGATATTAGCTGTTATTAGTTATGTGTCCAGCAGGAAGACACCTCATTGTGTCACTGTTGGTTTAAATTCATAAATACGTTTAAATTCATTTAGACTTTAACTTCTGCATGATTCCTCCAAGCCAAGGCTGCTGCATGACCTGTGTGTCTGCAGCCGTGCTTTCATTGTTCCAGCCTCCATTTATCAGATTGTTATAGAAGCAGCACTTTAAATACATTTAGAAAGCGTACTGAACAAAGCAAAGCTCCCTTATTACATGTTGTTCAGTGCAGCATACATCACAGCTTTACTCTTAAACCCAGTGAAGTCCAGCAGGACCCGCAGTTATAAAACACCGGCTCTGCAGGCTCGGCCTGGTGATGCATTTGGCCGCCTCCAACTCTCTTCATGACAGCGCTTTGAGCAATAGGCTCATAATGTCCAATGTTTGGGCTCGTGTTCAGTTGGACCTCATCAGCATGTGGGAGTGACTGACAAATGAACACTGCTCCGTGTTGTTTTGGCCGTGAAGTGAGAGAATAATGGGAAGATTTGTCATCATGCAGCCATCTTAAGAAAATTTAGAGTAATGATTTAATTTTCTCGTCTGTCCGACACTCCGGAACATTTTAAAGGTATATGTTGTTATGATCATGGGATCCATTTGAATTTCCATAAATCAGCGAGCTGACTGACGTCAACCTGAAGCTGTGTTATGTGATAATTATGTGTTAAAGGCGTTCAGCTCAGCTGGTAGAGCAGCAGCCCAGTGTGTGAAGGCTCCGTCCGTGCTGTGGAAGCCGAGGGTTCGAATCCGACCTGTGGCTCTAACCCACATGTCGCCTGTCACTCTTCAGCTCTCTGTCAAAATAAAGACCAAAAATAATCTCATTTTCTTTTTTTGTTTATTTTTACAAATCACAATGTGACAAAACAGTTTCATAATCACTTCGACTTTTTGGAGCCAGCTCGGCGTCTGTCTTTCAGCCTTTTATTTCACCAAGCTCTCACCAACCACTAAAAGTCAGTCCCACATTTACTCTTGTCCGGCGGCTTCTTGCTCGCTCACTCTCTCCTTTTCTCTTCTTAGCTTCCTCCGTCAGCGTCCTCTTCACTCTCTGCTCCTCTGCCATCATGTCCATAGAAGCTGCTGAGCCTGGTTACCTCCTCTTCTTCTTCCTGGTAGTCCATAAGGCCTCTTGGTACAAACACTCAGTTCGTCAGCTTGGCAGTGAACTAACAGCAGCTAACAGACTGAGCTAACATGAGCTAACAGCAGCTAACAGACTGAGCTAACATGAGCTAACAGCAGCTAACAGACTGAGCTAACATGAGCTAACAGCAGCTAACAGACTGAGCTAACATGAGCTAACAGCAGCTTACAGACTGAGCTAACATGAGCTAACAGCAGCTAACAGACTGAGCTAACATGAGCTAACAGCAGCTAACATACTGAGCTAACATGAACTAACAGCAGCTAACAGACTGAGCTAACATGAGCTAACAGCAGCTTACAGACTGAGCTAACATGAGCTAACAGCAGCTAACAAACTGAGCTGACATGAACTAACAGCAGCTAACATACTGAGCTAACATGAACTAACAGCAGCTAACATACTGAGCTAACATGAGCTAACAGCAGCTAACAGACTGAGCTAACATGAGCTAACAGCAGCTAACAAACTGAGCTGACATGAACTAACAGCAGCTAACAGACTGAGCTAACATGAGCTAACAGCAGCTAACAGACTGAGCTAACATGAGCTAACAGCAGCTAACAGACTGAGCTGACATGAGCTTACAGCAGCTAACAAACTGAGCTGACATGAGCTAACAGCAGCTAACAAACTGAGCTAACAGCAGCTAACAGACTGAGCTGACATGAGCTAACAGCAGCTAACAAACTGAGCTGACATGAGCTAACAGCAGCTAACAAACTGAGCTAACAGCAGCTAACAGACTGAGCTAACATGAGCTAACAGCAGCTAACATACTGAGCTAACATGAGCTAACAGCAGCTAACAAACTGAGCTAACATGAGCTAACAGCAGCTAACATACTGAGCTAACATGAACTAACAGCAGCTAACATACTGAGCTAACATGAGCTAACAGCAGCTAACAGACTGAGCTAACATGAGCTAACAGCAGCTAACAAACTGAGCTGACATGAACTAACAGCAGCTAACAGACTGAGCTAACATGAGCTAACAGCAGCTAACAGACTGAGCTAACATGAGCTAACAGCAGCTAACAGACTGAGCTGACATGAGCTTACAGCAGCTAACAAACTGAGCTGACATGAGCTAACAGCAGCTAACAAACTGAGCTAACAGCAGCTAACAGACTGAGCTGACATGAGCTAACAGCAGCTAACAAACTGAGCTGACATGAGCTAACAGCAGCTAACAAACTGAGCTAACAGCAGCTAACAGACTGAGCTAACATGAGCTAACAGCAGCTAACAAACTGAGCTACCATGAGCTAACAGCAGCTAACAGACTGAGGTAACATGAGCTAACAGCAGCTAACAAACTGAGCTAACAGGAACTAACAGCAGCTAACAGACTGAGCTAACATGAGCTAACAGCAGCTAACAAACTGAGCTAACATAGACTAACAGCAGCTAAAAAAACTGAGCTGACATGAGCTAACAGCAGCTAACAGACTGAGCTAACAGCAGCTAACAGACTGAGCTAACATGAGCTAACAGCAGCTAACAGACTGAGCTGACATTAGCTCGCTGCAGGTGTAAAGGAGAAGGTATGGTGGTAAAACACACATAGATCCAGGGTTTGTCTGTTCTGGGCTCCTGTAGAAACTTGGCGGGCTCCATAGACGAGGACTCACAGCGTCTCGTTCCACGGTAACAAAAATATAACAAGTCTTCTGAAACCAGAGTTATGACGATTGTTAATCTGACACTTTAAATTCTGATTCTGTTAAAACCAACAGTGTGACTTTGTATTAGAACTCGTTATATCAGCCTCGATTTAATTACCCTGTACAAATGTGCAGAAGCAGCAGGCGAGCGGCTTGAAAACATAAAATTACATAACGCCATAATTACCTTGAAAAACCACAAGCTGTGAGTAAAGTGGCAGCGACTGCTGGACAGCTAATTAAAGGAAAATAAAAGAGGGGCTATCGTTACCATGTGTTGTTTTATTCTATTTGGTTTTTATTAGCCATAAATATATTGATGTCCACAATAAGTCTGTCAGCGTGTTTTGGAAAGGTTCAATAATTACAATGGAAACATTTGCTTAACGTTGCAAACTGTAACCTCTGAGGAATTCTGATTTCATGACCGCCGTGTTTCCGTTTACTTTGACTTCAATTATTTTAATCCTTTGTTAGTCTTTGTTAGTCTTTGTTGGTCTTTGTTGGTCTTTGTTGGTCTTTGTTGGTCTTTGTTAGTCTTTGTTGGTCTTTGTTGGTCTTTGTTGGTCTTTGTTGGTCTTTGTTGGTCTTTGTTGGTCTTTGTTGGTCTTTGTTAGTCTTTGTTAGTCTTTGTTGGTCTTTGTTAGTCTTTGTTGGTCTTTGTTAGTCTTTGTTGGTCTTTGTTGGTCTTTGTTGGTCTTTGTTGGTCTTTGTTGGTCTTTGTTGGTCTTTGTTGGTCTTTGTTGTTCTTTGTTAGTCTTTGTTAGTCTTTGTTAGTCTTTGTTGGTCTTTGTTAGTCTTTGTTAGTCTTTGTTGGTCTCTGTTAGTCTTTGTTGGTCTTTGTTGGTCTTTGTTAGTCTCAGGACTTCACAGTTCGCAGCCTGGGTGGGGTTCACTTCTCATTGTGGGTCAGCGTCAGTCAGAACTCAGATATCTCAACAACTGGTGGCTGGTTCAGTCCAAACCAGTTTGGACCCTGGGTCGGTTTTAAAGTGGCGCTCCCCGTGCAGAACCTGAAGCTTCGTCTTTGACATTTTATTTTTCAGTGTTGAAGTGAGGATGTGACGTGACGTTGCTTCTAATCTGCTTCAGATTCTCGCAGAAAGGAAACAGACATTTTACTCATGGTGATATCGATCATCACTCGTGTTGATCTTCCCACAGCTGGACGATGTTGTTGTTCCGAGGCTGGTTTGATAAATCAGACAGTAAGAAACAAGGAGGTGCACCTGAAACCATCCATCAAGGCTGAGTCTCTGGAAAATAACAATTCTTATATAACACGTTTTTACAGCGCCTGTCGACGTGGAGGACGAAGAAAGAGACGCGGAGACGTTCTCTGACGATCCTCGACCTCGATGAATCGTCACTGACGGATTCGTTCCCCTCACGCAGACTCTTCATCTCTTCGTCTTCAACATCTCGACCTTGAACGTCGCGTTTGTGTTTGACGTTCACGGAACGTCAGAGGAACCTTTAAAGAACGATATTAGAACAAGCTGACAGGACTTTGCGTCTGCATCTCCTCACACGAGAGTTTCAGTGTTTCGCCTGCAGCAGGTTTGGATTAGCCGGATCCCGGTTGCTCTTCATAAATCAAGATTTAGGATCAGAGCTCTCAGCTGCTCATTTAGGGATTAGAGACGTGAGGTCCGGGCATGAACTCCTGCAATGCCACGTCGTGTGTTGCACGTTGTAGCGCAGACAGAGATGCAGCAGAGTAAAATGGCCTTACACTCGGTTTTATAGCTTCATAGCATCATCTGACTTCATGCTCCTGCTTCTCCCTTCGAGATGTTTAGCCGATGAGGAATGAAGTCAGTCTTGGAGGACTGGCGAGGCCGGACTGATGTGGCCAGAGTCCAGACGCAGACTAACCGCAGGCAGCAGGACTTCGCTTCTCCTCCAGGCCAAGGTTAAAGGCATGACTTGACGGTTTGAAACTCAGCAGATTATTTGTCTCTGCCAGGAACTCGTCACACTATAGGAAAACCTTTAGTTTCCCTAAAACCGCTCACCAGCATCATTAGCATTCCCTGTTGAACAGCCAGAGAGGGAGCGACTCTCTTTACCTGAATGCATATGCAATACTTTCCCCCTCCTGATGAATCACAGATTTATTTGCAGAAAGGTAACTCTTTGTCATTTTCTGGCGCAGGCAGCGCTGGCCTGTTCCTGGGCACGTCATCGGCCGCTCAGATGTGCTCTGAGTTCGGGTTGAACAAAGGACCAGCGCAGCCGGACCACCCAAAACATCCATGAGTGAGATTACGAGGCCGAGGCCGCCAGCTCGCGCCCTGCTCCGCGCTCGGCTGTATACACTCTGTGACTTTGATCACTGCCCAGTGATTGATGCCATATTTTTCATTTGCATGGGTTTGTGATCCAAATTATAGTGTGAAGAATAAATGTCAGAAGTCTAAAACAAGCAACCCAGCGTTTGGGTATGTTTCCTCTCTCATGAAGTCACACATGGTTCCACTTAATCCTCTCTTCATCCTGGGACCTTTAAAAACCTCTTGATTAGAGTAAATGGAATATGAAACCTCAGATTTGGGTTCGATGCGGCTTCAGACGAGCAACTCAAACGAAACATTAAATAATTCTGGTGCGGCTGCAGTGCAGCGATGTTCGTCTGGCTGCTTCACATATTGAACATGCTCGGGTGCAGACTGATCACATGTTTCTGCTCGTCCGACTTTAAAACACTTCAAACTCGTTATTATATAAACTGGACTGCCGTGCACTCGCTTCATGTTTCTCTATCCTACGTCTTCAATGTCTCCAACCACTGATAGGTTGCATCACTTACATCAACACAACATGATTATTATAGGTCCATAAATAAAGTGAAATAAAATAATCTAAAGAAAGTTCTCGTGGGTGTTTTCACAATAAAAGCCTTTGAAATTATTGTTAATTAATTACTGAAGGGTGTGCTTTAACGTCAGTGCCAACGATAAGTTAAAGCTCACCCTCTCATGTAATATTGTGAATATACAACAACTTATATAAAATATAGAATCAAAAGATTTTCATGTTTTGGTTCAGTTTGCTCTCATAACAAACATTTCTGTTCTGATCTGCGTTTCTATGGAGATACAGCAGACTAATACCTGGAAACAGTCAGTCACAGCAGGAGACTCTTATACGTAATGGAACCCTGTTTACTCCAGCAAGTGGCCCGAGCCTTAGTAACGACCTAGCAACAGAGACAAAGTACACACCTGTATTAATTAACGAGGCGCGCACCTGTACCAATCAGATTGCTCGGTCGGAACTACGTGTTGTATAATGAAGCAGAGAGTTAACAGTAATACGATGATGTTAACGCTGTAAAGTGACACATGTAGTTTAAAGTCTCAGTGCCGTTATTCTCTGTATCAGCACTCATGGCCGTCTCTTGTCCAATCAGATTAGTTGGTTTGAACTACGTGTTGTATAATGAAGCAGAATCACACTGAGGCCGTTCTGTTATTCAGGATAATGTGATTCACAGATCTCCATTTATGAGTCAACAGTAATACGATGATGTTAACAGAGTTTTTTTTATTTCAGAATTTGTTCAGTGTAACATTAATATTGGAACAGCTGTAAAGTGACACATGTAGTTTAAAGTCTCAGTGCCGTTATTCTCTGTGTCAGCACTCATGGGCGTCTCTTGTCCAATCAGATTAGTTAATTTGAACTAAGTGTTGTATAATGTTAAATAAACAGGATTTAAGGACTCACAAGCAAAAAAGTAAACGCTGTTCTAATGCATGATAATATTTTAAGTTTAAAATGTTATTTCTAATTAAAAAAAGTTTTATAAAGTCGTCTCTCTGCTCGCTCCTGTCTGCACAGCGAGCTGCCTCAGTGAACTATGAGGACTTGTTGTGAGTGCAGTTTTTCTTGGTCCTGATAAATTTATTTTGTGACCCTTAAATCTCCAGCATGACGACATAAACTCACCTGTACCCCCCAGACTCTGTGCTGCATTCACCATGGACGTATATCTTAAATTTCACACATCATCTGTGTTTACTGTCTTACTACATGTACGAGCACAAAATATGATCTGATCTGATGAACTTGCTGCTCACAGGTTGATAAACGTGACTTTTTCATTTATAGTTGGACTTTGTGTCTCGCTGCATGATTGCATTCACTACAGCCGGCTGACACGGGGAAAGTGTTTTCCTGGTTGCAGGACATTGTTTATTTGTGCTGATGAATGTGCGTTAGGGTTATTCTTCTATAACAGAACGTCAGTGATTCACATGGACTGTCTGCCTGCACACAGACTCAGACTGTTGCACAAACTTTCCAGGTCTGGACTCTTTAACTCGTTTTTTTTGTTGTTTGCTGTTGTTGCTAAAAAAAAAAGAACACACCTTAAGTTCACATCTCTGAAGCTGAAACCAGAGGCCGGGTCCATTGTCGGCTCGGTACTGATGCGGCTGTAGATTATGTCGAATGCCGGTCAGCGGCTCTTTCTTTATAACAGCAGACTCCAGCTCCATTCAGTCCCAGTGAAACAGGTAGGACGCTGGTTGTTGTTTTCCGGAGTATCTAGTGTCTGGACTTGCTCTGATCTCTCCAACATGATGGATAAAGTCTGAAGTGTCTGCATTGTGTAAGCTGCTATCAGAGCTTTGCATTCAAAGCGCTGACGCTCAGAAAGTCCATCACTCATCTTAAATGCTCTGAGATTTAGTAAATATCAGGGAACGTCCTCGGTGACCTCCTCGCGCTGCAGTCAGGAGTTTATCGGCGCTCAGATCTCTGAGACTCTCCCTGCGGCTGAATGTTTGCTCTCGTCTCTTACCAGCTTTCTTTCTTCAACAGGCTGTTACAAACCTGACCTTTAGATTAGGCCCAAAAATGTCCAGCGTGCAGCATTACTACAGTCTGTCATGTTTCCCCTCAGGCCAGGTCAAAGGTGAGTGTCACAGTGACAGGTGACCAAACATCTTTGTTGCTGTTGTTCTGGTAGAAGTGTCCGTATGACTCGTGTGTGACTGTTCATATGTTGGATCCCAGATTGAGGCGAAGTTACCTGAGGAACCCAGGAACATCGATGTCCTCGTATCTGGGGTTGTGTCGTGGTGGCAGCAGGTTCAGTTCGTTCCAGACGTCCTTCTACATTCCAGTTCCTCTTGGTGGATCCCGAGGCGCTGACTCGTGAACAAGACCCTGACATACTCGAGCTCCTTCACTCGGAGCAGCAACTCGCTCCCAACCCGGAGGAAACAACCCACTGTTTGTGCAGAGAAGCTGTGGAGAGCGAAGGAGTTTGAACACACTGACCGAAACCTGGTAATCCATCAGCTATCGATATGAACAGGAAGTCTCCGCCCAGATATCTGCTAGTTATACTCCAAAAACTCTGCAGAGCCAGAGACGAGCTGTTTCTGCTTCCTGTCTCAGAAAGCTGGTGACCAGCTGCTTGAACCCCAAAACCAGGAACCCAAAGTGGACCACGCTCCTCAGGTACCTCATTGCTGACCTCTGACTAAAAACATTTGGAGCTCAAAGCTGAAGTTGTCACTAAACTCTGGGAAACGTGACTGAAGGCTGCAGTATTTTGTAAAGAAATGTTTCCAAGTGTAAATGTGCCGTGAAATAAAAAGTATAATGGCGTCTGTTCACGTCTGCGAGCTCGATGTGTGTGAGCTGCCAAAGAAGTGGTCGGCCATGTTTGTAGTTTACGTTTGGGACCTCTGACTTCTTCATGAGTGAGACAGAAACAAGTGTAATTATTTTAATTGTGGTGAAAGTGGCGCTCTTTAGTGTTTTATAGAGACTCGTCCGGACCCAGCCTGAAACCAGGACGGTCCTGGACGACCCGGTGTCAGTCTCCCTTTGTGTTCAGCAGAGACTAAATGATGGCGATAATGTTTGGTGTCTAACGAAGCCACGACCACTCAATAACGAACGTGTCAAAAAGCTGAGCCACACTGAGCTGGATCATTAGACCAGTTTTCCATGAGAGGACGTCAGCTGTGGATCTGTCATCACTATTGTCTGCAGACAGATCCAGTTCCTGCTGCGGTCAGCAGACCTCCTCAGAGATGCGACTTAATGAGGCTGCTCGTTGGGCCTTTCCATGTTCCCATTCAGAATCACATGGACTGTGTACAAAGCACTTCTTTGACAGTGGTTATCTTTAACATGCTCTGTGGTGTGCAGTCCATCTGACTCAGCAAGAGCAGAAATCTGCTGCTGATCAGACACAAGACGCCACATAGAGTCTGTCACTGCGCTCCTCGCCATAATTACTTACAGGTCTTCACGAGTTCGTAATGGTTGCACTAATTAGGGGTGAGCTTTGCAGCCGAGGAACTATAGCAAGCTGTTTTTATTTACAGGAAATGCACATTCAGGCTGAGGCAGCAGGTTCAGATGATGTTTCACTGTTTGCCTCTGTCAGTGCTCAGATGAAGTTTTGGGTGGTTACAAAAACATTTTACTCACCAAAGACGTTTCTGGAAACAATGTGACAACAAATCCAAGTGGTTAGAGTTTAATCATTTAACTGGATTATCCTGACTGTTTGTGGAAAATCCATTAAAGGAGCAGTGTGTAGAGTTTACAGGCTGTGAAGAGCATGGAAAACACTGAAGCTCACCTCCTGGAATCCCAGGTCTCAGGTTCTTGCTTGTCCCCCATCTCCTCCGTGCACCTCCACACAGTTCAACAATGTTCTCTGAGCGGGGTTCGAACCCACGACTTCTGGATCTAAAAGTGGCTCAGAGGCAACATCTTTAACCACTGGACCAGGGAAGATGTAGGAGGACATGAGGAGCAGGGAGCAGTGGACCATGTGGTCCAGAAGGACATGGAGACGTGGTTTTCCTTCTACATGATGAGACAAACAAAGTGAAGGACAGAGATGTTCTTCAGCAGCTCCATCAGGACTGATGGAGGAGAATCTTCAGCATGATTCCTCCATCAGTCTGATCCTGGTTCTTCTTCTTCTTCATCAGTACTGAAGATGGTCCAGTGGGGAAGGACGCCGACCGCCAACGTGGAGACGTGGGATCGAACCTCGGCTCCGAAAACCTGAGGTATGCAAAAACTCAAACACAAAACTAAAACTCAAAAACCAAACGAAACAAAAACTCCAAAATCAAACAAACTAAAACTCAAAAACTTCAAACCGTCCGTTCGTGCGTTTCTCGTCGTGAATTTCCGTCGAATTTCAACTTCAACAGAGGAGCATCATGGGAATGAAGACAAGGTAAGTGGAGTTAATTATTTTTGATGAATTTTGACGAAAGAAATTGGAACGAGCAAAAAGAGCAAAATGTATTTGGATGTTTGTTTCTTCTTTAACATCTTTCATCGTCTTCGTCACTGTGATGCCGAACACAGAAACCAGGCTGGCAGTCGACCATCCAGGTGGTTTTCTTTCCAGGTTTGGCTCCTGGAGTCAGTTCAGTGATCGACAGCACACTCAGAAATAAAATAATCGAACAAAAACTTCAAACTCAAACAAACTAAAACTCAAAAACTTCAAACCATCCGTTCGTGCATTTCTCGACGTGAATTTCCGTCGAATTTCTCCGACTTCAACTTGAACACGGCGACCATGGAGGGAACAAGACACAGGTGAGTCAAAGGTAAGTGAAGCTACTTTCTTATTAACACAAGAAACAAAAGTTGATTTTCTTTAACAGGAATTCCAGTTCCAGGAATTGTTGCAACACTTTGTGGAGTTTATTATCTGAGCCCTGAGTCTTTAAATGAGGGATCGCTCAAAGTGAGGAGGAAGTGACAGCTCACAACTTCTGGATCTAAAAGGAGCTCGGTAACAAGACCTCAGACCACTGGACCACAGAACATCCAGGGAGATGAGGAGCAGGGAGCAGTGGACCATGTGGTCCAGAAGGACATGGAGACTGGACTACAGGAGCCTACAGAAGTGGTTTCTTCTTGACTTCATTTATTTTTTATTTAATATTTGTTATGCACCAAAAACAGCAAAAACACCAAGACAACATGAAAACCTGATTCTGGTTTGTCTCCTGGAGTCAGGTCAGAGTGTCAGCAGCAGATTTCTACAGGGTGCTGCTTTAAGCGGGGTATGAACCCACAACCTCTGGATCTAAAAGTGGCTCAGTGCCAAGCTCTTAACCCACTGGACCAGAGAAGACGTAGGAGGACATGAGGAGCAGTGAAGATGGTCCAGTGGGGAAGGACGCCGACCGCCGACGTGAAGACGTGGGATCGAACCTCGGCTCCGGCAACCTGGGGTACGTGAAACTCTGTGTGTGTCTAAAAACGAAAACTAAAAACTGAAAAACTCAAACCAACCCGTTCGTTGCGTTTACTTCTCACCGTGAATTTCTCCGATTTCAACTTTAACCATCGAGGGAACAAAGAACACCTGAGCCCAGGTGAGTCATAGGTCAGTGAAGCTAGCCTGAAAAAAGCAACATGTGTTTTATTTTCAAACCGAGGTGGTTTCCTTGCCGGGTTTGGATCCTGGCATCTCGGGTAGTAACTTTATTCCCTGTTGGTCGAAAACCTGACGAGTCTGATTAAACCTGAATAAAAACATGGCACTAAAACGCTGAACTACGTCAGGATGGTGAGGGTGGAGCAGCAGGTCGGTCTGTGAACAGTGATGGATGCTTATAAAAAGCAGTTTAACCTTTATTCTAACATCTCAGTGTCGACTGAAGTCGGCACACAGAGGACCCAAACTGAAACAAACAGTGTCTCCCAGCCTCCGTCGCAGAGTTCATATTATTCCACCACAGTCTCTCTAATGGAGGTGTGTATGATATAAATCACACTCTGTTGTAGAGACTGAGGACATTAATCCCGGCGCGCCTCCGAGTGTACGAGATTTATTTTTCCAAATTTAAAAACATTCTTTTTGATAAGGAGTCTGGCTCAATTAAAGCCATCGAACCCGCAACTAGATATGACTATAAACTCAGGCGAGAGGCAACTCGGGGGAACAAATAAATATTTCCATTGGCCCTGCTCCAGGTTCTCCTCTATCTGCTCGTATGTAGGTCAGACTCTCCAGCCTCCTCTGACACATCGCTTCCTTCCCAAAAAAGTTTGAAAAATGTCCGACACAAGACCTCCCATGCTGACCTTTTTTCCCCTCCGAGTCCTCGTAAGTCATCGCGTTCAAAAAAAAAAAAAATCTCACAATTCATAATTTCCACCTCCTCCTCGCACACAGCTGCATTCTTGGCCCGGTCGGACGCAGACAGGCAGAATGAGTCCACATCAGACCGCTGGAAAAAGCTGCAGTTGCATGTCTGAAATGTTGCACGGCAGCGAAGTGGAGTTCATGCAGGCATGTTAGCTCAGTCTGTTAGCTAATGTTAGCTCAGTTTGTTAGCTGCTGTTAGCTCAGTTTGTTAGCTGCTGTTAGCTCATGTTAGCTCAGTTTGTTAGCTGCTGTTAGCTCATGTTAGCTCAGTCTGTTAGCTGCTGTTAGCTCATGTTAGCTCAGTCTGTTAGCTGCTGTTAGCTCATGTTACCTCAGTCTGTTAGCTGCTGTTAGCTCATGTTAGCTCAGTCTATAAACTCATGTTAGCTCAGTCTGTTAGCTGCTGTTAGCTCATGTTAGCTCAGTCTGTTAGCTGCTGTTAGCTCATGTTAGCTCAGTCTATTAACTCATGTTAGCTCAGTCTGTTAGCTCATGTTAGCTCATGTTAGCTCATGTTAGCTCAGTTTGTTAGCTGCTGTTAGCTCATGTTAGCTCAGTCTGTTAGCTAATGTTAGCTCAGTTTGTTAGCTCATGTTAGCTCATGTTAGCTGCTGTTAGCTCATGTTAGCTCAGTTTGTTAGCCAATGTTAGCTCATGTTAGCTCAGTCTGTTAGCTGCTGTTAGCTCATGTTAGCTCAGTCAGTTAACTCATGTTAGCTCATGTTAGCTCAGTCTGTTAGCTGCTGTTAGCTCATGTTAGCTCAGTCTGTTAGCTGCTGTTAGCTCATGTTAGCTCAGTCTGTTAGCTGCTGTTAGCTCATGTTAGCTCAGTCTGTTAGCTGCTGTTAGCTCAGTCTGTTAGCCTGCGAGCCCAGAGTTAGTGTCATGGATCTCGTTAGATGTTGAATTTTTAGAAAGCTGCTAATAATATATTCACTCAGATTTACAGAGTTTATGATGGACAGTGAAGTAAACTGCTGACAGCTGTAGCTGCTGTTAGCTCATGTTAGCTCGGTTCGTCAGCTTGGTGTTTCGAAATCATTGAAGAAAAAGCAGTAAAAGTTACAACTGTTCCTTAATGGCTTTATTTTTGGAATAAATATATAGTGAAGTCAAAGACAATTACAAATGCCTGTGTAAAAAACAAAAAGATTAAAAAAGTATTTACATTTAGTTTTTGCACAGAGCTGAATAAATGTATACATAGTATACAGCACAGCCCGTGTAGGTCATCGCTTTCTGTTGCTGTACAAAGTACAGCTGATAAAAAAATAAAAAATAAAAGTCCAACTGTCAAAGGATCCGTCCTGTAGCTGGATGTTGGACTGGACGACGTGGCCCCCCTTTTTAAAACAATGAATATAATGGATTACAGGATTTCATGGGGTGTGTAGAAGGAACAGCTTGGCTCAGGCTGTGGGGCCGTCAACAAGGAGGTCCAAGAAAACACACAACGTGTTCGGCACCAGAGCGCCAGCCAGGTTTTTCCTCCCCTCTCTGCTTTATTGTTTCATTGATAATAAATTATCTGCTGTGCCAGACAGGCATGACTTAACACGGCTGGAAGACAACTGTTGTGATCGGATGAAGGCACAGACGCAGCATGTGTGGGCGTGTCAGACGAGCTGTGCGATGTCGGCTGAAATCACTGCACCGGCCACAACAACAGCTGACAAGGAGCGAGCCAGTGGTTCCCGCTTTGTTTAGTCAGATCTGTCATGAGGTCTGCAGGAAATCAGCGTACAGCGCAGGTGAAACGCTGCATCATGAGAAGTTTCAGGCGCTTGATCGTGATTGGCTGTCACAGATTTTAAAGTTGGGAAACGATGCAGCTGGAGCACTTTCTGTGCCTGTTTCATTTCTGAATCAAGATTTTAAAGATTCCCTGAAAAATCACGTGAAAGACGACACGTCGTGTTATCGAACGCGCCGTCCTTCCCGTGTAAAGTCTCGTGCAGCGTGCGGGCGGTCCGTTTATAAAAATGAATGAGTACGATTTTGAACATCGGTGAAAACTAAAACTCTGAAACCTGCACAGTTCAAATATTATGACACAAAATAGGTTCCAGACTCGTAAGATAAACTAGATTGATTGCTTGCAAATGGGCATTCTGTATCTGCTGACAGTACGAAGGGGGTGCAACAACATTTCATGTGGCCTTCGATGTTTTATCACAGTCACACCTGGTTAATGTCTGAAGTCAGCAGTGAGAAAATATCTTCCAGCATTCGTCCTGCGGCTTTCACGCTCAGTGTCACATGAGGCAGGTGCAGAAACCTCCACCTGATTCAGTTCAGTCCATTTCAAACATCAACGTCATTTGTGGTTTGGAGGTTTCAGTCACTAGCAAGGCCTTAGGTTACAGAAGTCCAGCTCCTGTGGCTTGCGTAGGCCAGTGCAGTGGTCCCGTGGGAGCAGATGCCCAGTCTGGGTTTTGCAGTGCAATGGTCGTCTCTTGAATCCCTTCCCGCAGGTTCTGGAGCAAGGTGCCCACTGCCCAACATGCCACTCAGGACAGGGGTCTCCGCAAACCCTGGTGGCTGGAGGTCTTTGTGAAGGATCACAGTCAAACCCTGGCTTCCCGTCCGGTCTCAGACACTGCACCATCCTCCTCTGGATCCCATTCCCGCAGGTCACCGAGCACTGGTCCCAGTTTGTGGATATCCATTTCCCAAGAGCAGGATCCTCCTTGCTGTAAGACGTCTTCAGGGTGTCCCCTCCCTGCTCCTTGACATTATCCTCAGCCAGGACGCTGTTATGGGAGTTTTCCCGCCCTTCCTTCTTCACAGTCTTGTCCTCCTTGGTTTGACGGGCGAGGTAGAAGGAGTAGCGGATGCGAGGAGGCGTCATCTGGCCGGCACACAGCACCTCCACAGTCAGGGCTTCCCCTATGGGCTTCACGGCCTGCAGGGTCTCGGAGAGTCCGGCGGTGCCGCTGTATCGCAGCAGGCTGCTCTTCACGATGATGTCCCGCTCGCCAGCTGACACCACGTAGTTCCCATTGAGCAGGTAATGGCCCTCGCTGCTCTTCACAGCCAGGTAGTTGTCATCGCTCCTCATCCCCTTGTAGCCTCGCTGACGGATGTCGATGTTGGCTGCACCCACTGGCAACATGACCACAAAGTTGTAGCCGTGCCTGCATTCCAGAACACATTACCGTCAATGAGAGCTTATACCAGCGCGTAAAGAACGGCGACCCCGTGACGGGATGCAGGTTTTACTCACATGGGCTTTGTGAAGAGTCCTGACACCTTCTTGCAGCCTTTGTTATCGCCTCCGCAGATTCCACACTTATCAAACTTCTTAGTGGAGCCAATCTTTCCGTCACAGCCAGCCTTGATGCACTTCCCTTGGACACACACTCCTGTGGAGTCTGGAGAGCACGGCGTCCCATCGACCACCTGCAGTGGACAAACACTTTTTACTTCATATCTTTAATTCAGATTATTTAAATACTCAAATCAGTGAGTCCACTGGAGACCGTGACTTCAACATAAACTGGCCTGTTTGCTTTCTGTGTGCGAACGTGATGAATAAGTTCAGTTCATGTTGCTCTGACACATTTTTCCAGGATTTTTCAGGATGCATCATCCCTTAAATCTGACCCCAGCTCACATTTAAACCAAACTCTGCACAGACAGTAAACATGGTTCAGAGTCGTGTGGTTAAAGCATCCAGCTGCTCCGTGATTCATGGCTGCGTGTCTCTTATCTGCTGCTCCTCCTGAGCTGGCATGATGGAGTGAACGGCTGCTGAAGCTCACTCCTCACCCTTCTATCTGTGCTGACCTCCTCGCCTTCATTCCTGCCTTAACTCTTTGCACTTAGGCTGACACATACTCACGTTCTCCAACACGGACTCATTGTTATCTTGAAACCTGACGTAACCGCACTATCCTGACCAATCAGAGGAGACACCTGAGGTGTTGATGTCTACCTTTGGTGCCAGGACGTAGAAGTAGCCGGTGCCATTAGCCCTGCAGATGAGTTTACAGCGGTCATCGGTCGAAACTCCGGAGTACTTGGGCACCCAGATCACGGAGGGGGCGATGCGGTTACTGTTGAAATTGCGCCCGCTGACCTCACACTGCATCTCACGATAGGTCTTACCTACAGAGCGGAGAGGGAGGTGAGAGGTGGGAATGCTCGAGGGGGAGAGATGTCATCGGACAGTTCAGTCTGTTTTTGTACCTGTGTCAGGGCAGTGGTTCAGGTTGCAGGAGCGGTATTTGACCCGAACACCTTGACAGTATTTACCCCCGTTTGACGGCACCGGGTTGTTGCACTCTCGTTTAGACAGCTGGACACCGCCTCCACATGTGCGCGAGCAGGAACCGAACGGGCCCCACTTACCCCAGCGGCCGTCCACCTGGAAACAAAGTTACATGTTGAAGAAAGCACAACAACAGATCACACAACCAGTGACGGCGGAACCTGTCCGAGCATCACCTTCACATTTTGGGCCTGTTTGTCCGAGCAGACGCCTCGATCGCAGACCTGTCCGTCCCCACAGTGCGTGCCGTCCGCCCAGGGGAAGTGTCGGGTCATGCACACCAGATGTCCGTTGGATTTTCCCGTGCACCACAGGCGGCTGCATGGCGGCTGCATGAAGGGACACGGCTTGGAGCCTTCTCCGAACGCGAGCACGCACTGACGGTCCAGGCTGTAGGACGATCCCGGTGACACGACGGGCAGGACGAGCGGTTTCTGAGGCTGGTCGAGCAAACACTCACCTGAAAGAGGAAAACTCAGTGAGTAACACACTGGAACAAGCAACATCACAGAATCATGAACAGACGCTCTCTGTACCATGCATCAATATTTCCACGATGCTTCTGCTTGTTGGTGGGTGGGATTGTGGTTTGGGGCAGTAAGCAGCCGCTGCCCTTGTGATCTGGTCTGTTTGAAGTGATACAGCGTGGGCCACACAGACATGCATAAGCCACAACCCCCCCAAAACCCACAATCCTCCTGTTTGATCCCACCCGTGCTGAGGGGATGAAGTTATACTACAACCTCAGACTTTGAGATTTGAGCTCGAGAACTTTAAACTGACGTGACATGCAAAGGTCAAAGGTCAAAGGCATGGACAGCATTTACAGGGAGGAGTTTGACGAGTGGCGGCTCAGAAACATGAAAGACAAGAAGCTTCTCACCTTTATGAGAAACTGACACATCCCAAACAAAACAAGTCCTTGACACTGGAGGAGAAACTGGGTCCACTCGCTCTGAACAGTTAATTATTCTGTTCGTGTTTGCGGTGAACGAGCTGTAACTCCAGGCTAATTTGTTTCCGCAAATTTGGCTGAAGAAACGCGGCTGATATTAACTGATAGTACGATACTACACAAACAGTGTGAATCACTGAACCTCACCTCTTCCTTCCTACACCTCTCTCCAAAGAGCAATCTTCAGAAACAATGGCTGGTTTTGTGCATGTGTGGAGAAATGAACGGGGTCCAAATGATTCTGTGCATGAAACATGTGGCAGCGACCCCCCGGCTGCTCTGTGAAGTCCACATTAATGACACACAGCCCGTCATCGTCACTCTGTGTCTCGCTCTGAGCTCGCTTGTCTCTAAAATGGATTCAGCCAAAAAAACAGAAAGAGTTTGTCTATTTGGAGTGAACCTGGGAAACACTGGGCAGATACACCTCAGCATCCAAACCGCTGCGGCGACTCTCCCCAGAACAAGATCTGTAATTTGGGACAGATGTGGGGGCAGTTTTAAAACAAACGTTTAGCATTGCTCCAAGGCCAAGTCCTGCGGTCTGGCCCGCTTGGCAAACAATCTGCATCCAGCCGAATACATTTTCTTTCTGGCCGTCTTTGCTCTGACTTTTCTCTGAGCAGCAGATTTCACATTCTGAGCATAGATGGACGATTAAATTCAATCATGAGCTCATTTGCGTTTACCTCAAATGATTGTAGTCATGTTGCAACTCAAAAAATAACCCAGAAAATGTCAAAATGTTCTGTTCAACTATCAAATGTACTGACAAACAGAACCATGAAGGGTCCGATTGCATGACTCATACAATGACTGTGCTTTCTAATGACATTAACACCCAACACAACCTCCAGACCAGCAGTGAGCAGGTTTTCTTGCCGGGTTTGGCTCCTGGCATCCCGGGCTAAGTGAGTTTGGTTAGCACCACAGCTGACGAGCTGCCCACAGTTAGCGGATCATCACTTATCAATCTTTCCATCATGAAGTCTGTAAATTACGTTGGTAGCGTAACGTTGTTCCCTGCTGGCGTTCTCAGTTCGATGAAGCCGTGAGCTGCTAACCTCAGCGCGCCTCAGAGTTTGGTAAACTAACTTCAGACGCTGACTCAAGTCTGGTGCCACTGAAGTCTTTATACAACTCTCTCCATGTATACAGTAGCTCCCCGACACGTGTAAACAGACTCTGACCCGTCTGTCCTCGCCTTGGCGTCACACCCCTTCAAACACACGGTGAGGCTGTCTGCAGTCAGACGCAGAGGTCGGAGGTCGTGGAAACTCACCATGCCCGCTGTCCAGGAATTCAGTGATGATGGCGGCGCTGCAGGGGGACCACGGGCTGGTGCGGTTGATCTGGATGAGCGTGGGAGACATCATGTGGTTGTCCTGCAGTTTCCCAAACACGTCCTCGCAGGCCTTCACGTTGTCATGCGGCATGTTGAACACGTGTCCTGTGGAGCGGGAACGACACGTCATGAATGCGTTCATCACTTTACCTCTGATTCTCTGGCGGGCGGGCGTGTTCGCCGGGTCTCACCGAGCTCGTGAGCGGTGGTGAAGGCTGACGGAAGACCGTCGTCCTCGATGACGGAGCAGCTTCTCTTGGGGTCGCACATGGTGCCGACATCCGCCATGCCAAGCGTGTCACAGGTGGAGGCTCCACACAGGTCCTGAACACAAAACAACGTGTTGAACGGGTCACAGCTGCAGAACAGGAAGTCTTTCCTAAATAATACTATAAAGAGTGCTCTGTATGGAATGTCAGTTATGATTTAGGGCTATAAAAATAAAATTGAATTGAATAAAACTTTATAATCTGATTGTGACAAACATCTCTGTGTGCACTGGGACAATGGGGTCATTGGAGTGATCCTCTGAGCGAGGCTTTCCACCGCCCGGTCTTTAAGCGTCTCCAGTGAGCGACTGTTTGGAGCACACCTTCTTCTCTGACGTCATGTAACCGTCCCCCAATCGCAACATTTCCATGCCAGAGCAGAGTTTCCAGATGACCCACTTCTCCACCACCGCCGCAACGTTTTTAAAACCCAATCTCAGCGAGTATCCATTTGGAGCTGAACCTCCTAATCACAGGACAACTCCGGCAGTAACCGCCACAGAGAACCACCCATCCTCCGGGCCCATAAACAGAACCGTCTCCCCAGAGTAACACAGAAAAACCAGTGGCGGTCAGCTATTACAGATAAAGCAAATTACTGGTTTAATGTCACAACAACAGCCTCTACGATCCTCTGCTGCGCTGAACGTACACATAAAACAGAGTGCCAAGTGAAGACCTCGAGGGCTGGATGACAAATCATTCCAAGAATAAACCACAAAACCACAATTGTGGGCCAGTGCAAATCTAGTCCAGATGTGCTCATGTGCAGATGACATCTGAACGTTTTGGGCCATTTATGAGCAAAAAATGAAGACGAGAACCAGCAGTGTCGATGAGTTTGTTCTCCTCTATGACCTACTTCTCACATCTGTCATCTATCTTTTGTGTTTCTGCGATTAAAAAACAATATGTGAGTTATCTCAGCAGAGA
Organism: Collichthys lucidus; assembly: GCA_004119915.2. Taxonomy (NCBI): domain Eukaryota; kingdom Metazoa; phylum Chordata; class Actinopteri; family Sciaenidae; genus Collichthys; species Collichthys lucidus. The sequence goes on along the minus strand of CM014092.1, from coordinate 33,442,320 downwards.
AGCATCTCCATTTTAATTCATTTCAATGCATTTAATGCACATCTGGCAGCTTGTTTTGTTCAGTTAGTTCTTTGTCCATTAAAAAAAAAGCTGACACAGCAGCATCGCAGACAGTTTATGAGATGCAGACATGTTTGCGTGGACTCGTCTGTTTGTCGACCCGTTATCTATCACGTAAGTAAAAAAAAAAAAAACGCTGAGCGCCCTCCCTCCCCCAGTCTCGGGGGAACACATCAGATTTACAGTTTGGAGAGAGGCTGCTCATACAATGAACTTTCTGTGTGACTTAATGAACTGAGTAAACATTCTTTACACAACAATCATGCTTTAAGAGTTTGAAGGCGACCGCAGTCGCCTCCGGACATCACCAAGTTGGTCTTCATAAAATCTACAAATTACACTGTGGGCTGGTAAACAGCAGACAAAGGCCGGGACTGAGAGCCACGGCACGCAGCAACAATACCACCGACCGGACTGAGTCACAGGAGACGGCCTGAATGTTTGACCTCTGCTGATGTGCTGTCCTCACGTGGACACTTTAACACCTGAAGCTGAAATGTGAAATAATCATTCTGTACTTTGGCTTATGTGACAGTTTAACATGATTTTTGAGATCCTGGATGTTTTTGTTCATTATAACAAAAACAATCTTTCATTCTTCTTTATGAAGGAGAGTTCGATTCACGAATAAAGCCTCAGGGTATTTGTCAGTTGGACACCTCCAAAGAAAAGATGCCCAGAAACTTAACCAGATGACCGAACCACCGCTGGACTACAGAGCCCATCCAGCCTGGGGCCGCCTCAGGGTCCCCCAAGACCAGCTGGAATGAGTTCCAGGGGAGCGGGGCGTTGGAGCCTGGTGCCGCAGATAAGGATGAAGCTGAAATGTTTGTTGCCTGGTTTGGTTGCTGTGGTGGAAGCTGATCGCTCTGCTGTTAGCTGGACACTGTGCGTGTTTTTCACACATGAGGGTTAGCTAACGTCGCTCATTTAACTCACTTAACTCGAACAGTGACTGCATCCATTGACTCTTCCTGCTTTATATAGCAGATGATATCCACATGACTCACTGTCTGTCTGCAGGCCGATCCGGTGCACTTAAATCGGGGTCATTTGAACCGGCTGCATGTGGAGCTTCTGACCCTGAAACCTGGAAACACCCTGGGTTTTATATGTGACTGGGGAAAAGCCGTGAACAGGAAGAGCGAAGTGTAGCGTGAGGCGTACAGGAGGAAGTGTTTGACAGAGTGAAGAATGTGTTGTAAAGACGCTGCAGTGCTGACTGACTGCAGCTGCCCCTCTGGAGCAGGTGGGGCAGAAACATGGAGGGATGTGACATGCACCTCCTCCCTCCCTCCATCTCTCCCTTCAGGGGCCGGTTTAATGAGGAGCAGGCGATGTGGTGGGTAGGGCTGGAAAACCCACAGCTGGAGGAAAAATGGGAACGGCTGAGAGAAACAAGAGGCTTCCGAATAGAACATCCCCGAGGGCGCGAGGGTCCTTCGGTTTGGCAAACTTACAGATAAAACAAGGTTCGAGGTCTGATGGTGACTGAAGGTGATTCAGCACCTTGTTATGTCACTGGCTGACCGTGATCTTTCTCAGTCTTTGTTGTCAACTTGGAGTCTGAAAAAGTGTGACTTCATTTCTGACCTGGTTTCTGCTGCCAAACATTTGGGAGTGCAGACCAGAACTCGGACACCGGTTCCAAGTCTATAAAAGTTCTCTCTGAGGATCCATGAAGAGCAAGCAAGAAGTTCTGTTCAGCTAGTGACCCAGCCTCAGGGTCAAAGCTCTGATGGTGGACTGCAAATACCTGACACAGCGTGATGGCGTGATTAATATTATCATGAATTATCATTATAAATCTAAATAATGTTGTTATGAGTGTATTTACCGAGGACAAACATCAGATTTACGCATTCCCGTGCGTAATTACGCACAGTACGCACGCCACATTCTCCCTGTTGTCTCAGTGTGAACTCTGATAAATCTGGTTGTTTGGTTTTACCTGTCTCGTGAAGAGGATCGCTGTGTCCCAGTAGTCCGGATGCTTGTCGTTGTTTTTGTTCATCTTTTTCTGCCAGTTGCAGAAGTTCCGCAGCGTCATGGCTGCGTTCCCGGTCACTTTGGGTCCTTTGTCCTCCTCCGTTATAATCACGATCTTCACCACCACGATGCTGATGGAGTTCAGGATGCTCGGGTGCCTGTAGAGCCTCGCCGCCACCGCCATCAGGGTCAGCAGGTAATGTTTCAGGTCGTCTCCGTGGAACAGCTCCATGGACTCATCCGCCACCACGAGCGTCTCCACGTACCGGGGCACCGACGCGAACCTCTTGGCTCTCCCCATCCTCTTCAGCATGGTCTCGGTCACATTGCTGTGATCTTGTAGCCGCTTGTATTTCTCCAACGATTGCGCAACCTGCAGACTGATGTCGCTGTCCACCGCGCACCGGGAGGTGGAATTCAGCTTCAGGTTGTCGCTTCTTCTGCGCCGGATTATGTGCGCGCTCTCCGCGCTCCTGGTGTCATTCTGCACCGGGCTGATGAAATATTCCCAGCCCTGAAAACCGAACGCACCTTGTAGACCTTTGCAGAGGCTCAGGGCGGCGTAAGACGAGAGGTCACCGTTCACGTACCGGAGTAAAAAACACCGGCTCAGGATCGGAGGTGGCCTCGGTGTTGGAGAGCCACAGCGCGTCCTGCTTAGAGATGGAAGGCGCGATGAACGTGGAGTCCTGGTGCAAATCGATCATTAAATCCTGCTGGAAGGCGCGAATCTTTATGACACATGACACATCCAGAGTTTCCACGTCGTTGTCAAAATCAAATCCCTCCCGTCATGGTGATCCAGTCTGAGCGGGGAGCAGAGTTCACTGTCCATGCAACGAACAAGATCCGAGAGAGACCACGAAGGAGAGAGAGAGTCCTGATGAACATGACGATGTCTGCACTCACTGAAGAATGCAAAGACCAACAGGAGACAGACGGAACCGACCGGGACCAGGAGCACAGACCGGGACCAGAAGCACAGACCGGGACCAGGAGCACAGACCGGGACCAGAAGCACAGACCGGGACCAGGAGCACAGACCGGGACCAGGAGCACAGACCGGGACCAGGACAATAATCCAGCGCGCAGGAGACTCTAAAACAAAGCAGGTCGTTCAAGTCCAGTCAGTGCAAACTCCTCCTGGTCACGACCCGTTCCCATCCTCCACCTGTGTGCGCTGAGTCGACTGCAGCCTTCTGAGGACCTCATGTGTGGAAAAAAAGGGAACGCGCCCTCTCCCCCGCTCATTGGACGCCTGTCATCATGTCCCAGCTCTGATGGATGATCTGATCTCCTCCCAGAGCTCCACACATCATCAACATTCAGTTTGGACACATTTAATAAGAAGAATTCATGAATAAATGAATGAAATCACTTGTTATTTTTTCATAACTGACCATGAAGTTTTAATATTTTCACACTTGCATCTAAAATGGGAAAAAAACACACGAGAGGAGTCTCTGTGTCTGTGTCTGTGTCTGTGTCTGTGTCTGTGCGTGAGCTGCGGGCGACACCTGGTGGACAACAACAGACCTGAGCTCAGTCAGTGGAAACATTCACTGAGGAAACTTTCAATGTTTCACACTCAGCTGGAAAACATGCAGACTTTGTTACACACATAATAAAACAAGTTTCATCTCACCGTCAGCGTCCTCTTCACTCTCCTCTCCCTGCCATCGTGTCCGTAGAAGCTGCTGAGCCTGGTTACATTACCCCGTTCCGCTCGTCGCTCCCTGGCACGACACCGGCTCCACTCCCCGCCAGCATTCACCTGGAAACCTCCTGCAGCTACACACAAACAAACAGGAAGGAAGGAAAGAAGGTGAACAGGTGAACAGGTGAACAGGTCAGAAGGTGAACAGGTGAACAGGTCAGCTGGTGAACAGGTGAACAGGTCAGGAGGTGAACAGGTCAGCTGGTGAACAGGTCAGCAGGTGAACAGGTCAGCTGGTGAACAGGTGAACAGGTCAGCAGGTGAACAGGTGAACACATGAACAGGTCAGAAGGTGAACAGGTGAACAGGTCAGCTGGTGAACAGGTCAGCAGGTGAACAGGTCAGCAGGTGAACAGGTGAACACATGAACAGGTCAGCAGGTGAACAGGTGAACAGGTGAACACATGAACAGGTCAGAAGGTGAACAGGTGAACAGGTCAGCAGGTGAACAGGTCAGCAGGTGAACAGGTGAACAGGTGAACAGGTCAGAAGGTGAACAGGTGAACAGGTCAGCTGGTGAACAGGTCAGCAGGTGAACAGGTGAACAGGTGAACAGGTGAACAGGTGAACAGGTCAGCTGGTGAACAGGTCAGCAGGTGAACAGGTGAACAGGTGAACACATGAACAGGTCAGAAGGTGAACAGGTGAACAGGTCAGCAGGTGAACAGGTCAGCAGGTGAACAGGTGAACAGGTGAACAGGTCAGCAGGTGAACAGGTCAGCAGGTGAACAGGTCAGCAGAATAAAGAAGTAAATAAAAGTAAATAAATATTCATCAATGATTTTATTTTAGTAATAAATAAATAAATACGTGGACGTATTGGTCACGTGGCCGTGGCCCTCGTGTCGTCATCATGATGACGTCACTCTTTGTTGTCTTTTCCCCCCGTTGCTAGGAACGCCTGAGCGGTTGCTATGCTGAGGCCCCGCTGAGGCTGTCCACAGAGCCTGATCAGATCATCGTCATTAATCTGTGAAGACACGAAACGATCAGTTAATTAATTATTCACACGGTCAAACATCACGGGCACGCGCACTGACACGCGCACTGACACGCGCTGTGTCCGCGGGACAGACTGCAGGACGAACCGAGCCCGAACATCCAGCTAACGTTCGGCTAACGTTCGGCTAACGTTCGGCTCCAACGGAACTTGAACGTTTAAACGTGAAGAGATGAAGCCGTGAGTCTGCTGCACGGTTTACGGTCACGGTAACGTCAGGTAACGTCCCGGTAACGTCAGGTAACGTCCCGGTAACGTCCCGGTAACGTCAGGTAACGTTAAGTAACGTCAGGTAACGTCCCGGTAATCGTCGACATGGACTCGTATCTGGTGCTGGAGCTGGTTGGAGAAGGTTCGTTCGGTCGAGTTTACAAAGGAAGGAGACGGTTCACGGGCCAGGTACCTGTCTGTCTGTCTGTCTGTCTGTCTGTCTGTCTGTCTGTGTGTCTGTCTGTCTGTCTGTCTGTCTGACTGTCTGTCTGTCTGTCTGTGTGTTTACCTGTCTGTCTGTCTGTCTGTCTGTCTGTCTGTGTGTTTACCTGTCTGTCTGTCTGTCTGTCTGTCTGTCTGTCTGTTTACCTGTCTGTCTGTCTGTGTGTCTGTCTGTCTGTCTGTCTGTGTGTCTGTGTGTCTGTCTGTCTGTGTGTTTACCTGTCTGTCTGTCTGTCTGTCTGTCTGTGTGTTTACCTGTCTCTGTCTGTCTGTCTGTCTGTCTGTCTGTCTGTCTGTCTGTCTGTCTGTCTGTGTGTTTACCTGTCTGTCTGTCTGTCTGTCTGTCTGTGTGTCTGTGTGTCTGTCTGTCTGTGTGTCTGTGTGTCTGTCTGTTTACCTGTCTGTCTGTCTGTCTGTCTGTCTGTGTGTCTGTCTGTCTGTCTGTCTGTGTGTCTGTCTGTCTGTCTGTCTGTCTGACTGTCTGTTTACCTGTCTGTCTGTCTGTCTGTCGTCTGTCTGTCTGTCGTCTGTCTGTCTGTCTGTCTGTTTACCTGTCTGTCTGTCTGTCTGTCTGTCTGTCTGTGTGTTCACCTGTGTCTGTCTGTGTTCGTCTGTCTGTCTGTGTGTTCACCTGTCTGTGTGTGTTCACCTGTCTGTGTGTGTTTACCTGTCTGTGTGTTTACCTGTCTGTGTGTTTACTGTCTGTCTGTTGTTACCTGTCTGTGTGTTTACCTGTCTGTCTGTGTGTTTACCTGTCTGTCTGTTTACCTGTCTGTCTGTGTGTTTACCAGTCTGTCTGTTTACCTGTCTGTCTGTCTGTCTGTTTACCTGTTTCTTTGTTTACCTTGTCTGTCTGTGTTTACCTGTCTGTCTGTTTACCTGTCTGTCTGTGTGTTTACCTGTCTGTTTACCTGTCTGTTTACCTGTCTCTCTGTCTGTCTGTTTACCTGTTTCTTTGTTTACCTGTCTGTCTGTGTGTTTACCTGTCTGTGTGTTTACCTGTCTATCTGTCTGTTTACCTGTCTATCTGTCTGTCTACCTGTCTGTCTGTTTACCTGTCTGTCTGTCTGTCTACCTGTCTATCTGTCTGTTTACCTGTCTGTCTGTCTGTTTACCTGTCTGTCTGTCTGTTGTTTACCTGTGTCTGTCTGTTTACCTGTCTGTCTGTCTACCTGTCTGTCTGTTTACCTGTCTATCTGTCTGTCTACCTGTCTGTCTGTTTTACCTGTCTGTCTGTCTGTCTACCTGTCTGTCTGTCTGTTTACCTGTGTGTCTGTCTGTTTACCTGTCTGTCTGTCTACCTGTCTGTCTGTCTGTTACCTACTGTCTACCTGTCTGTCTGTCAGGTGGTGGCTCTGAAGTTCATGCCTAAGCTGGGTCGCTCAGAGAAGGATCTGCGCAGCCTGAAGAGAGAGATCGAGATCATGAGAGGCCTGAAGCACCCGAACATCGTGCAGCTGTCCGACAGCTTCGAGACGGAGACGGAGGTCAGAAACACCTCCACCTGTTTAGAACACCTCCACCTGTTTAAACACCTCCACCTGTTTAGAACACCTCCACCTGTTTGTTTAAACACCTCCACCTGTTTAGAACACCTCCACCTGTTTAGAACCACTCCACCTGTTTAGAACACCTCCACCTGTTTAGAACCCTCCACCTGTTTAGAACCACTCCACCTGTTTAGAACACCTCCACCTGTTTGAACACCTCCACCTGTTTAAAACACCTCCACCTGTTTAGAACACCTCCACCTGTTTAGAACCCACTCCACCTGTTTAGAACACCTCCACCTGTTTAAAACACCTCCACCTGTTTAAAACACCTCCACCTGTTTAGAACACCTCCACCTGTTTGAAACACCTCCACCTGTTTAAAACCCTCCACCTGTTTAGAACACCTCCACCTGTTTAGAACACCTCCACCTTTTAAAACCACTCCACCTGTTTGAAACACCTCCACCTGTTTAGAACACCTCCACCCGTTTAGAACACCTCCACCTGTTTAAAACCACTCCACCTGTTTGAAACACCTCCACCCGTTTAAACATCCAAACTCCACCCGTTTAAACACCTCCACCTGTTTAAAACACCTCCACCTGTTTAGAACACCTCCACCTGTTTAAAACACCTCACCCGTTTAAAACACCTCCACCTGTTTAGAACACCTCCACCTGTTTAGAACACCTCCACCCGTTTAAAACACCTCCACCTGTTTAAAACCACTCCACCTGTTTGAAACACCTCCACCCGTTTAAAACACCTCCACCTGTTTAGAACACCTCCACCCGTTTAAAACACCTCCACCTGTTTAGAACACTTCCACCTGTTTAAAACACCTCCACCTGTTTAGAACACCTCCACCTGTTTGAAACACCTCCACCTGTTTGAAACACCTCCACCTGTTTAGAACACCTCCACCTGTTTGAAACACCTCCACCCGTTTAAAACACCTCCACCTGTTTAGAACACCTCCACCCGTTTAAAACACCTCCACCTGTTTGAAACACCTCCACCCGTTTAAAACACCTCCACCCGTTTAAAACACCTCCACCTGTGGAGTTCATCATCCCTCCTCTGTGTCGGACAGGTGGTGGTTGTCACTGAGTACGCAGAGGGTCAGCTGTTCCAGATTCTGGAGGATGATGGGAAGTTACCTGAGAGCCAGGTAAGTGTAGTTCATTAATAGAAATGCTGAGGTGAGACGTGACGTGTCACCTGATCAGCTGATCGTCTCCGTCCTCTGAGGTCCGGGAGATCGCCTGTCAGCTGGTCTCCGCTCTGTACTACCTGCACTCTCACCGGATCCTCCATCGGGACATGAAGCCGCAGAACATCCTGCTGGGGAAGAGCGGCGTGGTGAAGCTGTGCGACTTCGGGTGGGTGGATGCTGGTTCTTCATCATCAGGCGTGTGTGGATCCACGATGAACCCGCGTGTCATGTGATCTGCAGGTTCGCTCGAGCGATGAGCGTCTCCCACGCTGGTGCTGACGTCCATCAAGGGCACGCCGCTGTACATGTCGCCCGAGCTGGTGGAGGAGAAGCCGTACGACCACACGGCCGACCTCTGGTCTCTGGGCTGCATCCTCTACGAGCTCCACACGGGGGCGCCGCCGTTCTACACACCAAACTCCATCTTCCACCTGGTGCAGCTCATAGTGAGAGACCAGGTCCAGTGGCCGGACACGATGAGCGCCAGCTGCACGGTACAGAACCGATACAGAGCTACAGAACCGAGCTACAGAACCGATACAGAGCTACAGAACCGAGCTACAGAACCGATACAGAGCTACAGAACAGATACAGAGCTACAGAACAGATACAGAGCTACAGAACAGATACAGAGCTACAGAACCGAGCTACAGAACCGATACAGAGCTACAGAACCGATACAGAGCTACAGAACAGATACAGAGCTACAGAACCGAGCTACAGAACCGATACAGAGCTACAGAACAGATACAGAGCTACAGAACCTATACAGAGCTACAGAACCGAGCTACAGAATCGATACAGACCTACAGAACCGATACAGAGCTACAGAACCGAGCTACAGAATCGATACAGACCTACAGAACCGATACAGAGCTACAGAACCGAGCTACAGAACCGATACAGAGCTACAGAACAGATACAGAGCTACAGAACCGAGCTACAGAATCGATACAGACCTACAGAACCGATACAGAGCTACAGAACCTATACAGAGCTACAGAACCGATACAGAGCTACAGAACCGATACAGAGCTACAGAACCGATACAGAGCTACAGAACCGATACAGAGCTACAGAACCGATACAGACCTACAGAACCGATACAGAGCTACAGAACCGATACAGAGCTACAGAACCGAGCTACAGAACCGAGCTACAGAACCGAGCTACAGAACCGATACAGAGCTACAGAACCGAGCTACAGAACCGAGCTACAGAACCGATACAGAACTGATACAGAGCTGTGATTTGTTCCGGTCCTGATCAGATCGTTTGATCCTTCAGAAGTTGACCTGGACTCAAACGTCTCTCGGCGCTGCAGGTCAGTGGAGGCGTTCCTTGTTTTGATGTCTGATTTTTATTGATCATCGATACAATAAAAAAGAACCATGCTCACATTATTGTTCTGGAGTTCACATGGATGAATATCACAGTATTATGCTTAACGTGTCACACGGTTCTGTCATTCACTTTCAGTAGAGCTCTGTCCAAAATGTCTCGTCTACATGTTTCGCCTGGATCTTTGCAGGAGTTTAATCCTGCAGAGGTGGAAGCAGATCATCTAAACCAGAGAGCGGGGGAGGAAGTGAAAACAGTTTCTGTTCATGTTTACATTTATAAATGCCGTGCCTTTGCCAGAGAGTAAATCCAGAGTCTAGTGGGACAAGAGTTTTAAAGTTACGTCTAAGTTGGAACCACATTTTAAAGATATTTGTGGCTGCTGTTGGTGTTTTGAGAGACAAACGTCTGATGTTCATCTTTCCTCCACAGAGTTTCCTCAAAGGTTTGTTGACCAAAGATCCTCAGAAGCGTTTGTCGTGGCCGGACCTCCTGCACCATCCTTTTGTTGCTGATGGAGTTCCAGGTGAAGTCTTCTCTGATTTAAAACGTCAAGCATCCAACAGGTTTCTGTTCTGAGCTCTTATTTTTGTTCCTGTGCTGTTGACGTGTTGGCACAGTTCTGTCCGACTCGACTGTTTTCAGCCCGCTGACAGTCACACCGAGCCCGGACATGTTGGCGCTGAAACTTCAGCAAGTGGCAGCGAAGACTGTGCCGACGTCCGGACAGAGCAGACTGCTGCGGAAAGCCCGAGAACACGGACAGAGCGAGGCCAGCGGGCAGCGACCAGGTGAAGGTGAGTCACACAGCAGCTCCTGGTGGATTCACAGACGAGCTTTGAGCTGAACCCTGTACGTTCACAGAAAAACAAGGACGGCAGCAGCAGCTTCCCCGAGCCAGGCCCAGCTCCGCTGATGGTACCCCAGGCCCATCAGTCCTGGACCTGAAGAACCAGGACTGCAACAGATCCAAACACAGGTATCCGAGTAAAGATGAGACTGTAAAACACCAACAAGTCTGAACTTCTGAAGATGGAACGTGACGTGTTCCAGCTTTCCTCAGGAAGTTACAGAAGAGCAGAGCAGAAAGTTCATGGATGGTGCAGTGATGCAGCCCGGAGAGAGCGGATCAGTAAGGAGCTGAACTGGGACCTTAGTCCTGGTCTTAGTCCTGGTCCTGGTCTTACTGATTGGCTGCCCTCCTGCTAGACGTTTCTGTCTCCACACACTCGTCTGATGTTTCCTGAAGAACGCTGAACACTGAAATGTGTCAGAGACGTATTTTTAAATCTCGTTCCACCGTTAGAAGTTTGTTCGGTGTCTTCATGATTTCTGATCAGAATCCCTCCAGTCGTCCGATGTTGATTTGTTGTGTGCGTCCTCTGCAGAGGTCAGATCAGCAGGACTATGAACAGGAGTTTCCCTCTGTGGAGGTCGGACCACGACTACTGCGGAGACACGGCGAGGACGGCCAGGTCAGTGTCAGCCAGAAAAACCGAGACCAGGTCAAGACCAGACAGTGTCTAGCTCATGTGAGGTCGTCTGAGTCTTACAGACTGTGATGAACTGTTGGTGGTTTTAAAGAAACGTGTCCTGCAGTATCACATGTTTCTTCTCGTTTCAGGACGTTGGCGGTGACGAATATTGGGAGAATCTGTCAGATCCAAACAGGCCGGGAGAATCGTTGGACCTCAGTGTCGTCGTACCTCAGATTAAATCTCAGATCGCTGCGTTCAGGGTTCAAGTAATGAAGTTTTCAACCATCACAAACTGATTCAAACTTCTGTTTGTGAACGTTTCTCATTATTCTCTGTGTGTTTGTTCAGTTAACGGCTGGTGTCGTTAATGAAACGTGGAAGATTCAACAACCGCTCAAAGTTTTACAGAACCTGCTTCTGACCCACGACCCCGACACGTCCAACCAGATCGGCCAGGAACTCGGACTGCCTCATGTCCTCTTTGAGCTCGTCCACGATGCTGTGGAGAACTCAGCGTTCATCCAGGTTCCTGCTCAGAAATGGAGCACACGCAACAATCATTCAACAATCATACAACAATCATTCAACAATCATACAACAATCATACAACAATCATTCAACAATCATTCAACAATCATACAACAATCATACAACAATCATTCAACAATCATACAACAATCATACAACAATCATACAACAATCATACAACAATCATACAACAATCATTCAACAATCATACAACAATCATACAACAATCATACAACAATCATTCAACAATCATTCAACAATCATACAACAATCATACAACAATCATACAACAATCATACAACAATCATTCAACAATCATACAACAATCATTCAACAATCATACAACAATCATACAACAATCATACAACAATCATTCAACAATCATTCAACAATCATTCAACAATCATTCAACAATCATACAACAATCATTCAACAATCATTCAACAATCATTCAACAATCATACAACAATCATACAACATTCACAATCATCACAATCATACAACAATCATACAACAATCATACAACAATCATACAACAATCATTCAACAATCATACAACAATCATACAACAATCATTCAACAATCATACAACAATCATACAACAATCATACAACAATCATACAACAATCATACAACAATCATTCAACAATCATACAACAATCATACAACAATCATACAACAATCATACAACAATCATTCAACAATCATACAACAATCATACAACAATCATCAACAATCATACAACAATCATACAACAATCATTCAACAATCATTCAACAATCATACAACAATCATTCAACAATCATACAACAATCATACAACAATCATACAACAATCATTCAACAATCATACAACAATCATACAACAATCATACAACAATCATTCAACAATCATTCAACAATCATACAACAATCATACAACAATCATACAACAATCATACAACAATCATTCAACAATCATACAACAATCATACAACAATCATACAACAATCATTCAACAATCATTCAACAATCATACAACAATCATTCAACAATCATTCAACAATCATACAACAATCATTCAACAATCATTCAACAATCATACAACAATCATTCAACAATCATACAACAATCATTCAACAATCATACAACAATCATTCAACAATCATACAACAATCATACAACAATCATTCAACAATCATACAACAATCATTCAACAATCATACAACAATCATACAACAATCATTCAACAATCATACAACAATCATTCAACAATCATACAACAATCATACAACAATCATTCAACATCATACAACAATCATACAACAATCATACAACAATCATACAACAATCATACAACAATCATTCAACAATCATACAACAATCATACAACAATCATTCAACAATCATTCAACAATCATACAACAATCATACAACAATCATTCAACAATCATACAACAATCATACAACAATCATACAACAATCATACAACAATCATACAACAATCATTCAACAGCTGTTCCTGTAACATTTACTGACGTGTCTTTGTCTTTCTCTTCCTGCTCAGCAGCCGGGGAGCGTCCCAACACTCGGAGAGATGATCAGTGTCCTCATAATCTACTGGCAGGAGCACGGTGACTGGACAGAAGAACATCGGTGTGATTTTCTTTTTTACTGACGCTGATTTTGTTGATTTGTTGATTCATCTGTGTGACCAGCTCGTCATGTGTCCTCTGCTGCAGACTGGACGAGTTCACCAAACCCTTCGTCACCATCCTGGGTCAAACGCAGCTCGCTGCTCTGGCGGTACGTCCTCGCTGAAGTTAATCTGCAGTTTAATGTTCAGTTTGGTGACCTCAGGTGATTCTGTGTTCTCGTCTTCAGCCTCTGGCCGCCACCGTCTTGTCTCTGTTCACACAACACGTCGATGTCGAGGTCGATTTAGAAATTTTGACGTCGCTGCTGAAGAAGCTGCTGATGGACTCGTACGAGGTAAAAACCTGCATCTGTGTCCTCAGAGGAAGAAATGACAGGAAGGAAGGAATCATGAACCTGTTGTGTTTCTTCTTCTTGGTGGTAATAGATGTTTGTTCTGGCTCCGTCACCCTCCACCCTCTACATCAGTAACAGGTTAATGATCGAGTGCTTTGGACAGCCGAGGCGACGAGCAGCTGCTTTCTTTTTGAACTGTGAAGTTACTTTCTGTCTGAAAGTTGTAAGGTCATGACCCACTTTCGTCTCGTCAGCCTCAGGTTTCTCTTCCGCCTGGATTCGGCCTCTGTGACGGCGTCCTGTCTTTACTGCTGCACAAACTCTCCGAGGTCAGACAAAAACCACGACATGAAGTCTGATGATGTTTGACTGGATGGACGTCGGAGATGAAACTGCAGTTTGAACCTTTTTTGTCTCCTACCAGCAGGAAAGCAGCTCTGCATCTTTAGATCCGGACGTGTTTCTGGATCTGTGGAAAAGAATCGGCGCCTCGCTCGAGAAGACGACACCAGACTTGTGTTCAGCACACGGTAAATGAGAGTCCATGTCTGAAGCTTATTGAATATTCTCTTTGTTTAACACTGTTTCACTCCCTTTAGGGCTGTACTCCTTCCTGTCGATCGCGCTGTTTGTCTTCACCAAGGACCCGTACTTGCATTCCTCTGTTTTCTGACCGCGACTCAAAATGCGTGTTCGCCCTCGGCCAGCTGCTGCGAACTGACCGGTGTGTGCTCGGGTCGTCTTCATGTTTCATCATCAGTGCCTCCAGTCTAAACGAGCTAACGGCTAACAATATCGTCTTTTTAGTCCTTATCTGTCTGCAGCGAGCGCCCCCGCGAGACCCGAGGTGGATCTGAGCCACGACGGCGTGTCGGTGCTGAGCTGTCACTTGTTGTGCTTCCCGTTCGCCCTAGAGCTGCCCTCACGCAACACGTCCACCATTTTCCAGTCGTACGACAGCTGTGGGATCGTCGAAGGCCTCGTGCAGGTGAAAGACGTCGCTGATGCAACGCAGACCCCTGACGCAGACCACCTGACGCAGACCCCCTGACGCAGACCACCTGACGCAGACCACCTGACGCCTGACGCAGACCACCTGACGCAGACCACCTGACGCAGACCACCTGACCCAGACCACCTGACGCAGACGAGCCGACGCAGACAAGCCGACGCAGACGAACCGTCGACGCAGACGAACCGTCGACGCAGACGAGCCGACGCAGACGAGCCGACGCAGACGAACCCGACGCAGGACCGACGCAGACGCCGACGCAGACGAACCGACGACGCAGACGAACCGACGACGCAGACGAGCCGACGCAGACGAACCGACGACGCAGACGAACCGACGCAGACGAGCCGACGCAGACGAACCGACGACGCAGACGAACCGACGACGCAGACGAGCCGACGCAGACGAGCCGACGCAGACGAACTGACGCAGACGAGCCGACGCAGACGAACTGACGCAGACGAGCCGACGCAGACGAGCCGACGCAGACGAACTGACGCAGACGAGCCGACGCAGACGAGCCGACGCAGACGAACCGACGCAGACAAGCCGACGCAGACGAGCCGACACACTCTCCTCATGACTGACTGTCTGACTGTTCATCTGTCTCTCGTGTCTGTTTGAACTGTGCCGAGTCGTCTGGATGATTTTGTGTTGCAGGTGATTCAGACTCTTCCTTCTCCTCTGCTCGCTCGAGCTGCCTCTCTCCTTGCTGAACCGTTTGCTCCTGTGCGACCCCGGCCGATCGCTTTCCCCCTCGTGAAGGTCGCCTATGGTTTTTTCACGTTGCCCGGGAACGGCCGGCTCACGTCGCGGACCGCCGGCTCTCTGCTCGCTGACTTCCTGCAGCAGGACGTGCTGTGGGATTCTGCCGCCGAGCTCCTGACTCTGTTGTCCCAGGTCGCCTGTTGTTCCCCTCAACATTCCCGCCTTCAGGTCCACGTGGACGCCTTGGCGCTGCAGCAGGCGTTGGCTCACCCTCATGATCCGATCAGAGCTGCCGCCTGCAGACTTTTGGGGAGTTTGAATCCGCTCAGGCCTCCTGTGCTGCAGCCGGACGTCTTCAGGAGCGCGATGGACTGTCTGCACGACTCCAGCACGCCGGTGCGGAGGATGGCTTGCCGGGCAGTCGGGAACTGGATGGGGTACATGGCAGTGGGTCGGTCCAACGAGGGTTCACACAGTGAGGCAGCAGGAGATTTGTCCACCATAGCAGAGCAGGGATTGGACGAGGAGGACGGGCGGGGGTGGGCACAGGAAGCGAGGAGGACGGCGGCCATGCTGGCGCCTCTGATCAGCGACGCCGACGCCCTCACACGGCGGCACTGCTGCACGGCTCTGGGAAACCTGGTGAACGTCGATGGTGCTGCGGCGTTGTTGTCGCAGGAAGACGTGTTCGGGAAACTTCTGAGAGCCGCGTGCTCCGACTCCCACAATGCAGTGAGGCAAGCTGCCATAACAACGCTGAGCCTGTACAGCAGGCAGGACGCCGCGCGGCAGGTAAAAACCATGAATGAAATGAATGTATGTTCACGAGTCTGTAATATTAGAATATTATTTAAATGTTATAATGTGCTTTTCTCTGCAGGTCCTGATCTCCCTCGATGCCGAGCACAAACTCGTTGAAGCTTCACATCACGCAGCTCCACACTGCGACTACGATCAGCTGATCGGACGGCTGCGAGCGAGTCCGCACCACTTCCTGTCGTCCACGCCGTGACGGATGAAAAACGTTTTAATATTTTGTCTTTTAAATTTAAAATGATGCAAAAAAAAAGATCAGCTGATCTGAAACGTTTAAATAAAAGTTTTTCATATTTACAAAATATTTATCGTCTTTTTTCTTCTGTGAGAACAAAACAACAGAAATACATCACACACACACACACACACACACACACACACATAGAACACACAGACACACACAACACAGACACACACACATAGAACACACAGACACACACACACACACAGACACACACACACACTCACACCACACTCACACACACACTCACACACACACACACACACATAGAACCACACAGACACACACACACCACACACACACAGAAACACACACAGACACACACACACACACACACACACAGACACCACACACACAGACACACACAACAGACACACACTCACACACACACCATAGAACACACACATAGAACACACCACACACACACGCACACACATAACACACACACACACACGCACACACACAGACACACAGAACACAAATCAAATTAAATATTTCTCTATATTCATTTTAATTTTCTTTCAGGTAAAACATTTGATATTTTGTCTGTTTCAGCGTCTGTATAAATATTTTTCTTTTTTTTTTTTATAACATTTGTGCCAGTTGGGCACAAAAACACAACGTAACATAAACACAACATGACGACGGCAGGGTTGTTCATTATGTAAAAGCAGCAGCACATACACATAAAAATATAAAGATGCTGCTTGAATAGGGGAGAGATTAAAAGTCTTGATGATTTGATCCGTTCACACAGACATAAAACATCAGTTTGCTTCTTAGTTTAAATGTTTTTCTCTCCATAACATAAATATATTCTGAATTATATGAATCCACTCGTTTATTGTTGGTTTGTCATTTTACACCAGCAACACTCTCAACAGGTCTTTGCTTGTTAAAGTCCATGTGGATCACAGAAGTCTATGACAAACGTTTCCTTTTAAAAACTGCCCCAAAAATGAAAAGAGTGAAATGTTTGTGACGTTTTTACAGGAGCTGCAGCAGTTTGAGCTGAGACCGACGCTGGAACGTTTCAAACTACAACAGTTTATAATATTCAGATTTATATTGTCCTGAATCATCTCAGGCTCTGTTCATCGTTTGTGCTTTAACATTTAATTTAAACGTGTCAGATAAGTTTAATGTGATTTATCTGAAGTCGTAGAAAAATGAACGCACTTTGTTTCCATGGACGCGGCTCATCAGGTGACGGCGTGTTTGTATTAATTTAAATCATCAGCAGCTTTTTAAAAAGCGACTGAATCAAATAGAATTAATGATTCAAACAGTGATTTAAAATATGATTATATTATAACGTGCGTTTGTGTTGCAGATCCGACAGATCGGGATGTAAAAATCTTTTGAATTCATCAGAAAACACAAAATGACTTCATGACACTCTTTATTTATTTTTTTTAAGGAAAAAACAAAAGTGGATTCACACAAAACAAATTTTCACATGATTAAATGATTTCACATGAAGCGCTCTAATTCTCAGTCCACGTTTTTGGTTTGTTAGTGCACGAAGAAACAAACAAACAAGATTCAAGATTGTCTCAACATAAATATGCATAGAAACAAATCGAGCCTCAGTAACAAGATGAACGTGAGAAACATGAAATATAATTACTCAAAGAATCTAATGATTGATTTTCTGTTCGTTTCCTACAAAGAACAGACGAAACACTCCGACTCCCTGAACATACAAAAGTTACAAATTAGTGCAGATCAGCCAGAGGCCTAAAAAACTTATTGCCTGAACTCGTTTCTGAAATTCTACATTTTTTATTTCAAGAGAGAGAAAAAGAGTTGATGGAAAGAAAGTAAAGACATGCAGAGGGAGCTGCTACACCTCACCTACTCACAACATTTGTACAACAAGAGAGAAGCTGCATGTGACGAGAAACTGATCGGACAGTTTAAATATGCAGGAGAAAGAAAAGTTCACAAAACACGAAAATAAAAAACGTCAGTTTCACCTTGAGAACAGTGCAAACGAGAAACCGGTTTTTATTTTGGTCACAGGATCAATAGCTTGGACGTTATTTGGAATCAGTGCTGCAAACGTAAAAACGCTGAAATGAAACAAACACATGAAAAAATATTAAATTATAAAATAACAATAAAATAAAAAACAAACGTTCTTCTTTCTGTAAACATTTTAAAATATTCATATCAAATCATCCGCCGATTAAAACTAAATAATTTCATTAATTTAAGTGACACAAATAAATAAAATAAAACGTAAAAAAAGATACAAACACAAAGTTGTATTGCTGACATCAATCCCAATGTAAGGCTATTAAAATATCAAACCTGCAGAATGAATAACTTCTCGACTCGTCGCCTCGCGCGGGGCGAGGTCTTTAGAAATGATTGTCGTTTAAAGCATTGCAATGCCACAGTGCAGGCTCAAGTGATCAGAGTGCGAAAGCAATGGAAGCGTTGATTTTTTTAAACGATTAAAAAATAATAATTCACATCAGCGAAGCATGCATTTCCCGCCAGCCGCGACGGAAAACATGAAGCCACCGTCGGAGACGCGGACGCCGCTGCGAGGTCACGCCGGCGCGTCCTGCTTGTGCCTCTGGCTGCGGGCCTTGTAAACTTCGATCAGCAGGTCTTTGACGTACTGGATCTCACGTTCCACCGACTCTGCCTTGTCCCGGAGCTCCCGGTTCCTCCCTTCCAGGCAGTGCAACTGTTCCTCCAAAGAGTCGAGCTCCGCCCTCTTTCGCTGGCGATACCTGTGGTCAGAAACAAACAGACACGATGAGACGAGGACGTCCACCTGTGGAGTCACCTCGCAGACACCAGGACGAAGCGGACTCACCTGTGAGCGGCAGTTTTGTTCTGATCTCTCTTCTTCTGTTGCGCTCGCCGCCTTCAGCCGGCACCATGTCCACCTCGTATTTCAGGGCACAGTGGTCTTCCTTCAGCCGGCACGCCTGCCTGAGCCCTGCAGACTCCAGGTTCAGACTCTCTCTGGACATCAGCAGACACTCTGGGCCTTGATCCTCCAGGAAGTTGCAGTGCAGGTCGTGCTGGTTGACCTGGAGGCTCTCGGACTTCACCTGCTCGTTGATGTTTCCTAAGAAGCTGTGAAAGGCCTCGGGCTGTGCTGCTGCCGGAAGGTAGCAACCGTCGCCGCTCTCCGATTTCCACGAGACGCCGGCTTTGGTCGCCTCCATGCCGCTTTTGATGCCGCTGAGCACCTCGCTGTTGGCGGCGCCCGAGCTGACCTCCCTCATACTGTACATCAGCAGATCCTCTTTCTTGTGCGCGACGTCAAGTGATCCCCCGAAGCCGAATCCACCGCCGACCACCTTCGCGGCGCCCATCACGTCTTGACCGAAGCAGCAGTTTTTCTCTTCTTTTGGAAGAACGGCACATCGTCGGACCTCGACGGCGCTCCCCAGACAGAAGCTCTTCCCTGCCAGCTGCTCGTCGTCCACGCAGCCGTAGCTTCCTGTCAGGCTCGCGGCCGAGCTACCTGAGTTACTTCCTTTGGATCCCAGCAAACTGTTGTCGTAACCGTCGCTGAACCTCGCGCCATCGGGAACTCGCTTCCTACCACACCCACTGGGGCGCCCGCAGCTGTACGGGGCGTGTCTTGGAACTTTGGATCGCCCAATGGGCCCGCCACAGATGCTCAGCAGGTCCAGTTCTCCCGTTGCCAGGGTAACAAGAAGCGGGTTGGATTCCGATTGGCTGCATGTCGAGTATGATGCGTATGGCAGCTGAGTGAACGGCTGAGGACCCGCCGGCAGTGGACCCCTGTCACATTTCCCCAGCCTCGGCCCTTTCTCCTGCAGCGGCTCAGACAGGAAGTAGTCCTCGAGTTGGGCGAGTTCCTCTTGCAGCAGAGAGGTCATGACCTCCAAGTCAGAAGGCACCTGGATATCATTCTGGAGGGGTGAGGGGGGAAGGGAGGCGTTGGTGGAGGAGGGAGGGGAAGGAGGGTTTGGGAGGTACGAGGAGAAATCCACTTCTTCCGTCATCCAGTCAGTGAGACCATCACCTAGTGAGGAGAGAAAATGTCGTTAAGACGCTGCAAATATCAGCCAACAACAACACGCGTCAGAAAAACACGAGCCCGGCACGTTGAGAAGGCACGATGTGATCGACGACGAAGACTTCCTGCGGATCTGATCGCAGGATGTCAGGAAACCAGACGTAGCTACTTTATTACTTACTGTTCAAGAAGGACGAATGTGCTGCAGTGCCGAGCCCACCTGAAACGGGGAAAAATATAAAAAAGCGTACTCGCCGCAACTCACCAATTAAGTGCTGACTCTCCTCTGACACCTCCCCCCTGCACCCCTGTGATTGGCTGTGGTTAGCCTGTGGGTGAGAGAGAGCGAGGGGTCTGCCGGGCAGACACGAAGAGTCTTCCAAACAGGAGCCGACGGTGCCATCATTCTGTCTGCCGGCGCTTCGGTTCAGTCCAAACAGTCCAAACATGCGCTGGGAGCGAGCGGGGTCTGACGGATGGGCCACAGAGAGCAGGGCTGGGTGGGCATAATGAAACCTGCAGAGGGGACGGGTGGAGGAAGGGTGGAGGACGGGTGGAGGCAAAGAGACACAGATCATGAATGAAGGATGGAGATGATGGGCTGGACCTTCCTGCACGATCAGCACATGCACCTTTAAAGTGCACACACACACACACACACACGCACACACACACACACACACCACACACACCACACACACACACACACACACACACTCCTCTGGGCTTTAACCCCCTCCACCTCCACCTCCACCTCCACCCCTGCTCCCTCTCAAACCACGTGGGACCTGGATGACGTTGTCAACCTCCCAACTGTTGTCAAGAAAGAAAAGTCTCCAGACAGCTCCACCATGAATCCGGATCAATCCAGATCAACTCAAACTGGTTCAAAATGTTTCAAAATAAAAAGTTGACACACCTGCGCGAGGCTTCACCTGCGCACCTTTATGTTCTCATAGCAACCACAAACAGCCCCGACACGGAAGGACGTCACTCAACGCTTAAAGAAACCACGAGACAAAAACAGTTTGACACAAAAAACAAAATGTCACAGCACAAACTGACACTTACTCCATTATTGCGGAGGAAATGTGGAGCTTTGGTTGGTGCGTTGCTGGAAAGCAAAGCACGGACTAGTTCTCCGGGTCCGGACGACGGGACGAGTTTAAAGAGCCATGCTGGACCGTGCTGGCGGAGTGTTATCCGGCGGGACTCGAACAGGTCCAGTTGTTGCTTTGTTGTGGTCGAGCTGTAAACTGAGCGGCTGCTCTCATTGTGACACGGCGTCACTGCACTCACACCTAGCAACCAGCTGCGTCATCACGCAGAGCACGCCGCCAGCAGGAGGAGGGAGGGGATCCCTCCGCCTCACCGCAGCACAGCGCACAGAACCCTCCGCCAGGCTCCGACATGTAAGAGTAAGTTTATATATTTATTTAAATAAAATTACTCTGTGTAACGTTACACACACAACATGGCGACGTGTCAACTCCAAAAACCTTCATCATGTTGAGCCAAACTTTATTTTTAAAGTGTTTTATTTCTAAATAAAAGTAGTTTTTAGCTTGAAGCTAGCTCCCAAAAACAGCAAACTAAATAAAACTTAAAGATTATAAAACTTATACTAATATTATAACTATAATCTAAATATATTGAAGTCACCGTGTGCAGGCCGGTTTAACGGTGTTTTTACGCTGTTTAACGTCTTAATTAAAAATAAATAATTAAACCGAACCGTTCACTTCAAAAGCGGAAGTGCTTCCCGCTCTTTTAACGTTTATATATCACAGTAAAACCAAAGTAATCCCATTACTGTAAAGAGTATTTGTTGTTATAGAAACGGACTTGAACACAGCAGCAGTCCAGTTCACGGACCGGACGTTGCTGTGTTTTATTTATTTTATTTTATTTTTATTTTATTTAATTTTTTAGAGGAACTATTTGATCCGCTTTGTTGTTGTAACCTGACACTGTGTTGCATCGCCGTTGCATCAGTGGTCCACGCGCTCAGCGATTGGCTGAGGAGCTCTCTCGAACTGCCGCGCTCTCATTGGTTGGAATCGGCTCCAGGTGAAAGGTGATTGGTGGATGGTCGGCAAGGCAAAG
>CM014092.1:33346134-33420098 GCA_004119915.2 Collichthys lucidus | reverse complement strand
ATGTAACACGGCCATAGATCTCAGTGACAAAGAACAAGATTCATGTCTGCAATACCATAGGAGAGAAATATGTTGATGTTTGTACTATTTACCCACACACTGCTCGGGCTAAGGCTGCTAGCTGTATGATGAAATGATTGCAGCACACTAAAAATCTGAAATGTGAGTAAATAAATAAAAATATAGAAGACACAGAGTGTTGGGCAATCACAAACAAGTGGACCTACACACACACACACACACACTCACACACACACACACACACACACACACACTCACACACACACACACACTCACACACAAACTCAGGAGGACGGAGTTAAAGAGGAATGGGTGAATAAATAAATTAGATAACATAGAGAACATGTATATTAATAACAACATTCATTAAGAGTTTTACACTTAAAGCAAGTCAGCAGTAGCTAACCAACTGAGCTAACATGAGCTAACAGCAGCTAACATGAGCTAACAGACTGAGCTAACAGCAGCTAACAAACTGAGCTAACATGAGCTAACAGCAGCTAACAGACTGAGCTAACATGAGCTAACAAACTAAGCTAACATGAGCTAACAGCAGCTAACAGACTGAGCTAACACGAGCTAACAGCAGCTAACAGACTGAGCTAACATAGGTTGACAGCAGCTTATGAACTGAGCTAACAGCAGCTAACAGACTTAGCTAACACGAGCTAACAGCAGCTAACAGACTGAGCTAACACGAGCTAACAGCAGCTAACAGACTGAGCTAACAGCAGCTAACAGACTGAGCTAACATGAGGTAACAGACTGAGCTAACAGCAGCTAACAGACTGAGCTAAAATGAGTTGACAGCAGCTTACGAACTGAGCTAACAGCAGCTAACAGACTGAGCTAAGTCGCTTTGGATAAAAGCGTCTGCTAAATGCAATGTAATGTAATGTAACAGCAGCTAACAGACTGAGCTAACAGCAGCTAACAAACTGAGCTAACATGAGCTAACAGCAGCTAACAGACTGAGCTAACAGCTGCTAGCAGACTGAGCTAACATGAGCTAACAGCTGCTAGCAGACTGAGCTAACATGAGCCAACAGCAGCTACAGCTGTCAGCAGTTTACTTCACTGTCCATCATAAACTCTGTAAATCACAGAGAGTTGAGGCGGAGCAGCCGGAGGACATCAGAGGGAAAACCAGAAAACATTTCCTCCATAAAATATGATCCAGTTTCACCAGAATCAGTGAAATAGTTGCTGCTGTGTGACTTAGTGCCGTAAAGCGTTACGTACTTCTCCAGACCCGGAGCCCAAAGTTACAGCTCTACATATGTCGTGTATATATGTGTACATATATATATAGACTCATGTTGTATGAATGGCCACAGAGGAGCTAACAGATATCTGAATAAACAAACAGTCACACAGTGATGTTCAGCGCCTCCCCTCTGCTACAGGCTGACAGCGGCTGGCAGGCCTTCCACCTGACAGCTTTAAAATGTGTCTCCCTTCTTCCGCCTTCAGCTTCTTTTTCCAATTTAAGTGCCGTATAAGCTGCAACTGTGCAGCATCAATCACTAACGGGCGGCTTCCTCATTAGCTGCGGCTCCGAATGCCAAACATGACACGTAAGGGATGGAGCCGCCGCGGCATGTGACTGCCTCCCTCTATATCACAATGACCCCTGAAGGAAATCCATCAGCTGATCAATGACCATTGATTTTCAGTTGATCAGGATGATTTGAGGCAACAGCACGACGGCGTCCTGTCGTTATGCTGCCGGTCAGAGAAGAGGTTAATGACGGTGACGGTGATAGCAAAGGAGCCCGAGGCCTCTCGAGACGCGTCTCTAACTTCCTGTGCATTAACGTGTTCGGAGGTCTGTAATCCATCAGAAACGTGAAGAGATGGAGGCGGCACAGCTAACTGTGTTAACTGTTAGCTCTGTTAGCCCTTTTAGCTCCGTTAGCTTTGTTAGTTCCGTTAGCTCTGTTAGCTCTTTTAGTTTCGTTAGCTCTTTTAGTTTCGTTAGCTCTGTTAACTCTTTTAGTTCCGTTAGCTCTGTTAGTTCCGTTAGCTCTGTTAGCTCTTTTAGTTTCGTTAGCTCTGTTAACTCTTTTAGTTCCGTTAGCTCTGTTAACTCTTTTAGTTCCGTTAGCTCTGTTAGTTCCGTTAGCTCTGTTAGTTCCGTTAGCTCTGTTAGCTCTTTTAGTTCCGTTAGCTCTGTTAGTTTCGTTAGCTCTTTTAGTTCCGTTAGCTCTGTTAGTTCCGTTAGCTCTGTTAGCTCTCTTAGTTCCGTTAGCTCTGTTAGTTCCGTTAGCTCTGTTAACTCTTTTAGTTCCGTTAGCTCTGTTAGTTCCGTTAGCTCTGTTAACTCTTTTAGTTCCGTTAGCTCTGTTAGTTTCGTTAGCTCTTTTAGTTCCGTTAGCTCTGTTAGTTCCGTTAGCTCTGTTAGCTCTCTTAGTTCCGTTACCTCTGTTAGTTCTGTTAGCTCTGTTAGCTTTTTTAGTTCCGTTAGCTCTGTTAGCTCTTTTAGTTCCGTTAGCTCTCTTAGTTCTGTTAGCACTGTTATTTTCGTTAGCTCTGTTAGCTCTTTTAGTTCCGTTAGCTCTGTTAGCTCTCTTAGTTCCGTTAGCTCTCTTAGTTCTGTTAGCTCTGTTAGCTCTTTTAGTTCCGTTAGCTCTCTTAGTTCTGTTAGCTCTGTTATTTTCGTTAGCTCTGTTAGTTCCGTTAGCTCTGTTATTTTCGTTAGCTCTGTCAGCAATAGTATTTTGTTAGCAATAACGTTAGCGGTGGCGCCGCAGCAACACCAGCTGGGAAAGTAGACAACAGCCAAATCAGTCCAGAGAGAGCGGGAAAGCTAACGTTAAACCAAGCTAACGTTAAACCAGGCTAACGTTAAACCAAGCTAACGTTAAACCAAGCTAATGTTAAACCGAGACCACTGACACGGCGGCAAAGGACGCTGCTGGAGCTGAAGAGGCGAACACATATACACAAAAATAAGCTGCACGTACAGTGTAAATCAAACATCAACACTGCCCTGCTAAAACCACTATCACACTATGCCATGAAGTGCATATAAAAGTCAGTGTACAGTTACTTCAGCTTTATTTAAATAAAGATATTATGTTGCTAAATTTAAGTCGTGATTGATGGAGCCGCCTACGCGTTGGACGTGGTTGCAGAGAGCAGCACGGTAAAACAAACTCCAGACTGTATTGTGTTTGAGTTCAGTGAAGACGAGAAGGCAGAAGATACTCAGTGTCCGCTGTGTTCAGCTATTTATAGAGAAGGTGCTATTAGGTATAATATGGCTGTGTTTTGAGTCAGACACTCCTATAATGAATGCTATAGGACCTGGGAGTGGCTCTGAGGTTGAGAAATCCCTCTTCAATATGACATTTCTGCTATCTTGTTACTTTGTCATTTTTAAGGCGGAGAGAGAGGCCTGATGAATCTCACTGCCACAATACCCCTGAGCAATGATTTCCAATAATATCTTGATGGAAGTATGGGCCGCGCTGCAGGGCTGCACCGATACGTCAGCACGGCCGATACTGGATCTGATTCAAGCAGCGGCTGCAACGTCTGAACGTCCACGAAACTCACAGACTTAGTACATTACATTTTAATACCCTATGACATAATCATATATAAATCTAAAGAGTGGCGTCATTGGCCTGGTCATACCAGAACAAATTTCAGTCCTTATCATCACTGTCGTCCCAATATTGACAGTAACACACTCCCTCCTCTTCTAATATTGAGATTATACAACAGTTACTAACTTAAATTAAACCTATAATTAAAATAAGTTCATATTTTGCAGCAATTTGCTCCAGAAGTCCCCATGTTCAAATGTCACCTCTTCAAATTAAGATTTAAAGTTATGCAAAATTAAGAGCGAGTTTGTTTGAGCACCCAATTCAAATTTCTTTCTGTCACCGAACTAAAACCGGCTTAATTGCCTCGTTAACACGTCGTCAGTCTTTCTAACAATCAGGAATTCAGCTTTTAGTTGAAATCTACTAAAGCCACAAAGTTAGATATGAGATATCTCGAGGATGATGATGGTCTTCCAGCTGTTTCAGACCATTAAATTAACAAAATATGACAGAAACAACCAGTAACGGACTAAATTGGCCGATCATCCAACCACAGTGTTGTTTTCATCAGTGTCTACACTGTGTAATAAAATATTAACGAAGGTAAGATCTGTGCAGGCTCGTCTCAGGTCTGTGAGATTAATCCTGATTCTATGAAATCTTCATATCTAACATTGTTTTTCCTCCTCGTTTCTTTTATTAGTTTGCAGAAACAAGTTAATCACAGCGAGCCCACGACGCTCTGACATCCTGATCCTTCATTAAAAGACGAACGTGTTTCACACTCGCGCTACGTTATCGTAAACACTCCGCACTCCCAGAGCTTCGTGGTTGATGTGAAATTAAATGCTCATCAGCTTCTCCGTTGATTATATGATGAGCAATCAGCGCCGCGTTAGCCGCCAGGAGATCAACCCGAGGCTGAACTTTCCCTTCAGCTCGGAGCAGTCTCAGCAGCACATGTAGCGCCGTGCACGCGGGGTTGTTGTTGTGAATCGACGACAGGATCCATTGAGGGGATCTGCAGGACTTGACCTCCACCTAACACTGCTGTCAGTCAGGTGAACACGCCGTGACATAACACTTGGCTGCCCGTGGTTGGAGAAGACAGGGGTTCCCTCTGGGGGCATGACCGGCACGTCAACTCATCTTTTGAACACAGGGAAGCCATATTGACTTTCCCAGTGGAGCGTGAGCGTGCTTGTTTATGCCTCATCCGTCTTTGAGGACCTCCTCCTCCTCCTCCTCCTCCTCTTCCTCCTCCTCCTCCTCTTCACCTTGTCTTTCTTTCTGTTTCTGTTTTGCGGTCAGACTTTAACCACAGTCAGGTGTACGCTTCACGGCTGATACCGCTATCAGATGATGTGGAACGAAGCAGAGATATTTTATGACGATGTCCAGGATTTATGAAGAGGTCAAGATTTCACTTGATGTTCATTTAACTGATTAATTGTTCATCAACAACTTGTTCATCAAAAAAAAAATCTGACTTTAAGTGGATCTGGCCGAGCAATCTGATTGGTCAACATCCTGAAAATATAAAACATGTCAACAGTTATGAGTAAATAAACTGGAAGTCAACCTAAATAAAGAATTGAATTAAAAAATATCAACCTTCTTTAATGAATATACTGGATTTTATGGAGCCGTTAGACCACCTCGTTAATATGGGCGTGTGCCTCGTTAATACGGGCGTGTACTTCGTTCATACGGGCGTGTACCTCGTTCATGCGGGCGTATAACTTGTTATTACGGGCGTGTGCCTCGTTAATACGGGCGTGTACCTCGTTCATACAGGCGTGTACCTCGTTCATGCGGGCGTATAACTTGTTATTACGGGCGTGTACCTCGTTAATATGGGCCGTACCTCGTTAATACAGACGTGTACCTCGTTAATACAGACGTGTACCTCGTTAATACGGGCACATACCTCGTTAATACGGGCATGTACCTCGTTAATACGGGCGCGTACCTCGTTAATACAGACGTGTACCTCGTTAATACAGGCGTGTACCTCGTTAATACAGACGTGTACCTCGTTAATACAGGCGTGTACCCTCGTTAATACAGACGTGTACCTCGTTAATACAGGCGTGTACCTCGTTAATACAGGCGTGTACCTCGTTAATACAGGCGTGTACCTCGTTAATACAGGCGTGTACCTCGTTAATACAGGCGTGTACCTCGTTTATACAGGCGTGTACCTCGTTAATACGGGCGCGTACCTCGTTAATACAGGCGTGTACCTCGTTCATACAGGCGTGTACCTCGTTTATACAGGCGTGTACCACCTTAGTATTGAGCACAGAGACCTTAAAGGTCGACTAATCTGGACTGAAGCTGAGTATTTCAAAAGATAAAAATATATGTACATGAAGTTCACAGACTTGGTCATTAAATCTGAATTTCCAGCAGATATCTTAGAAGACTGAGCTTGCAAGACAGTTTAGTTATCACCTGTACATGATGCAAACTTCAAACTCTGTTTTTGTATCTTTTATGTACTTTTCCTACCAAATACTTCCTTTATGAAGAAACCTGATGCTTTGTGAGTTTTGTGTCACCTGGCCCTGAAGTTGTGGACTGAAAGTGTCTCTTTATTTCCCTCCATAAACCTTGGGATCCATCTCTGTCCTTCCATTCAGTTGGAAGAGCCACAACTGTCCTTGAAGATTTCAAACGTAAAGACCTTCGACATTTTCAACACCGAGCTCAGGAAGATTGAATTCTCTGGATATTCGTTTGATTATTTCAGGACGCGTCGAGCTGCGGATGTTTAATTAAGTCAAGGTGACATCAGAGAACAATGTCAGTAACAGTACGGACGCATCAATGCAACGATCAGGACGCATCATCAGGTGAATTATGGATAATGAAGTGCTCTGATATTTTAGAGTTTGTGGTTTTTGTCACTGTCTCCCTGTCAGACTGCTGACGGCTGGTCTGGAGGTGTCGGTCACCACAGCTTGGCACTAACAGTATCTCATAGCGGTATCTGCGATGCATGGTGCTGTGGGTGTAAGAAACAGACTCTCCGCTTCCTGTTTCATGGAGGACGCCAATGTAAATTTAACCCCGTCCGTCTCCGTGCTGTGATTTCTATCCTCAGCTTGATCCAGCACCCAGGCCTCCAGTTTCAAGTGTCGATCAGTCGACTTCAGCCGTTCCCACATTCTCCCACATTTTGTGCCAAACTGTCGTTGCCAAAGCTCGGACGGCGAGAACACAGGCTGCCGTCTCCAGAAGGAGAGTCAGATGGCAGCGGGGATTTCTTTGTCTTCTTCCATCATCTCCTGCTTTTTTCTTTTTGTTTTGCTTCAGGCGGATGTTCAGCAGAGGAAGTGACAGCGCGAACGCCTCGGCTCATCTGCATGCGTTACCTGCAATCTCCTTAAACGGTACACATGAAGCAGTTCTGCTGAGCGTGGGGATCTGGCACGCAGTGCTCGGGTTATTAATGGGGCTCGAGGTTGTCCAAGTTTTGACAGCTGCAGCTTTGCCCCTGAGTGATTCAGCCCCGACCCGAGCCTCCTGCGGATCACACGAGCCCAGAGGACTGAGTAATACATAACACGTCGCCTCTCTAATTAGAGAATCCCACAAACGGAGGCTCGTCGCTCTCACTTGTGCGTCCCCAAACGCCGAGCTTTAGCCCGGAGCCGAGCGCGGCGCCTCCATTTTTCAGCTAAATACCCTTTTGTGTTGTCGCTGTAAAGGATTGCTCCCGGGTATCGCACACCTTCACCAGCTTTTCCAAAATCATCACTTCCAAACTTCAGACCTCCAAGACCTTTTTTCAGAAACACAGTAAACCTACAACTCAAATCTATAATGCAGAAAATAAACTATAACTCACTAACCAGCACGAGAACAGTTCGTCCATTTCTTCAACTGCTGCCATGGAAAATGTTCTTTGACTGGAAACCGACGTCCTCTGAGAATAACCCGTCTGCAAACACCGACGATTATTTCAAACTGTAAGACGCTTTTCATACAAACGTAACGAGGAATGTTGAATAAAAACCTTTTCATACAAACTCAATGTTACAGAGAATAAACCACTCCACCCTGTTATTACAAACAGCAACACAAACCGTCATGATGCAGAGGAAACACCAGAGGCAGGTTCAGAAATAGAACAAACGATAAACAGAATAAATATTTAAATAAAACCCATTGAAATGTGTAAATAAATAAAACAGAATAAAAGTAAAATTA
Organism: Collichthys lucidus; assembly: GCA_004119915.2. NCBI lineage: Eukaryota > Metazoa > Chordata > Actinopteri > Sciaenidae > Collichthys > Collichthys lucidus. Next base: position 33,412,302 of record CM014092.1, on the reverse strand, counting down.
AATGTATAAATAGCCAAAAATAAACAGGTTAAGATATTTTAATTAAATTAATTATGTGAAAATTATGCAGAATAAAACAAATTAAATCTTAAATTATTTAAATAAAATATATAAATTTAACATTTAAATAAATAATTAATCTATAAGTAAAGTTCGTGTAAAAACAGTTTCGGACTTTAACTTTTTTTTTGTGCTTAAGCGACGCAGTTAAATTATTTCTGCGATCTGACGTCTGTCTGTGTCTCTATGAACGCTGCGATAAGCTGCGACTGGTTGTTGGTTCAAATCTCCGGCTCCTCCAGTCACAGTGTCTTTGGGCATTGAACCCATCGACGACGTCAGTGTGTGTGTGTGACTCTCTCCATGACGACAGATCGACTGTTCAAACACGAGGTTCGTCATTTACTGTCGACTCTCGAGTCCTAAACGTCGCAGGTTCAAGAACCAGATCTGATGTTTTCCTGAGACACATTTTTGTTACTAAGATTTCAGAGTTTTTTAACTATCTCGACGTCACGTTTCAGCTGGTAACTACTCGTGCACAGGTTGCACATGCTGCGTGCATGATGCACGCACGGTCTCAGCTTCTTTTCATCATTTCGTTCAGTTCCTCCTCAACGAGCTGCAGCCGGTTTGAGGACGACGACATAAAAACAGTTTCTAAAAATGAAACCTCTGCTCTCGGAGTTAGACTTAAATAAAAGGTGGTGTTAGGGTGGTGTGTTAGTGTGGTAGAGGGGGGTGGGGGGGTCGCCTCAGTTCGCTCCGACACACACACACACACACACACACACACACACACACACACACACACACACTCATAAAACAAGGCAATAAAGCTGCTATCCTCTTGAGAGTTGATGTACGGTGCCTGAAAGAGAGCTACTGAGAGCCATATTAAAGGCTTTATTACCAGTGTCAGAATCAAATTAGTGGTGGTGTGCCACCCTGTGTGTGTGTGTGTGTGTGTGTGTGTGTGTGTGTGTGTTCAGCCTGACTCGGCAGGTTTCTTTTCCAGCGCACGAGTCGTCACACACAGTTGACTTTGAACGCTTGAACCTCGACATTAAAAAGTTGAGCAATAACATTTGGAAGATTTCCATTTGGAGCCGAGCGAGCACGACGACAACAGGTGAATTAGATCGAATCCCGCAGGAGGAAGGAGGGAGGGAGGCGAGGAGCAGGAGCAGCAGGGCGCTTTATTAAAAAGCAGCCTAATGGCATTATAAAGTTTCCGCCTCATCTCACGGCGGCTCTGCCTCCTCGCTGCCTCTCGACCGAAGCACAATGGTCACGTTTCTGAGACGGCAGCAGTAAATCCAGAGCCGCTGAACGTGAAGTCATCACAGGGACGAGATCAATACGAGCAGTCGGAGCTTTTAAAGCACAATCCCAATCAGCACTTTCCAACTCACTTCATTTACTCCTTTGTTCACAATTTACTGCAGCAGCAGCAGCGACGAGGAGGAGCAGGAGGAGGAAAGTTTACACGTCAAACACTGATTAAAGATCCTCTCATCACAACTTCTCACATCACAACCATCACTCATCCACAAGTCAACAAGCTCCTGAGCAACTCCTAAAGAGGAGGTGACGGAGGAGCTGAAATTACATCATCAGGACGCCGGTGGAGGAGGGAGGACTCCTCCGGGTAATGACACAAAAACTGCATCCAAACTTGCCGACAGTGACGGAGGAGAGGCTGGTTAACTCACCCGAGCTGGCAAAGCAGCAGCAGAGCAGCAGGAGGAGAAGCTGGCAGGAGGTCATCGTCGCAGGCGGGTGTTTAACATGCAAAGAGTTGTTGTAGCGTCCTCCGTCAGCTCCGGCTCCTCTTTTTGTTTCTCCTCTCTCTCGGCTCAGTGGCTCCTTCTCTTCCCTTCACTCTGCATCAGCTCCCATGCTCATGCTGCCTCGCTCTGACTCTGCGCCTCCCTCTCTCCTCCCTGCATCCCTCTCTCTCTCTCTCTCTCTCTCTCTCTCTGGTGAGGAAAGTGCTTAAGAGGCTGGCTCCTCCTCCTCCTCCTCCTCCTCCTCCTCATCATGCCGAGGCATGGGTGATAGCTGCTGTGCATTATCATTTAATGGGACGGCAGCATAATGTTCAGCACTTTGTACAAATGGACGATAAAATATTTACTGTATTTGTTGACGGAGATTCAGAGAAGTCAGACCAAGAAAATAAAAATAAATATTTCAAAAGATTTTTTGTTTGTTTGTTTGCAGAACAAAGATTTAACGTTTTCTTCATGTTTTAAGCCGAGCAGCAAAATGAAGTAAAGCTAACAACTGCAGTTCCTCAAACGTCCACCTGAGGCTGGCTCCAGAACCAAGTCAGTCTCCATAAGACCCCATGTTCAAATGTCAGTTAACTTTGTTTGTTCATTGGCTGTTAGCTCTTTTAGTTCTGTTAGCTCTTTTAGCTCTGTTAGCTCTTTTAGTTCCGTTAGCTCTTTTAGCTCTGTTAGCTCTTTTAGCTCTGTTAGCTCTTTTAGTTCCGTTAGCTCCGTTAGCTCCTTTAGTTCCGTTAGCTCTTTTAGCTCCGTTAGCTCTTTTAGTTCTGTTAGCTCTTTTAGTTCCGTTAGCTCTTTTAGCTCCTTTAGCTCCGTTAGCTCTTTTAGTTCCGTTAGCTCTTTTAGCTCCTTTAGCTCCGTTAGCTCTTTTAGCTCTGTTAGCTCTTTTAGTTCCGTTAGCTCTTTTAGCTCCTTTAGCTCCGTTAGCTCTTTTAGTTCCGTTAGCTCTTTTAGCTCCTTTAGCTCCGTTAGCTCTTTTAGTTCCGTTAGCTCTTTTAGTCCTGTTAGCTCCGTTAACTCTTTTAGTTCCGTTAGCTCCTTTAGTTCCGTTAGCTCCGTTAGCTCTTTTAGTTCCGTTAGCTCCGTTAGCTCCTTTAGTTCCGTTAGCTCTTTTAGCTCCGTTAGCTCTTTTAGTTCTGTTAGCTCTTTTAGCTCCGTTAGCTCTTTTAGTCCCATTAGCTCTTTTAGTCCTGTTAGCTCTGTTAGCTCTTTTAGTTCTGTTAGCTCTTTTAGTTCCATTAGCTGTGTTAGCTCTTTTAGTTCCGTTAGCTCTGTTAGCTCTTTTAGCTCCGTTAGCTCCTTTAGTTCCGTTAGCTCTTTTAGCTCTTTTAGTTCAGTTAGCTCCGTAAGCTCTTTTAGTTCTGTTAGCTCTTTTAGCTCTGTTAGCTCTTTTAGTTCTGTTAGCTCTTTTAGCTCTTTTAGTTCAGTTAGCTCCGTTAGCTCTTTTAGCTCCGGTAGCTCTTTTAGCTCCGTTAGCTCTTTTAGCTCTGTTAGCTCTTTTAGCTCTGTTAGCTCTTTTAGCTTTGTTAGCTCTTTTAGCTTTGTTAGCTCTTTTAGCTCTGTTAGCTCTTTTAGCTCCGTTAGCTCTTTAAGCTCTTTTAGCTCCGTTAGCTCTTTTAGCTCTGTTAGCTCTTTTAGCTCTGTTAGCTCTTTTAGCTTTGTTAGCTCTTTTAGTTCCGTTAGCTCTTTTAGTTCCGTTAGCTCTTTTAGCTCTTTTAGTTCAGTTAGCTCCGTAAGCTCTTTTAGTTCTGTTAGCTCTTTTAGTTCTGTTAGCTCTTTTAGCTCTGTTAGCTCTTTTAGCTCTGTTAGCTCTTTTAGTTCTGTTAGCTCTTTTAGCTCTTTTAGTTCAGTTAGCTCCGTTAGCTCTTTTAGCTCCGGTAGCTCTTTTAGCTCCGTTAGCTCTGTTAGCTCCTTTAGTTCCGTTAGCTCTTTTAGCTCCGTTAGCTCTTTTAGTTCTGTTAGCTCTTTTAGTTCCGTTAGCTCTTTTAGCTCCTTTAGCTCCGTTAGCTCTTTTAGTTCCGTTAGCTCTTTTAGCTCCTTTAGCTCCGTTAGCTCTTTTAGCTCTTTTAGTTCCGTTAGCTCTTTTAGCTCCTTTAGCTCCGTTAGCTCTTTTAGTTCCGTTAGCTCTTTTAGCTCCTTTAGCTCCGTTAGCTCTTTTAGTTCCGTTAGCTCTTTTAGTCCTGTTAGCTCCGTTAACTCTTTTAGTTCCGTTAGCTCCTTTAGTTCCGTTAGCTCCGTTAGCTCTTTTAGTTCCGTTAGCTCCGTTAGCTCCTTTAGTTCCGTTAGCTCTTTTAGCTCCGTTAGCTCTTTTAGTTCTGTTAGCTCTTTTAGCTCCGTTAGCTCTTTTAGTCCCATTAGCTCTTTTAGTCCTGTTAGCTCTGTTAGCTCTTTTAGTTCTGTTAGCTCTTTTAGTTCCATTAGCTGTGTTAGCTCTTTTAGTTCCGTTAGCTCTGTTAGCTCTTTTAGCTCCGTTAGCTCCTTTAGTTCCGTTAGCTCTTTTAGCTCTTTTAGTTCAGTTAGCTCCGTAAGCTCTTTTAGTTCTGTTAGCTCTTTTAGCTCTGTTAGCTCTTTTAGTTCTGTTAGCTCTTTTAGCTCTTTTAGTTCAGTTAGCTCCGTTAGCTCTTTTAGCTCCGGTAGCTCTTTTAGCTCCGTTAGCTCTGTTAGCTCTTTTAGCTTTGTTAGCTCTTTTAGCTTTGTTAGCTCTTTTAGCTTTGTTAGCTCTTTTAGCTCTGTTAGCTCTTTTAGCTCCGTTAGCTCTTTAAGCTCTTTTAGCTCCGTTAGCTCTTTTAGCTCCGTTAGCTCTTTTAGCTCTGTTAGCTCTTTTAGCTCTGTTAGCTCTTTTAGCTTTGTTAGCTCTTTTAGTTCCGTTAGCTCTTTTAGTTCCGTTAGCTCTTTTAGCTCTTTTAGTTCAGTTAGCTCCGTAAGCTCTTTTAGTTCTGTTAGCTCTTTTAGTTCTGTTAGCTCTTTTAGCTCTGTTAGCTCTTTTAGCTCTGTTAGCTCTTTTAGTTCTGTTAGCTCTTTTAGCTCTTTTAGTTCAGTTAGCTCCGTTAGCTCTTTTAGCTCCGGTAGCTCTTTTAGCTCCGTTAGCTCTGTTAGCTCTTTTAGCTTTGTTAGCTCTTTTAGCTTTGTTAGCTCTTTTAGCTCTGTTAGCTCTTTTAGCTCCGTTAGCTCTTTAAGCTCTTTTAGCTCTTTTAGCTCTGTTAGCTCTTTTAGCTTTGTTAGCTCTTTTAGCTTTGTTAGCCTTGTTAATAAATGAGTATTCTGGGCCTCGGGTCTGAAAACGTTGTCGTTTTCCAGGGGGTCCCAACATGTTCACAGCCCGGTACAAAAGACAGTTCTGGTTTAATTGAGGTGCACACAGTCCTTTGATGAAGACATAATTAAACACATCTGAAATATTCATGCATTCAGCTCAGTTCAGATGTAACAGTGCGTGTGTCGACGGTTGTTTAAGTGTTAAAACTGTACAATTAAAGGATAAATCATCGTTACCCATCATGCATGTGTTTGAAGATGAATATTTAACACTTCAGGTGTTAATGTGTAAATTGCACAAAGAGAAAGAAACAGAGGTCTGAGCTTCAGAGCATAAACAAATTAATCTGCATGTTTTATTTTTATTCACAGTGAAACTTATGTTTCTATTCATGAGCCGGAGAGAGTCAGCTCTTCATTCACCTCAGGCACACCCACATGTTCAAAAGAAACGTTCATCACCTCATCAAATGTTTTTAAAACATGCTGACACTTTTTAGTCTGCGGGGACGTCACGGAGACTACGTCCAGGTTTTAGACAGTCTGCGGGGACGTCACGGAGACTACGTCCAGGTTTTAGACAGTCTGCAGAGACGTCACTGAGACTACGTCCAGGTTTTAGACAGTCTGCGGGGACGTCACGGAGACTACGTCCAGGTTTTAGACAGTCTGCAGAGACGTCACTGAGACTACGTCCAGGTTTTAGACAGTCTGCGGGGACGTCACGGAGACTACGTCCAGGTTTTAGACAGTCTGCAGGGACGTCACAGAGACTACATCCAGGTTTTAGACAGTCTGCAGGGACGTCACGGAGAACGAAGACTACGTCCGGGTTTTAGACAGTCTGCGGGGACGTCACAGAGACTACGTCCAGGTTTTAGACAGTCTGCGGGGACGTCGCGGAGACTACGTCCGGGTTTTAGACAGTCTGCTGGGACGTCACGGAGACTACGTCCAGGTTTTAGACAGTCTGCGAGGACATCACGGAGACTACGTCCAGGTTTTAGACAGTCTGCTGGGACGTCACAGAGACTACGTCCAGGTTTTAGACAGTCTGCGGGGACATCACGGAGACTACGTCCAGGTTTTAGACAGTCTGCGGGGACGTCGCGGAGACTACGTCCGGGTTTTAGACAGTCTGCTGGGACGTCACAGAGACTACGTCCAGGTTTTAGACAGTCTGCGGGGACATCACGGAGACTACGTCCAGGTTTTAGACAGTCTGCGGGGACGTCACAGAGACTACGTCCAGGTTTAAGACAGTCTGCGGGGACGTCACAGAGACTACGTCCTGGTTTTAGACAGTCTGTGGGGACATCACGGAGACTATGTCCAGGTTTTAGACAGTCTGCGGGGACATCACGGAGACTACGTCCAGGTTTTAGACAGTCTGCGGGGACGTCGCGGAGACTACGTCCGGGTTTTAGACAGTCTGCTGGGACGTCACAGAGACTACGTCCAGGTTTTAGACAGTCTGCGGGGACATCACGGAGACTACGTCCAGGTTTTAGACAGTCTGCGGGGACGTCACAGAGACTACGTCCAGGTTTAAGACAGTCTGCGGGGACGTCACAGAGACTACGTCCTGGTTTTAGACAGTCTGTGGGGACATCACGGAGACTATGTCCAGGTTTTAGACAGTCTGCGGGGACATCACGGAGACTACGTCCAGGTCTTAGACAGTTTTTTCCACACATTAATTTGTCAGACCGGTTTTGTTGGTCCTTCTTTTGTATCATTCTGTATTTTACGGTGGATTTGATTGGCTGAAATATAATTAAGATTTAAAAATCCATCAGTAACCAGTGTCATGTATTTCCCGGAGGGAGAGATACTAATTATGAACGGTTAATCCTCGAGTTGAGCAGGGATTTGGTTTGAAACGAATTAGATAATTACAACAGTTTTAGTGCCGTTTGTTAACGTATAAACGAAACACAGATAGAAAATGACTCACAGTTTCACGACAGATCTTCACGCCGCTCTCTCGGCTCATGATGAATTATCGTGATTGATCGCCAGTGACGTCGATGTACGGTACTTTTCACGATGCACTGCAGGATACTTCACTATACTGCTCGAGTGGTTTCGGATCACAACAACTGCTTGTAAACCGAAAAGCGACCCGACATCGCGGAGGAATAAATTTAAGATTTCTTTGTGTGACCGGTAAATAGTGCGGACGTTATTTCTGTCACATTACGTTAAGTACGGTAAGTATTTACTCCTGTGAACACTTCACTGTCTTTAAGGGTATATTGAGATCTTTATTTGTTAATGTATGCTTTAAAATGTGAAAGTTTAAACCTCTTTCGAAAACGCTCTATGAAAAAATAAAAGATCAGAAACTCACCTGACGTGTCCAGAAACACCTGAGCAGCATCAGATTCATCTAAAAAAAACAGGAGTTATAAGTTATATATAGTTTAACTGAACCCCAATACATACAGACGACAGGTGAGGTGGAAACAGGTGTTTTATTCAGAATACCTACAGGCATGGACAGGTGTAGCCGGCTGAGGTGAGGTGGAGGAAACCCAGGAACGAGAGCTGGGTGACGGGCTTGGTGGACAGTGAGACAGGCAGGTGGATGATCCCGAGATGGAGGAAACAGACGGACGGATGGACGGAGGTGAAATGAACCTTCATACTGTAGCAGGAAACACAATGCATGGACACACACAGCACCTGAAGACGCTGCTGACTGTTGGATAGCAGACAGGTGTGCTGATTGGTGATGATCGGCAGGTGTGTAGAGAGAAGAGAGACCAAACCAACACAAATACAGGCAGACGGGAGGAATATATATATATATATATATATATATATATATATATATATATATATATATATATATATATATATATATATATTCCGCTGTTCGTTCATTGGCTGTTACCTCTGTTAGCTCTTTTAGCTCAGTTAGCTCTTTTAGCTCAGTTAGCTCTTTTAGCTCCGTTAGCTCTTTTAGCTCAGTTAGCTCTTTTAGTTCCGTTAGCTCTTTTAGCTCCGTTAGCTCTTTTAGTTCCGTTAGCTCTTTTAGTTCCGTTAGCTCTTTTAGCTCCGTTAGCTCTTTTAGTTCCGTTAGCTCTTTTAGCTCTGTTAGCTCTTTTAGTTCCGTTAGCTCTTTTAGCTCTGTTAGCTCTTTTAGTTCCGTTAGCTCTTTTAGCTCTGTTAGCTCTTTTAGTTCCGTTAGCTCTTTTAGCTCCGTTAGCTCTTTTAGTTCCGTTAGCTCTTTTAGCTCTGTTAGCTCTTTTAGTTCCGTTAGCTCTTTTAGTTCCGTTAGCTCTTTTAGCTCCGTTAGCTCTTTTAGTTCCGTTAGCTCTGTTAGCTCTTTTAGTTCCGTTAGCTCTTTTAGCTCCGTTAGCTCTTTTAGCTCCGTTAGCTCTTTTAGTTCCGTTAGCTCTTTTAGCTCTGTTAGCTCTTTTAGTTCCGTTAGCTCTTTTAGCTCCGTTAGCTCTTTTAGTTCCGTTAGCTCTTTTAGCTCCGTTAGCTCTTTTAGCTCTGTTAGCTCTTTTAGCTCCGTTAGCTCCGTTAGCTCTTTTAGCTCCGTTAGCTATTTTAGCTCTGTTAGCTCTTTTAGCTCTGTTAGCTCTTTTAGTTCCGTTAGCTCTTTTAGCTCTGTTAGCTCTTTTAGTTCCGTTAGCTCTTTTAGCTCCGTTAGCTCTTTTAGTTCCGTTAGCTCTTTTAGCTCTGTTAGCTTTTTTCGCTCTGTTAGCTCTTTTAGCTCCGTTAGCTCCATTAGCTCTTTTAGCTCCGTTAGCTATTTTAGCTCTGTTAGCTCTTTTAGCTCTGTTAGCTCTTTTAGTTCCGTTAGCTCTTTTAGCTCCGTTAGCTTTGTTAGTTCTGTTAATAAAGAAGATGGTGCTGCTGACTGTTGGATAGCAGACAGGTGTGCTGATTGATGATGATCGGCAGGTGTGTAGAGAGAAGAGAGACCTAACAAACTCAAATACAGGCAGACGGGAGGAATATGTATATATATATATATATATATATATATATATATATATATATATATATATATATATATATATATATATATATATATATATATAAAAGAGCGGAGGTGCCATAATAATAATGAATAAAAGATCTTTTAATTGCTTTCAAGTCAAACAAAGAGGCTGATGAAACTCTGGAGCCTTGAAAGTTTGATGTTGATAACGAGAGACGGTGACCGTGAAGTAAACATGAAGCTGCTCTGTGTAAACACTAACGGCGGCCTTGACGCTGACCCTCAGATCGTTGAGCTTTAAAGTCTGAAAGCTTCGTAACTCTATTCAGTTATTTTAGTGAAACTGGATCAGATTTCATACATAATTAGTGAACTGCTCGCGTTGGCTCGGGCAGCTGTGTCGATGACTGAACTGACTCCAGGAGCCAAACCTGGAAAGAAAAAACCACCTGGATGGTCGACTGTCTGTCGGCATCACAGTGACGAAGACGATGAAAGATGTTAAAGAAGAAACAAACATCCAAATACATTTTGCTCTTTTTGCTCGTTCCAATTTCTTTCGTCAAAATTCATCAAAAATAATTAACTCCACTTACCTTGTCTTCATTCCCATGATGCTCCTCTGTTGAAGTTGAAATCGGAGAAATTCGGCGGAAATTCACGACGAGAAACGCACGCAACGCAAGTTTGACGGTTTTGTTTGTTTGAGTTTTAGTTTGTTTGATTTTGGAGTTTTTGTTTCGTTTGGTTTTTGAGTTTTAGTTTTGTGTTTGAGTTTTTGCATACCTCAGGTTTTCGGAGCCGAGGTTCGATCCCACGTCTCCACGTTGGCGGTCGGCGTCCTTCCCCACTGGACCATCTTCAGTACTGATGAAGAAGAAGAAGAACCAGGATCAGACTGATGGAGGAATCATGCTGAAGATTCTCCTCCATCAGTCCTGATGGAGCTGCTGAAGAACATCTCTGTCCTTCACTTTGTTTGTCTCATCATGTAGAAGGAAAACCAGGTCTCCATGTCCTTCTGGACCACATGGTCCACTGCTCCCTGCTCCTCATGTCCTCCTACATCTTCTCTGGTCCAGTGGGTTAAGAGCTTGGCACTGAGCCACTTTTAGATCCAGAAGTTGTGGGTTCAAACCCCGCTTAAAGCAGCACCCTGTAGAAATCTGCTGCTGACACTCTGACCTGACTCCAGGAGACAAACCAGAATCAGATTTATTGCCAAGTAGGTTTTCATGTTGTCTTGGTATTTTTTTGGACCACATGGTCCACTGCTCACTGCTCCTCATACCTGCCTAGATGTTCAGTGGTTCAGTGGTTAAAGATGTTGCCTCGGAGCCCTTTTAGATCCAGAAGTTGTGGGTTCAAACCCCGCTAAGAGAATATTTTTGAAACATGTGGAGGTGCAAGAGGAGATGGGAGACAATCAAACCCAACAAGAAAACCACCTCCACCGGTCACTTCTTTGAACTGGGCTGTGGAATCCGAGTTTCGCTAATTAACTGCCAACTGTAACAGAACCGGGCCCAGGAGCCGGACCAGGTTCAAGCACAGCCTCTGAGACCAACAGGGAATAATGTTACACTACTGACGTGATTTATGTTGTTCAGCAAGAAGAAAGGAGGAGATAATGGAGGTGCACACAGTCCTTTGATGAAGACATAATTAAACACATCTGAAATATTCATGCATTCAGCTCAGTTCAGATGTAACAGTGCGTGTGCCGACGGTTGTTTAAGTGTTAAAACTGTACAATTAAAGGATAAATCATCGTTACCCATCATGCCTGTGTTTGAAGATGAATATTTAACACTTCAGGTGTTATTGTGTAAATTGCACAAAGAGAAAGAAACAGAGGTCTGAGCTTCAGAGCATAAACAAATTAATCTGCATGTTTTATTTTTATTCACAGTGAAACTTATGTTTCTATTCATGAGCCGGAGAGAGTCAGCTCTTCATTCACCTCAGGCACACCCATATGTTCAAAAGAAACTTTAAATTATTGTTTTAAAACATACAAACAAAACCTCAAGCTCAAGACGAAACTTCCACCTCAGGTTCACTGATGATCCACGACTTTGCTGATATTTAGCCGGGAGGCAGAAGAGGCTGGACAGCCAGAAACCTGCGAGTAACGTCACGGAGACGACATCCTTCAGAGTTCATGTTGAAAACTACTGTAGTGATCTATGTTAGGACAAGAAGCGCTCAGCAAAGTAAAGAGGAATGACAGTCCGTCAAACTCCAACAGTGGCTGTGGGTCATCTACTAATCGGTTGATCAGTGGTTCAATCCCCAGCTAGATACTAAACCCTAAACTGCTACAAGAGGAGTTTTTATGAATGGTTACCTCCAAAACCTTTGTGCAGTCTACTTACTTTTGAATGTGTCTCCAACATCAGACGCGGCGTCCATTCTTAATACTGACTGATCCATCTCCATCCCATCTTGGTGTGGACGAACATGACTGGTCCACAGGGCGCTGACTTCATCCAACACCAGGAGAAGTGGAAGGATCCTTAACGAAGAATAATCACGAGCGTGACGATTAAATGACCACAAGGTGTCAGCGTTGGCTTGTTAATAGACTCGAAGGAAGAAGATTTCACCTGTAGAAGCTGGGCGGGGCTATAAGGTAGATGTACAAAGACCTGAAGAAACCTGAAGGTTTCAGTTTCAGCTGTACGTCACGACCATAGGACAAGGCTAAACAGACAGAATCAGAGCTAACGGAAGAAAATGAAGACGACTGGACATTGTACAAAGTAATCACTGGACGACTTTCTGACTGACCTGAAGGTAAAAGCACTGTCATGCAACTTTGCGACACTGAAAGTCTCCATGATCCGCTACCCCAGAGGATAAAAAGAAAAAACAAACTCAACTTTAGCCTTAATGATGCCTTGAAGATCTGCCAGGCAGGTGAACTATTGATAATGCAGGTGAGGACGAAATAGTGACAAGCAAAAGCTGAAAGACCAACACAGATCTGACCCTCACGACGGACGAATGACTCGCAGCACAACAAATAATTCAGTTTATTAACTGAAGCACGAACAAATATACCTACAGTACAAAACGATGTATGCTGAGTGCTGGATTAGTTTCAATCGATAATCTGAACAGAAGTGTTACTGTGCAAACAAAGCATAGAAATTAATATAACTACGATCTCATTGAGCTGATGCTGATGCAGACATGCTGTGTCTCGGTACGTTCTGGAAACAGACTGAATAATTGCAGAGGATGTCGACCGCACAAGTTTGACTGACCAAAGAGTCGGTCGCCAAGAAACCGCGCCAGAAAAACCCAGCAACGGGAGGAAAATCATCCAGCAGCTCGGCCTACATGTTTCTCAAAGATGCAAAACTGCAGCCAATTAATGAAGAGCAGCAAGAAGAGAAGAAAAAGACACAACACCGCGAGAATCCTCTGTGAGCCGCCACGTTATTCCCACATTCATTCCACACATTCGGCTTTTCTTGGATTGTGTCTCCTCTGTGGTTTGTGGGTGGATTCTCTGATTTATGCATCGTCACCTGGCCAACTCTGCACTGCACAAAACTCTGAATAAACACAGTTTTTAATCCCGAAACATCTCACCTGGGTTCAGGCTGGGTGATTGTGAAGGTCAGGTATCTCTTACAGGTCTCTGCAGAATGCTGTGTAGCCGTGTTGGTTAAAGGCGCCTTGAATTTTGAATAAATCACCAACAGTGTCACCAGCAAAGCACCATCACACCATCACACCTCCTGCATGTAGATAACATCCAATCACCTTCTCCACCTGGAAGACGGGGGTGTGTTCCAGTTTATTAAGATGCATCATTGACTTTACGCTGTACATGTCTTAAAGTTTTCTTTGGTATATTTATGTTTGATTGGGCCTTTTTCTATTATTAGAGCCCGAGCACGCGCTGCAATGTTTATTTATTTATTTTTTTCGTTTTTATTTTTCTTCAGACATAAAGTAAACCGCATTTTTGACGGCCAATATCCCCCCGAAAACTCAGGTGTCAGGTGTAAAATTATGTATTTTGGGGGTCTCACACATGGACGTACGCATACGCCTCCACAGCGCCACCTAGGTGTGCGTTTCTGGAGGTGCCCCTCGCCACGGTTTCGCCCACGTGTACGAAACTTGGTGGGAGTGTGTAACATGCCCAGATGCACAAAAAAGTCTCTTGGTGCCCCGGGCTACAGTAAAGCGTACGGCGCCCCCTGGAATTTTTCTTTGGAGCAGCCACACCACAGTTTTAGACACAGAATTATGAAACTCAGCCGACTTGTACAACATGGCAGGACCGACAAAAAAGTATCTTGGAGCAACGGGCTACAATGAACAGGAAGTTAGATATTTAAGAATGAAAATCGCCATTTTCGGTGTTTCAGCCTGTTTGAGAAGGGGTCATGTCCTCCTAGGGGATTTCATCCAATTCACTTCAAACTTGGTAGATGTGTTCACAGAGACTTCCTGAGTAAAAGTTATCAAAATGATGAGTTTTGGGGAAACTGTGTGGGCGTAGCGATCCATAAAATCATTCAAAAAAAAAAATCGTCGGCAGGAAGCACCTTCACAGTTATATACATATACATATTAAAGTTATGTTACGCACATTTCGACGTGCGCACATGTGTGAGGGCCCGACCATCGCTGCTTGCAGCTTTAATTATTCTTGTTTTCTGTTATAATAAAGGTAGTGCAGCTTATTTGCATTGGTGCTTCATCGTGCAGTTTGAGGCACCTTTAGGTTGCTGTAAACTAAGTGTTGCAGCACAGTTTGCTCATACTTTAAAACCTGTTTTGTGACAATATCCTCTTTCTGTGAACAGCTCCACCCTTCCTGACCGTGCAGTCTGGTCCCATGTTGTTTATTCACTTCATGGTTGATTTAATTTATGTATTACTTATTATAATTCACTCCTCCTGGTGGAATAGACACCAGTATTTCAGTGTAAATAAAATGCTGAGATATTAAATTAAATTAAATTTAAATATTTTTGTGCAGCAGTCTTTGGTTCCAGTGTGTTCTGGGTCTTGTGCACTAGGTACCAACAGGTCACACTTAGTTGAGCAGTGCTTGCCATAATAAAAATCACTGCAGTCGTCCAATATTTACTGTATGCCAACTCTACTTCTGAACAACAACTTAATAAGGCAAGACATGCACAGCTGTTGGTTTGTTTTTACCATAAGTTCATATGTGTTATGTATAAAATCATAAAAAACAAAGAAAACCTCAGTCAGGGAAGAGGCTGAAACCACGAAGGGGAAAATTTACAGAAATATTTACAGAAGTTATTTAATCTAATTTGTGGAAGAAGGCTCTGTCCAATCAACTGACCCATTACCGGTGATCACAGTGCATGCAGAGTAATACCCAGCAAATAATCTGCCTCCAATTTTCAGCTGCTTTTTCCTCCAATAACCAATTACACTTTCCTCCAACCAATTTATGAGCCTCTATTAACCTGTCTCTCTTCTTTCTATACATCTAACCCGTGGCCCCTTCCTGCTGCAGTCTGTTTCATTTAATCAGTACATTCATTTGTTTTTTTTCTACAGTGTAAAGGTTACAGAAGTCAGCTGGCGAGAGACTGAATCTCAGTCTTTGATTGATCAGGAAGTATTTTATAAAAATCGAGGCGCTGTTTAAACCCCACGAGGCCAAAGAGGAATGTGTTCAAAGAAATGTTTAACTCAGTCTTTGTCTCAGTGTGCGCCGGGCACAAAGCACAACTCCCTCTTTTAAAGAAACATCAGAAAGAAACATCAAATAGCAGCTGTAAACAGACAGAGACAGAAAACAGAGTTAATGACACGACTGATGGCGACAGTGAGAAAATCTGGGTGATTTAACTGAAAGTAAAAAGAGTAAATACAAGAGACACAAAGGCGGTCGGTGTGCCCCGCCCCGTGTGTGGAGGCTGTAGTCCTCGCTGCAGCTGGCCTCCGGTTTAAATCGGACGGCCATTCACTGCGTGTCACTCCCCCTCTCTCTGTTTCCTGTCTATCTTCAGCTGTCCTATCATAAAAGGCCAAAAAAGAATATTTAAAACAAAAAACAAAGATGGTCTTCAAGATAGTCAGGAGGAGGTGAAAAGGTTTTTGGTTATTAGACACCATCATTCATTCATCAGGCATTATCTAGAAAAGTCCTGAGGCTGTGATTAGTTCAGACAACCCTCAAAAAGAAGAAGATGAGAGAGGAACAACAAACTTATGAAATATATAATGAGAACAAGAGAAATCCGGCACCAAGTTACGTTGTATGGCCTCCATGAATCGGACCAGAGATGCTTGACTGGATTGAGATCTGGGGCGTTTGAAGGCCGAGTCGACACCTTGAACTGGTTAGCGTGTTCCTCAAATCATTTGTGAAGAGGCCACTGCCATCAGGGAAAACTGTTTCCATGAAGAGATGGTCTGCAACAATGCTGTAGGAGGTATCCAACGTTTCCCAGCAGAAGATCACGCTGCCTCGGCCGGTGCATCCTGGTCCCACGTGTTTCTTCTGTGGTCGGTGTAGATCAGCACTTTGTTTTACCTGTCAGTGAATGCAGCGTGGGAGGGTTACGGATCTCCTCTGATTGATTGCTGGGGGGTCACCGGGGCTGGAAATGTATGCACGCTTTGATATGTTTGCAGATTGATTAATTTATGCAAACAGCTTGAAGCTTGAATAGCTTGACAACATAATTTATTTGATTTATTTTTTTTTCCCAGCTTCATTTCAAGGTATTAAACAAGTATGTGTACGCATACCAAATGAGGCAGGCTATAAATATGGAACAACATCGATGATAATTACTATAAGGTCATAAATCTTGATGTAGTCCTCACTCCCACAAATGAGCAGTGTTCATTCCCGCAGTCTGATATTCCCATCAGATCCCACGTACTGAAGGATTACGGAAATATGACAATAAACGTCAATTATGACTGTAAACTGAGTAAGAAACCTGAGAGCTGACTGAGGACTTGATTGCAAAGAAATACTATTGATTAGATCAGTACTTGAGGAAATGATTGAGTTGTGTGTAGCAGCCTGTTTTTGTACTTACAGTCGAGATTTTCCTTCATACAGTCATTCCCACCTGGTTTCCGATCTTCTGGAAGCTGTCAGATTGTGTTGTGAGGGAGATCTTGAGGAAAGAAACAAAGACATTGTGAGTTCATCATCACATCATCATCATCAGTAAACAGAGGGACTCACTCGGCTCTCACTGCCCAGACGGAGGCTGTTTTCTGGGGGAGTGTTCGCCGAAGAGTCGGCAGGGAGGACTGACCAGGTCGTGGTGACTTTTCAACATAAATCTGATGATGCTACCTACATTACTGTTTATTAAAACAATGTGGGTTGTTTGAAATTTCATTACATAATTACAGTAGACAAACAGTGCTACAACCGGCTCTCACTGCCAGACGGAGGCTGTTTACTGGGGGAGTGTTCGCCAAAGAGTCGGCAGGGAGGACTGACCAGGTCGTGGTGACTTTTCAACATAAATCTGATGATGCTACCTACATTACTGTTTATTAAAACAATGTGGGTTGTTTGAAATTTCATCACATAATCACAGTAGACAAACAGTGCTACAACCGGCTCTCACTGCCCAGACGGAGGCTGTTTTCTGGGGGAGTGTTCGCCAAAGAGTCGTCAGGGAGGACTGACCAGGTTGTGGTGACTTTACAACATGAATACGAAGATGTTTTCTGATATAAGTTGCTAAAAACACTACTGCTGTTTATTAGATCAATGTAGGTTGCTT
Organism: Collichthys lucidus; assembly: GCA_004119915.2. Lineage (NCBI taxonomy): Eukaryota > Metazoa > Chordata > Actinopteri > Sciaenidae > Collichthys > Collichthys lucidus. The sequence goes on along the minus strand of CM014092.1, from coordinate 33,395,527 downwards.
GTAATTTAATTACACAATCATTGTAAATCAGTAATTGTAATAGTTCTCTGGGGGAGTGTTCATCGAAGAGTCGGCAGGGAGGACTGACCAGGTCGACCTGACTTTTCAAACTGAACTTGGCTTAAAAAGCTACAATTGTCACAAATTTGGTATCAAATCAAAGAGGAAGTTGTTTTTTCAAATGCAAACAACTTGTGATTTCTCAGTGAACTGCAGTATAGTGTAGTGTGAACAGAGAGACCCGGCTCTCACTGCCCAGACGGAGGCTGTTTTCTGGGGGAGTGTTCGCCGAAGAGTCGGTAGCGAGCACTGACTGAGTCGACATGACTTTTGCCCAAAACTCTTTCTCTTACCACATTACTAATGTCTGTGACGAACAATGTTCAAAAGTTTCATCACGTGATTATATAAGGAGCTTTCCCAAAAGACTTTTCACCATATATTCCACTGATTTTGTTGAAACTGGGTCATATTCTGTGATTTCCCGATGGACAGTGACGTAAACTGCTGCTAACTGTAGCCGCTGTTAGCTCGTCAGCTAAGGAAGTTGGCCAGGCCAGGTTAAAACATGGTTTCCAACACGCGCTCAGGTATCTGACTTCTCTTTTTCCCCTCGTCGTTATGTGTGCAATAACTTGGCCTTTGTCATTAGAATTAAATTGCTTTTATTTCTTGGGGGAGATGGGAACAAGGTCTGGCAACCTGTCAGGGAGCAGATCTTTAATCACTGGCCTTGACTAAACCTGAGGACTTTTAAAGATGTTTTTAACGACCTGCCTTGTCGCCACATCGTTCACCCTCCTGACTATTAGAGCGGCCGAGGACAGCGGGCTAATTGAAGTGTCACTCAGCGGAGAATTGTGTTTCGTGTTCCTCTCTCTCTCTCAGTCTATTCCCCCTCTCTCGCCCTTGCCGTCGCCCCTCTGTTGATTCATTTAATTGCCGTGGACACGTCTTTTTCCAAACACTGCTTTTCCTACTCTGTTTCACTTTCACTGTGGACACAGGAATAATCTGTTTAAAGAAGAAGTCTCTGGGCTTTTTAACGGCAGCGTCTGAGTCATCCTTCAATGACTTTCAATTCAAGTTCAACTGTGACGACGAGATGGACGGACAGAGACCATTATTCAGACAGATCGTCATTGAGTCATGAGAAAAGTCACGAGACAGAAAATAACAGACCTCAGAGTCTTAACCAGGACTGTAGCTGACTTTGGTGACAAGGAGGTGAAACATGTCATGTCGCCTGTACTCGAGTATCTGGACCAGTAATGAAGTCACACTTTTTTCTGACTCTGCATGACAGAGGCAGGAATCCCCAAAGCAGACGTGAGAGAAACAGTTTTAAGATAATTACTGTGAAAGGAGGTGTAACACTGTAATAACTTCAGGCGTTCACATATTTTTACACCCAATAAATCAACTTCTTTAATTAAATAAACACAGACGATGGATCGTTTTCTTTGATTGGAGACAATGTGTAAATTTAAAAATAACAGTTTAATATCTGTGTCTCTGTTTGTACGTCTGTTCTCACATTATGTAACCTTGGGCTCCGGGTCGCTGAGCTACTGTTAGCTCATGTTAGCTCAGTCTGTTAGCTGTTGTTAGCTCATGTTAGCTCAGTCTGTTAGCTGCTGTTAGCTCATGTTAGCTCAGTCTGTTAGCTGCTGTTAGCTCATGTTAGCTCAGTCTGTTAGCTGTTGTTAGGTCATGTTAGCTCAGTCTGTTAGCTGCTGTTAGGTCATGTTAGCTCAGTCTGTTAGCTGCTGTTAGGTCATGTTAGCTCAGTCTGTTAGCTGTTGTTAGGTCATGTTAGCTCAGTCTGTTAGCTGCTGTTAGGTCATGTTAGCTCAGTCTGTTAGCTGTTGTTAGGTCATGTTAGCTCAGTCTGTTAGCTGCTGTTAGCTCAGTCTGTGAGCTGCTGTTAGCTCATGTTAGCTCAGTCTGTTAGCTGCTGTTAGCTCATGTTAGCTCAGTCTGTTAGCTGTTGTTAGGTCATGTTAGCTCAGTCTGTTAGCTGCTGTTAGCTCAGTCTGTTAGCTCATGTTAGCTCAGTCTGTTAGCTGCTGTTAGCTCATGTTAGCTCAGTCTGTTAGCTGCTGTTAGCTCAGTCTGTTAGCTGCTGTTAGCTCATGTTAGCTCAGTCTGTTAGCTGTTGTTAGCTCATGTTAGCTCAGTCTGTTAGCTGCTGTTAGCTCATGTTAGCTCAGTCTGTTAGCTTAGTTACTTTAGACGGGATCACCCTGGCCTCCAGCTCCACTGTAAAGAATCTTGGAGTTGTTTTTGATCAGGATTTGTCCTTTAATGTCCACATAAAACAAATTTCGAGGACTGCATTCTTCCACTTACGTAACATCGCTAAAATCAGACGCACTGTTTCTCAAGCAGATGCAGAAAAACTAGTCCACGCATTTGTTACTTCTAGGCTGGACTATTGTAACTCTTTGTTATCAGGCTGCTCTAATAAATCTCTTAGGACTTTACAGTTAATTCAGATGCTGCTGCACGTGTTCTGACAGGAACCAAGATCAGAGATCACATCTCTCCCATTTTGGCTTCCTTGCATTGGCTCCCTGTTAAATCTAGAATAGAATTTAAAATTATCCTCCTTACTTACAAAGCTCTTCATGGTCAGGCACCATCATATCTAAAAGAGCTCATAGTACCTTACTATCCTTCTAGAACACTGCGCTCTCAAGACGCTGGGTTCCTTGTGGTTCCTATAGTCTCCAAAAGTAGATTGGGAGCCAGAGCTTTCAGCTATCAGGCTCCTCTTCTGTGGAACAAACTACCAATCTGGGTTCGGGAGGCAGACACGGTCAACACTTTTAAGAGTAGACTTAAAACTTTCCTTTTTGATAAAGCGTATAGTTAGTGCTGGCTCATCTCCCTTAGTTATGCTGCTATAGGATTAGACTGCCGGGGGACTCCCCAGGGTTATGCCTAGCCAGGCACGGTATTGGTTAAAGATGTAGTCACATCTCCCTTACCGAAAACCCTCCCTCCTACTCTGCCTCTCTCTGTCTGTCTGTCTGTCTGTCTGTCTGTCTGTCTGTCTGTCTGTCTGTCTCTCTCTCTCTCTCTTTCTCTGTCTGTCTGTCTGTCTGTCTGTCTCTCTCTCTCTCTCTTTCTCTGTCTGTCTGTCTGTCTGTCTGTCTGTCTGTCTGTCTGTCTCTCTCTCTCTCTCTTTCTCTGTCTGTCTGTCTGTCTGTCTGTCTGTCTGTCTCTCTCTCTCTGTCTGTCTGTCTGTCTGTCTGTCTGTCTGTCTGTCTGTCTGTCTCTCTCTCTCTTTCTCTGTCTGTCTGTCTGTCTGTCTGTCTGTCTGTCTCTCTCTCTCTCTCTTTCTCTGTCTGTCTGTCTGTCTGTCTCTCTCTCTCTCTCTTTCTCTGTCTGTCTGTCTGTCTGTCTGTCTCTCTCTCTCTCTCTTTCTCTGTCTGTCTGTCTGTCTGTCTGTCTGTCTCTGGACATGTCTCATTAATGCATGCTGCTGACCAAACTTCCCCGGAGTTTCTGTGCTCTGTCGTCCAGCAGGTTTTTCGTGGATCGTGGCTGCTGCTGTGATCCTGGACGACGCCCACTACACATATTACTACTGTCATTAATACTACTATATCTACTACTGTGGTCACTTTATCATTCATTGTCATTCTGTAAGTCATTGTAACTGTACAAAATGTTTATGTTGATTGTCCTGTACACGTGACATCCATTGCACGTCTGTCCGTCCTGGGAGAGGGATCCCTCCTCTGTGGCTCTTCCTGAGGTTTCTTCCACATTTTTTCCCTGTTAAAGTTTTTGTGGGCAAGTTTTTCCTCACTCGAACCGAGGGTCTAAGGACAGAGGGTGTCATTCTCTGTACAGATTGTAAAGCCCTCCGAGGCAAATGTACTTTGTGACTTTAGGCTATACAAATAAAATTGAATTGAATTGAATTGTTAGCTGCTGTTAGCTCAGTCTGTTAGCTCATGTTAACTCAGTCTGTTAGCTGCTGTTAGCTCATGTTAGCTCAGTCTGTTAGCTGCTGTTAGCTGCTGTTAGCTCAGTCTGTTAGTTGCTGTTAGCTCATGTTAGCTCAGTCTGTTAGCTGCTGTTAGCTCATATTAGCTCAGTCTGTTAGTTGCTGTTAGCTCAGTCTGTTAGCTGCTGTTAGCTCATGTTAGCTCAGTCTGTTAGCTGCTGTTAGCTCATGTTAGCTCAGTCTGTTAGTTGCTGTTAGCTCAGTCTGTTAGCTGCTGTTAGCTCATGTTAGCTCAGTCTGTTAGCTCATGTTAGCTCAGTTTGTTAGCTGCTGTTAGCTCAGGTTGTAGCTGCTGTTAGCTCATGTTAGCTCAGTCTGTTAGCTGTTGTTAGCTCATGTTAGCTCAGTCTGTTAGCTGCTGTTAGCTCATGTTAGCTCAGTCTGTTAGCTGCTGTTAGCTCATGTTAGCTCAGTCTGTTAGTTGCTGTTAGCTCAGTTTGTTAGCTGCTGTTAGCTCATGTTAGCTCAGTCTGTTAGTTGCTGTTAGCTCAGTCTGTTAGCTGCTGTTAGCTCATGTTAGCTCAGTCTGTTAGTTGCTGTTAGCTCAGTTTGTTAGCTGCTGTTAGCTCATGTTAGCTCAGTTTGTTAGCTCATGTTAGCTCAGTTTGTTAGCTCATGTTAGCTCAGTTTGTTAGCTGCTGTGAGCTCATGTTAGCTCAGTCTGTTAGCTCATGTTAGCTCAGTTGGTTAGCTGCTGTTAGCTCATGTTAGCTCAGTTTGTTAGGGGGGGTGTTTGTACTACAGGGAAGAAGAAGAAGAAGAAGAAGAAGAAGAAGAAGAAGAAGAAAAAGAAGAAGAGGTTTTCAGACCCAGCAGTCAGCCTCTATGGACATGATGGCAGAGGAGAAGAGAGTGAAGAGGACGCTGACGGAGGAAGCTAAGAAAAGAAAAGCGCTAACAGAGCTAACAGCGCTGATCGAGCAGACTGATTCATTTGATCAGAAGTAATGTAATCAGAACAAATACTCGAGTACAGCTGCATATTCAGCACAGTGTAGTAGCTTTGAGCTGACTCTCTCTCAGTCTCACTGTGCGCTCTGTATTTCACACCATGCAGAATTGTTTTGAGATGCATTATGGGTAAACCTGCGCCCGCGGCGTGCAGACTGACCCAGTGGAGAGCATGGAGTCCTCCAACACTGCAGCCTCTGTTTGTTGATCCTGGAGGAGCATTTCTTTCCTCTTCCCCACAGTGTCACTTCATATTTTAATGATTTCCCTGTGATCATTTATTTATCCCGTCCAGTCAAACTGTTGATATTTGGAGAGCGGCTCGCGGATTGACTGAAGGTATATTGCACCGGACAACTGTCAGGCTGCTCCTGTGTGTATGTGGCAGTCAGTCCACCCACAGTTCAAATGGCCTTTTCCAGCTCGGAGAAAGTGGGGCAGCCCGACAGAAAGGCACCCAGCAGCAGCAGCAGCAGCTTTTCACAACAAAGAGAATTTCTTAGAGTGATCCCCAGAAGATTAGCGTTTATTTGGGCTGAGAGAGGCAGGCGGGAGCGTCTGTGTGTGGAGGTAAGGAGGCTTTTATTCAATCACTGCTTTATTTCCACCCTTCATATATGACACAGCTCACATGTGTGATGGGATCTACCTGTCCTAGGTGAAACTGGTGCCAGACTCTCCTCTTCAGCAAACAGAAACAGAGAAGAAAGTCTGAATTAAGACTCATGGAGATGGTTATGATCCATAAAAGTCTTTAACTGTCTTCAGAGTCTGGAAGTCACTGTTGTAATTCTACCCAAAGCTCGAGGCCGTAGCATCTGCAGACACAACAACAGCAGGTTAATGGGAATTAATCATCACACTGTGAGATAACATTGCAAGACGTCTTTAAGTCCTGAGCGTATTATCTCTTATCAACACATTACGTTTCATAATTAGGCTAATTACAACAGCAGCCCAACGCATTAATAAAGACTCGTTCAGACACCTGTCAGAGCTCGACTGTGTTTTATCTGTTCAGAGTAAAACAGGTTTCCAACCCGCGGGTCGTTCATTTTTTGGGGGATTATGGGAATTAAAAACAGAAACACTGTGAGGATAAAGACTGTAAATACAGATTCAGTTCATGTCTGAGTTCTGCAGGGACTCCGCATTACAGATTCAAACCTGTGGCAAAAAAACATCCAATTTAAATACGTCTTTGTCTCTGTGTTTGTTTCCACTATCACTGAAGGTAACGCTGCCGTCAATGGCACGACCATGAAGAGATAATCCACCCGAGGAACGCTCGACAGCGAGACGAGACTGACTCTGAATCGGATTTGTTAGAGTGAAACGCGTCTCGTTAAACTAAATCGAACGTCTTCACAGGTTTAAACGTCTTCCTCCCTGTGTTTGTAATGTTCAGAAACTTTCTTTAAAACATGTAAATAATTAACCGCCTCTGTCTCTGGAGTCGTTTAATAACTCTCTTATTAAAAACATCATCGTCATCAGTTCGTGAAGGAAAATGCAGAAAATAACCAGACGCCTGCTCGAGATGTTCGAACGTCTGAGCTGAGAAAACATCGGCTGTAATCACGTCTGTCACCGTGTGAGGCTGATTACAGCCGGACCGAATTTACAACCACACAAAGGTAGACGGAGCGCGTGATGAATGTTTCATTTATCTGTTCGTCTTTGACTCATCCGCCCACATTAACGTCCAGGTTTTAGACAGTCTGCGGAGATGTCTCAGAGACTACGTCCAGGTTTTAGACAGTCTGTGTGGACGTCATGGAGACTACGTCCAGGTTTTAGACAGTCTGCGGGGACGTCACAGAGACTACGTCCAGGTTTTAGACAGTCTGCGGGGACGTCACAGAGACTACGTCCAGGTTTTAGACAATCTGCGGGGACGTCACGGAGACTACGTCCAGGTTTTAGACAGTCTGCGGGGACGTCACGGAGACTACGTCCAGGTTTTAGACAGTCTGCGGAGATGTCTCAGAGACTACGTCCAGGTTTTAGACAGTCTGCGGGGACGTCACAGAGACTACGTCCAGGTTTTAGACAGTCTGCGGGGACGTCACAGAGACTATGTCCAGGTTTTAGACAGTCTGTGAGGGACGTCACGGAGACTACGTCCAGGTTTTAGACAGTCTGTGAGGACGTCACAGAGACTACGTCCAGGTTTTAGACAGTCTGCGGGGACGTCACAGAGACTATGTCCAGGTTTTAGACAGTCTGTGTGGACGCCTCAGAGACTACGTCCAGGTTTTAGACAGTCTGTGAGGACGTCACGGAGACTACGTCCAGGTTTTAGACAGTCTGTGAGGGACGTCACGGAGACTACGTCCAGGTTTTAGACAGTCTGTGGACACGTCACAGAGACTACGTCCAGGTTTATAGACAGTCTGCGGGGACGTCACAGAGACTACGTCCAGGTTTTAGACAGTCTGCGGGGACGTCATGGAGACTACGTCCAGGTTTTAGACAGTCTGCGGGGACGTCACAGAGACTACGTCCAGGTTTTAGACAGTCTGCGGGGACGTCACAGAGACTACGTCCAGATTTTAGACAGTCTGTGAGGGACGTCACAGAGACTACGTCCAGGTTTTAGACAGTCTGTGTGGACGTCATGGAGACTACGTCCAGGTTTTAGACAGTCTGTGGGGACGTCACAGAGACTACGTCCAGGTTTTAGACAGTCTGTGTGGACGTCACAGAGACCACGTCCAGGTTTTAGACAGTCTGCGAGGACGTCACAGAGACTACATCCAGGTTTTAGACAGTCTGCAGGGACGTCACGGAGACTACGTCCAGGTTTTAGACAGTCTGTGGACACGTCACAGAGACTACGTCCAGGTTTTAGACAGTCTGTGGACACGTCACAGAGACTACGTCCAGGTTTTAGACAGTCTGTGGACAAGTCACAGAGACTACGTCCAGGTTTTAGACAGTCTGTGGACAAGTCACAGAGACTACGTCCAGGTTTTAGACAGTCTGTGATGGAGACTACAGAAACCAAGTATTACCTTTGACTGTATCTTGGTCTCCTGGTGAGAAAATTCCAGATTCCTGAATATTTATGAATCCTAACCTGCTTCCGGATGGTTTCATCTCTATTAGTAACTCAAGGTTGACGGGGACATGTTACCCTTCCAGCCAAACACACGACTGCACACATAAGGTTCTTCTTATATGACGAGAACAATGAAAATAAAGTGACTTTATGTTTCTATAAAACTGAGCCGGGTTTCTGGATATTCAGACATCCAGATGTAACTGCTCATGATTTGAATTATTAGTACACAGGCCAATAAATTACACATTAACGCCTGTCAGAGTCTGCTGTAAAATGCCAAAAAACAGATGGTGTAATTAGGGAATTGAAATATATTTCAACAACTCAGACAGCACAGCAGACAACTCCAGCATCGCCCCCTCCACCTCCTCGTCCTTTGTGTGGTTTTTTTCCTGCCAGATTATAACAAGCCAACTTTGGAGCTTCTGGGCCGCGGTGAGCTGGTCTTTATCTCAGGCAAACAGATGCATACAATAGTATCCCGAGGGGGTTTATGGATAGGTATGTGGGTGTTTTTGTAGAAGGTCTCTTTTATTTTTCAGCTTTTTATTTACAAATTATCCTAATACCTGTCCTTTGTGTCCTCTGTAGGCCGCCGCTCCGGTTGCAAATCCCAGTTTTGTCTTTTTGGACGTAGAAATAAGAGTTTGATCTGGTGGGAAAACAAGGTTGTTTCTCAAAAAGGTTCCCTGAACCTAATCCTCTCTGAAAGATGCTGCTCAGAAAAAAAAAAAACATCTTTTAAAGTTCGAATATGAGCAGAGTTTCATTTAAAATGTAAATAACAATTCAAAGGAGAGATTTAGTCAACCATCTTCTCTTAGCGGGGTTCGAACCCACAACTTCTGGATCTAAAAGGGCTCAGAGGCAACACCTTTAACCACTGAACCACTGAACATCTAGGCAGGTATGAGGAGCAGGGAGCAGTGGACCATGTGGTCCAAAAAAATACCAAGACAACATGAAAACCTACTTGGCAATAAATCTGATTCTGGTTTGTCTCCTGGAGTCAGTTCAGAGTCTCAGCAGCAGATTTCTACAGGGTGCTGCTTTAAGCGGGGTTTGAACCCACAACTTCTGGATCTAAAAGTGACTCAGTGCCAAGCTCTTAACCCACTGGACCAGAGAAGATGTAGGAGGACATGAGGAGCAGGGAGCAGTGGACCATGTGGTCCAGAAGGACATGGAGACGTGTTTTTCCTTCTACATGATGAGACAAACAAAGTGAAGGACAGAGATGTTCTTCAGCAGCTCCATCAGGACTGATGGAGGAGAATCTTCAGCATGATTCCTCCATCAGTCTGATCCTGGTTCTTCTTCTTCTTCATCAGTACTGAAGATGGTCCAGTGGGGAAGGACGCCGACCGCCAACGTGGAGACGTGGGATCGAACCTCGGCTCTGACAACCTGAGGTATGCAAAAACTCAAACACAAAACTAAAACTCAAAAACCAAATGAAACAAAAACTCCAAAATCAAACAAACTAAAACTCAAAAACCAAACGAAACAAAACCGTCAAACTTGCGTTGCGTGCGTTTCTCGTCGTGAATTTCCGCAGAATTTCAACTTCATCGCCGACTTCAACAGAGGAGCATCATGGGAATGAAGACAAGGTAAGTGGAGTTAATTATTTTTGATGAATTTTGACGAAAGAAATTGAAACGAGCAAAAAGAGCAAAATGTATTTGGATGTTTGTTTCTTCTTTAACATCTTTCATCGTCTTCGTCACTGTGATGCCGAACACAGAAACCAGGCTGGCAGTCGACCATCCAGGTGGTTTTTTCTTTCCAGGTTTGGCTCCTGGAGTCAGTTCAGTGATTGACAGCACACTCAGAAATAAAATAATCGAACAAAAACTTCAAACCCGTTCGTTTCAATTTGTTGCGTTTCTCGTTGCGAATTTCAACTTCATCGCCAACTTCAACACAGATTATTTTTATGAATGTAGGAAAGAATATTTGTTTCTTATTTAACATAATTCATCATTATGTGCCGATCACGACCTCCAGACCAGCAGCGAGCAGTCTGATACGAGAATAAAGAGCGAGCACTCAGGTGTGTCAGGTTTAATGAAGATCGGTGATGATGCAAACCTGCACAACATGCTCAAACACAGCAGGGATGAGATGACAGTGGGACAAAAGCAACACGAGGTGCATGAAACACTGTGTGTGTAAACTAAAAAATCAAACAAAACCGTTGAACCCATTCGTTGCATTTCTCGTTGTGAATTTCCGCCTAATTTCTTCAGTTTCAACTTCAACGATTTCAACACAGTCGACCATCGAGGGGACAACGAACAGGTACGCCAAGGTAAGAGCAAAATGTATTTGGATGTTTGATTACGAACATTTTAGCTCTACTGCTACTCAGGTCTCAGAGGCTGTGCTCGAACCCGGTCCGGTCCGGCTGCTGAGCCCGGTTCTGCAGATTTTTAGTAAATGACAAACTCTAAAACACCTGAAAATACTGAAACATGACTGTGTGTCTCCCCCTGATGGAGCATACGTGACAGACTCTGTGTTTATGAATTCAACACGCAGTCAGAAATAATTAAAAACTCGTTTAGCGTCCTGAGTTCTGCCCTGAAACAAACTGGGCCCAAACATTTACATAGTTCTGCTTTCAGAGCTGGATTCTTATTTTCGCCGGCTCATTTTGGAGACTTGCATTAGTGCAGCTCCAGTTTAAGCCCTGAGCGTGGAACAGGCTTATTCTTTCCCACTTCTTCATGGATTAGTTACTGCATATAGATTTAATTGAATTTCATACTAGAGGAGGCACACAATTCCAAACAGGCACAATCCCTTCCTCTGCGCTCCGCCACCGTCGCCGTTGTAAATAACCAGGTGGCGGCAGCGGCGGCAGCGGTCGCCGTCTTATCTGAAGGGAAACTGCTTCCTGTCTGCTCGGCCTGTTTACCCGAACATCTGATGGGTCTTTTAGCCGAGGGTCGGTTCTGCGTTCAGCCTGTTCCCCCATGCTGCCTTCGACATCAGCTTATTAGTGATCTGAAGGGGCTGACAAACAGGCCTTTAATTCTGATTAAAATTACACTTAAGGTGGTTTTCTGGTTGCCATGGAGACCTTATATTAGTTTTACTTCAAGGTGTCCGAGTGGAGTTTCATCCTCTCTCTCACCACTGAGCTCAAGATGTTTCTCAGTTTACATGGATCCATCAAACTAATCTTCAAATATGTACAAATGTAAAGTGCAACTTAGCTCACCTGGTAAAGTGCCTGTCCTGTCCTGTGGTTCAAGGTTCGAGTCTTTCAGCTGTATCTATAAAATAAAGCTTTAAAATGTATCTATATATTCTTCTGACTGCCTTATTGATTTTTTGTCAACCTTAAATATGTCTGTATATATCTTTTTGGACCTGGAGAAATACATATGATTCCCGCTAAACATTTCTGAACAAATATTTCTCATTTACAAGCAGCAAAATCAAAGAACTCTCCTGTAAAGATTTGTAAAAAAACATGAAGATTTATTTATAATTTAATCACATTATCATTATTATCAGGTCACTGGGTTGGAGTCAGCTGACTTCAGTTGGACAGATTTTTATAAATCATCAGTTTTGTAAATGAACCTTTTTGTCTGTTTATGAAGAGTTGACGTTTCAGGGCGGCTGTGGCTCAGCAGGTAGAGCAGCAGTGATGCCAGTAACGCGCTACTTAGTAACGCGTTACTGTAGTCTGACTACTTTTTTCAGTAACGAGTAGTCTAACGCAACTACTATTTCAAAACCAGTAGTCAGACTACAGTTACGTATCTAATATTAGATGCGTTACTTTTTCGCATGTTTCGCGGACTGTCCTCAGTGCGCCCCGACCGCGTCGCGTCGCCCAGGGCGGGGACCGGCCCACGTACAAGGAGGCGCCAGGGGTCTGCGGCGATGTCGGCAACCCATCCGACCCGTCTTGAAACATGGACCAAGGAGTCTAACGCGCGCGCGAGTCAGAGGGTGCGGTGGAAACCCCGTGGCGCAATGAAAGTGAGGGCCGGCGCGCGCCGGCTGATCGCCATGATCACGTCTGCCTCTCGTTTGTTTTTGTGCAGTGGGAACTAAATTCTCACTTGAGAAATTAACTGTCTGGGAATAAAACAGCAGGCACTCCGGCTACATGCTGACATAATTTATATTGTCCTATTGTTTGCTCTTCTCCTTCCTTGTTTTCCATCTATCTATCTATCTATCTATCTATCTATCTATCTATCTATCTATCTATCTATCTATCTATCTATCTATCTATCTATCTTATTTTTTATTATATAAGAAATTGTAGGTGAAAGCCTTTTTCAGGAAGTAGTTTTCAAATGTCCCTGTCAGTTTTGTTTGTTCCAGATGTTTTTGACATTTTGTTGTTTTTGATGTCAATAAAAGTGAGTATTCTAATTCAGTAAAATGCAGGAATTTGCATCTAAAGGTTACAAAAAGGTTCCCGTTAAAAAATGTCTTCCTTTTTGGTGCTAGGCCTATATGCTGCAAGTAACTAAAAGTAATCTAACTTAGTTACTTTCAAAATCAAGTAGTCAGTAACGTAACTAAGTTACTTTTTCGAGCAGTAGTCAGTAGTCAGTAGTCAGATTACTGTTTCAAAGTAACTGTGGCATCACTGTAGAGCAGGTGTCTGCTGATCAGGTGATCTGTGGTTCGATCCCTGGTTCCAAAATGCTAAAGCCATCGTGGACTGCATGTTACGTTCCAGTGGAAACTTAACCACTGATGTAATTAGAGAAGAAATTGATGTTTCGGAAGAATAAATCTTCAACTTTTTAAGCTTTGAGAACTTTTGCCGCTGACCTATGATGGACAACTCTGAGTAAATTCAGTTTTTTGACCAGAGAAGAACTCGTGATCATCGGGGGAACATCACCAGATGATTTCTCTCCCACTCGTCGAGCCATCGCTAGAATTATTGGACTTGCTGGAGAGAGAAACTGACTCTGACTGGACAGACTGTGTCCTTCCTTCATCTTCAGTTTTATCATGTCCAGCTGATTCCTGTGCACAGTCACATTAAATCTCTGCAGACCTGCAGTGAGAGCATCAAACATGTGGAGCAGTGACTCTGTGGAGGATCTTCAGGCGTTTGCTTTGGGCTGTATTGACAGATGTTTGCAGGACTGTTACCACCAGCACACAGAGGCTGTGACACCATTCATCAGCCTCAGTGAGGACTGCTGTACACCAGCAGGGTGAGTTATAACAATGACAGACTGTGGCTCACAGCCACACTCAGACAGATCAGGTAGGAAGAGGAAGAAGTGTTCAGGAGCAGTGACAGTCAGAGGATGAGTTTACCAAAGAAGCTAAATGACTGTGACTACTGACTGTCGTTAGCGTCATTGATTAAAACAGTAACTAAACATGCTCATTAACAGATGTTATACATTCCTCTGTTTAGCCGCGTGGAGCTATGTGAAGCTGTCAACGTCTTCAGTTAGCTTTGTTAGCGCCATTAGCTCTGTTAGCCATTTTTGTTCCATTACCTCTCCTTTGCTTCCTCCATCAACGTCCTCTTTGCTATCTTCTCCTCTGCCATTATGTCTATAGATTCTGCTGAGCCCGGTTACACACACGGTTACACTAACACCCACAGTCCGACGTGAGCTAACAGCAGCTAACAGACTGAGCTAACATGAGCTAACAGCAGCTAACAAACTGAGCTAACAGCAGCTAACAGACTGAGCTAACATGAGCTAACAGCAGCTAAAAAACTGAGCTAACAGCAGCTAACAAACTGAGCTAACAGCAGCTAACAAATTGAGCTAACAGCAGCTAACAGACTGAGCTAACATGAGCTAACAGCAGCTAACAGACTGAGCTAACAGCAGCTAACAGACTGAGCTAACATGAGCTAACAGCAGCTAACAAACTGAGCTAACAGCAGCTAACAAACTGAGCTAACATGAGCTAACAGCAGCTAAAAAACTGAGCTAACAGCAGCTAACAAACTGAGCTAACATGAGCTAACAGCAGCTAAAAAACTGAGCTAACAGCAGCTAACAAACTGAGCTAACAGCAGCTAACAAATTGAGCTAACAGCAGCTAACAGACTGAGCTAACATGAGCTAACAGCAGCTAACAGACTGAGCTAACAGCAGCTAACAGACTGAGCTAACATGAGCTAACAGCAGCTAACAAACTGAGCTAACAGCAGCTAACAAACTGAGCTAACATGAGCTAACAGCAGCTAACAGACTGAGATAACATGAGCTAACAGCAGCTAACAGACTGAGCTAACATGAGCTAACAGCAGCTAACTGACTGAGCTAACATGAGCTAACAGCAGCTAACAGACTGAGCTAACATGAGCTAATGGCAGCTAACAGACTGAGCTAACATGAGCTAACAGCAGCTACAGCTGTCAGCAGTTTACTTCACTGTCCATCATAAACTCTGTAAATCACAGAGAGTTGAGGCGGAGCAGAGGGAACATCAGAGGGAAAACCAGAAAACATTTCCTCCATAAAATATGATCCAGTTTCACCAGAATCAGTGAAATAGTTGCTGCTGTGTGGCTTCATCTGTTAGTTTTTACAGTGTACAACATGTCCATGTTTCCACAGGACCTTCCTCACCTCTGCTGGGCCCAGATGTTGCATCATGGACTGAGCTCACAGTTCATCATCATGTGAACTGAGTCAATATTGCCAACAATGTGAGCCACTAGAGAAACCTTCTGTCCGGCAACACCCGAGGAAGAATAATGTGGTGTAGCAGAGAAAGAGAGCAGTGTGTGAGGAATGCCTAGCAACTGTTTGCCTCCTCCTGACTGCTCCTATCTCTCCATGCGATTAATGTTAGCCATGTTTGTGTGTGCCGTCATCGCTCACTGCTTCTCCGGCAGACACAATCGGTCGGCAGCAAAATAGAGATATAAAAAAGAGGTGAGGGCATAAAATAACATTTGACGTTCTCCTCTTTAAAAAGTCACACTGAAGATACAAAACACTGCAGGCTGAGGTTCATCTATAATATATATATATATATAAAATAACTGCATCATAAAAGAGAAAGGGAATCATTCCCAGTCCCAGATTTACTCTTCTTGCTCGCTCACTCGCTCCTTTTCTTCTTAGCTTCCTCCCTCAACGTCCTCAGTTAGCTCTGTTAGCTCTTTTTGTTTCGTTAGCTGCAGTTCGTTTCGTTAGTTCCATTACCTCTTTTAGCTCCGTTAGCCCTTTTAGTTCCGTTAGCTCTTTTAGGTCAGTTATTTCTATTAGCTCCGTTAGCTTTTTTAGTTCTGTTAGCTCTTTTAGGTCAGTTAGCTCTGTTAGCTCTTTTAGGTCAGTTAGCTCTGTTAGCTCTTTTAGTTCCGTTAGTTCCGTTAGCTCTTTTAGGTCAGTTAGTTCTATTAGCTCCATTAGCTTTTTTAGTTCAGTTAGCTCTTTTAGGTCAGTTAGCTTCGTTAGCTCTTTTAGTTCCGTTAGCTCTTTTAGTTCCGTTAGCTCTTTTAGGTCAGTTAGTTCTATTAGCTCCATTAGCTCTTTTAGTTCCGTTAGCTCTTTTAGGTCAGTTAGTTCTATTAGCTCCATTAGCTTTTTTTAGTTCCGTTAGCTCTTTTAGGTCTGTTAGCTTCGTTAGCTCTTTTAGTTCCGTTAGCTCTTTTAGGTCAGTTATTTCTATTAGCTCCGTTAGCTTTTTTAGTTCAGTTAGTTCTTTTAGGTCAGTTATTTCTATTAGCTCCATTAGCTTTTTTTAGTTCCGTTAGCTCTTTTAGTCCCGTTAGCTCTTTTAGGTCAGTTAGTTCTATTAGTTCCGTTAGCTCCGTTAGCTTTTTTAGTTCAGTTAGTTCTTTTAGGTCAGTTATTTCTATTAGCTCCATTAGCTTTTTTTAGTTCCGTTAGCTCTTTTAGGTCTGTTAGCTTCGTTAGCTCTTTTAGTTCCGTTAGCTCTTTTAGTCCCGTTAGCTCTTTTAGGTCAGTTAGTTCTATTAGTTCCGTTAGCTCCGTTAGCTTTTTTAGTTCAGTTAGTTCTTTTAGGTCAGTTATTTCTATTAGCTCCATTAGCTTTTTTTAGTTCCGTTAGCTCTTTTAGTCCCGTTAGCTCTTTTAGCTCAGTTAGTTCTATTAGTTCCGTTAGCTCTGTTAGCTTTTTTATCAGAATCAGATCAGAATCAGAAGTACTTTATTAATCCCCGTAGGAAAATTGTTTTTGTTATCGCAGCTCCCAAACAGTAAGTGATAGCAAGAAAACAGAACTTTAACAATATAACCTATACAATATCCTGTTTTAAACAATATAGACACACTATATACATATGTATAAGTAGCAATTAAATAAAACCAGAAATTTTTACTTCTGTTAGCTCTGTTAACTTATGTATGGACTGTCAATGGACTGTACTTATATATAACACCTTTCCAGTCTTCCTACCACTCAATTCACACACATACATACACTTACAACTCCTCATCAGTTTTAGGAGCTAAGCATTCATTTACATTCACACACTGATGGCACACAGCCTTCAGGAGCATCTTGCCCAAGGACGCTTCGACATGCAGACTGGAGGGGATCGAACCGCCGATCTGCTGATTAGTCCGAGCCACAGCCGCCCACTCCATTAGCTCCGTTAGCTGTGTTAGCTCCGTTACTTCCGTTAGCCCTATTAGTCCCGTTAGCTCTGATATCTCATCTCTGCTAGCTCTGAGATGTTTATAATGAGAGGGTTGGCCTAGCACGAGTAATTAAAAGGACACAAATGTTCGTCAGAGGCGGGTTCAGCTTTAACTTCATCACAGCCCCCTCCATGCCAGACATCGAGGGGCAAATGTTACATTAGGACCTCATTAGCGAACCGAGCCGGGGCAGTCAGTGAAGTCAGCTGTCTGCCTCATTACAGAAGTCAAGCCAAGCTTCAGGAGTGTGTGTGTGTGTGTGTGTGTGTGTGTGTGTGTGTGTGTGTGCTGTCGCCTGCCTCCACACATCAACATGATGCATCTGCTGTGAAGGAAGGAAGTGGTCCAAGTGTGGCAGGCGTCCACGCGAGTCTGTGGATAGATCATACCCATTAATTCAGCTGACTCCTCAGAGGGAGTCTGAGCGGCCGACGGACGGACGAGCCGTCACGTGACGCTTCATCTCCAGAGGTCCAACAAAACTCTGTAAACCTCATGTCCATATTTTATAATAATGAGGCCGCGCTGTGGAGCCTCATGCATGTCTGGAGGCATGTCAGCGGCGCCCACAGAGACTCTTCAGCCGGCCCTGTCAATACGTCCAGGTCCAGGTAAATGAAACCAATTAGGAGTCTCTCAGCACCTCCAAGTCCTGAGCTAATTAAGTCCACACAGAGGAGACGGACGAGGGGAGCAGTACTCCGTACACTGAATGTCCTCCACTGTCGGAGTACACTGAAATAACTAACAGCTCAACTCATCCGGGCTCCGTGACATCGACGCCGTGATGCTGTTTCGGTCCAGATTCATAACCCACCGGGAGGAAGATGCTACAGAGTTCAATTGTTTCCCTTTAGGCTATTTTTACAATCTGGAGTCTGCAAAGGGTGTTTTATTTTGAAAACTGACATGTCATTTCTATGTCTGACTTCCTGTCAGCTCCATCTGCTCAGCGCCGTTGACACAGCCACATATTGTTATTTCTGTTAGCTCCGTTAGCTCCGTTAGCTCAGTTAGCTCTGTTAGTTCCATTAGCTTTGTTAGTTCCGTTAGCTCTGTTAGTTCTGTTAGCTTTGTTAGCTCTGTTATCTCTGTTAGTTCTGTTAGCTTTGTTAGCTCTGTTAGTTACGTTAGCTCTGTTAGTTCCGTTAGCTCTGTTAGTTTCGTTAGCTCTGTTAGTTTCGTTAGCTCTGTTAGCTCTGTTATCTCTGTTAGTTCTGTTAGCTTTATTAGCTCTGTTAGTTCCATTAGCTCTGTTAGTTCCGTTAGCTCTGTTAGTTCCGTTAGCTCTGTTAGTTTCGTTAGCTCCGTTAGCTCTGTTAGCTCTGTTAGTTCCGTTGGCTTTGTTAGCTCTGTTGTTCTGTTAGCTTTATTAGTTTTGTTAGCTCTGTTAGCTTTGTTAGCTCTGTTAGTTCCGTTAGCTCCATTAGCTCTGTTAGTTCCGTTAGCTCTGTTAGTTTCGTTGGCTTTGTTAGCTCTGTTGTTCTGTTAGCTTTATTAGTTTTGTTAGCTCTGTTAGCTTTGTTAGCTCTGTTAGTTCCGTTAGCACCATTAGCTCTGTTAGTTCCGTTAGCTCCATTAGCTCTGTTAGTTCCGTTAGCTCCATTAGCTCTGTTAGTTCCGTTAGCTCTGTTAGTTCCGTTAGCTCCATTAGCTCTGTTAGTTTCGTTGGCTTTGTTAGTTCCGTTAGCTCCATTAGCTCTGTTAGTTTCGTTGGCTTTGTTAGTTCCGTTAGCTCCATTAGCTCTGTTAGTTTCGTTGGCTTTGTTAGTTCCGTTAGCTCCATTAGCTCTGTTAGTTCCGTTAGCTCCATTAGCTCTGTTAGTTCCGTTAGCTCTGTTAGTTCCGTTAGCTCCATTAGCTCTGTTAGTTTCGTTGGCTTTGTTAGCTTTATTAGTTTTGTTAGCTCTGTTAGCTTTGTTAGTTCCGTTAGCTCTCAGCTCGATCCGCTCTGTGCTGTTTAATTTTATCTTCTTCTTTAATGTGTTGTTTTTCTATAACACTATAATAATAATAATAAAGCAGCCACGTATCGGGACACTTTTGAAATAATCCGTGGTTACAGTTGTTTACGGGAACACGCGCGATCAGCCCCGTTCGCCGCGGTGCCACCGTTCCCGGTTGAATTCTGGGCTAATCTTGGCGGCGTCACGTGTCTCTCAGATCACGTTTGGTAAATTCAAACAGCTGCGTATGAACATAATTAATGAGACACAGACTCTGGTCGGTGTTTGGAGCAGAAAATGTGAAATATATTTCAGAATGTCGAGTCTGCACTGAGTAATATCAGCTGACATTTAAAATGTTACAGTCGAAGGCTCGTCAGAGATAATTACACATTATTCCTTCGACAGGAGACACCAGCCTTAACGCCAATCAGCAACATTCACAGAGTCTACAGGAGGGTTAACGTACGCGTCGATAATCACACACCAGAGCCGGGGGACTTTAAAATCTGAGTTCAGAGTTTGGTTCATTATCGTGCTCGGCTCCGTCTACGTAAGTGTAAGTGTATCTAATTAACTCGTACAGCCGTTACATGGGTGTTAAAGCTCAGAGTCAACCTGGTTTCGGCCTGTGTGAGTTTGTTTCTGTTATTGTGGAGGTGTGGACGTGTTCTGCCGTCCTCCAGGGGAAATCATCAGCTGCTAATTAACTTAATATCTGAAACACACTTATATTTCTCATCATCAACACATCAGGTGAGGATACACCTGAGGACAGCCGGCTTATAATCCTGTTTAAGCAGGTGAGCGGCGAAAAGACCGGATGTCTTACAGTCCATGTAGTTTGGCAGAGCGGTTTCAGAGCAGTGTATGATCAGATGAACATCTCTGTATATTTACCAGAAGGTCCACGTAACAGGGCTCCACAGTGCACGTGTGCAGCTCGGGGCTGTTTCTACCTCAGAACATATCGACAGCGCCATCACACGTCTGCCCACGTAATGCTGACAGAGGCGAGTTTAACCTGCAGCGTACGTCTAATGCCACGTTTGCAAGACAAGAAACGCTGTGGTTCCTGTCACAGGACAGAATCCGATGAATTCCTCATGAGGAATCAAAGCACGGTCGACATATCTGAGACACACGGACTCTTGTTCCGTCTACAGCTGAAGACATCGAATCGTATCAGCTCAATGGAAAGCGTTAAGTGTCCCGGTTTCATTGAAAAAAGAAGAATTACGTTGCTAAATGCCGGAGACCTCTAAATAAAATAGTTAATATGATGACAAAGTCGCCTGGTGAGCGTCACTGTTTTTTACTGCTAAACTGAGAAAATCTATCACATTGTCGTGTTCATAACACTGAACATTTATTATCAATAATTATGATATCATATTGGGTGGTTGCAACTATAAATTCCGCCTATGGCTGAGAGAACATTGTAGATGTTCAGTGGTGGTTTGAGACTCCTTCAGCACTCATCATAACATCGTGTTAGGTGCATTTTAGGAGCTGCTGGTTACACAGCGAGTGTTCTTCAGCAGTCGGGATGTTTTATTGCTCCAGCTTCCTTTCTGAGGAGTTATTTCTGGCATGTTGTGGATAATTTGAGCCTGTAGGAAGCAGACCTGAGGCTAACAGTTTGGGCCATGCAGCCTCGTGACTCTTCATCTTTCACTCCATCTCTCTGCAGACCAGCTCGTCCCGTCCCTCCATCCCCACCAGACTGAAGCCTGTCAGAAGACATCAGAGTGACTCAGCTCAGGAGGACTGACACACACTCTGCTTATTAATATGTATCAGCCCGTGTGTGGCTGTTTACTGCAGCAGCCTCACACGTATCACAGATGATTTAATATAATTAGTTATTACCAGTGATGCTGGTTAATCTCCTGATTCACTAACGTCTTCGGGGACGTGGGTTAATTTGGAGCTGGTTGGAGGTTGGTGACTCCGGCAGAGACGTGCAGATCATTGTGAGGATTAAAAGGCATCTGCAGACGGATCATTACAAACACAAGAGCAACATGCATGTCTCTGATTATGGACAGTACTGGAGCTACACTGTAATACAACAATAATATTTCACGATCTCATGATTTGGCAGTTTTTCATAAAATCTACAGACATTTTAAAATATGGAATAAAACACCAACCTTATACGTGAATTTATTTCCTTTTACCGTAATATTAAAAAAGGTTTTAGTGTATTTATTGCAACCACAGCTGCCTGTTTTTTACTGTAAAAACCGTTAGCTTTGTTAGTTCTGTTAGCTCTGTTAGCTCCGTTTGCTTTGTTAGTTCTGTTAGCTCTGTTAGCTTTGTTAGTTCTGTTAGCTCTGTTAGCTTTGTTAGTTCTGTTAGCTCTGTTAGCTCCGTTAGCTTTGTTAGTTCTGTTAGCTCTGTTAGCTCCGTTAGCTTTGTTAGTTCTGTTAGCTCCGTTAGCTTTGTTGTTCCGTTAGCTCTGTTGTTGCGTTAGCTTTGTTAGTTCCGTTAGCTTTGTTAGCTCCGTTAGCTTTGTTAGCTCCATTAGCTTTGTTAGTTCTGTTAGCTCTGTTGTTCCGTTAGCTCTGTTGTTGCGTTAGCTTTGTTAGCTCTGTTGTTCTGTTAGCTCTGTTGTTGCGTTAGCTTTGTTAGCTCTGTTGTTCTGTTAGCTCTGTTGTTGCGTTATCTTTGTTAGCTCTGTTGTTCTGTTAGCTCTGTTGTTGCATTAGCTTTGTTAGCTCTGTTAGCTTTGTTAGCTCCGTTAGCTTTGTTAGCTCCATTAGCTTTGTTAGTTCTGTTAGCTCTGTTGTTCCGTTAGCTCTGTTGTTCCGTTAGCTCTGTTGTTGCGTTAGCTTTGTTAGCTCTGTTGTTCTGTTAGCTCTGTTGTTGCGTTAGCTTTGTTAGCTCTGTTGTTCTGTTAGCTCTGTTGTTGCGTTAGCTTTGTTAGCTCTGTTGTTCTGTTAGCTCTGTTGTTGCGTTAGCTTTGTTAGCTCTGTTGTTCTGTTAGCTCTGTTGTTGCGTTAGCTTTGTCAGCTCTGTTAGCTTTGTTAGCTCCATTAGCTTTGTTAGTTCTGTTAGCTCTGTTGTTCCGTTAGCTCTGTTGTTCCGTTAGCTCTGTTGTTGCGTTAGCTTTGTTAGCTCTGTTGTTCCGTTAGCTCTGTTGTTGCGTTAGCTTTGTTAGCTCTGTTGTTCTGTTAGCTCTGTTGTTGCGTTAGCTTTGTTAGTTCTGTCAGCTAGTCTAAAACAACATCGCATTGAAAGTTATTACGTTTTTGTTCAGTACTCAGTGAGGCCCGGACGTAGACGACTGTAGCAGACGGTATCAAACTACATCAAACTAATTACACTTTGTTGTCTTAATGTAATCTCATAATGTCAACATAGAAGACACTGCTGTTATTTCTTTCTTATCAAATCTACAAGTTTTATTCCTTTCCATGTGTAGTGAGCTTAATATTTATACTGTATTAGATATAGATATAGTATTAGATAACTATCTTTAACGTATAAAAATACACAGATATATGAGTGAAGTTCATCATATTGGTGCACTGATTAAGGTTTTCTTTGTCAGTGTTCCCTCCTTTGTCTCTGGTTTCCTCATCGTTCAGTTTAATTAAGAGGACTCTGTGCAGTGCTGTGGTCTTCTGCCACGGTGGCGAGGTCATGGTGGTTTTTCCGGGTGAGTTATTCTACGTCAGCTGGAGATGAACGCCTCGTCATGCATACCAACAGAGTCCAGCATGGAGCTTCATGAGCTGTTTGATACAGTCTGCTACAGTCATCTATGTCCGGGCCTCACTGATTACTTTATAACTTTAAGTGATTTTGGTGAAACTGGATCAGATTTTATACTCAATATATTTGCTGCTAACCACCTGGTAAAGTAGCCTACTGCTAATTAACTGCTGTCAGCTGAGGCTTTGTTCTCAACTCATTAATTAGACACAATTATGGATTAATAAACCCTAATTAGCACTGTTTGCACAGATCCGGTATAAAGCAAAGTTAACCTTCCAGATCCATGTAGAAGTCTTTAGATAGCTGTAACCACCAGGCTCAGCAGGTGATTTACAGACTTTATGACGGAAAGCCGACGGGGACACTTTGTCTACAAAGACATTTTTAGAATAATAGTGGAAACCCGCCAAAATAAAATCATAGATATCATCAAGATGGCGACTTAAACTATTGATAATACAAAAGTGAGGACTTTATTTCCAATGTTTGGATGACTTTAGATGATTAAAGATGACTCGTCGTCAGATAGTGTTGCTTGGGTACAGTCTAGCCCAGTGATTTTTACCAGTTTCCTGTTGCCGTTTTGTTCGAGTATCTCCATCAAACATAGAAAACGTGCAGAAAAACCTCGACAGTCACAGAAACACAGCGTGAAACCGTCCTTCCCTGATCCTGCAGACCAGCTCAGTATTTTTGGAGGTCTTGTCAGAATCGTCTGACACACTAGTTGACGAGTCGGTTGCCTTTAGAGATACGAGTCAATCAGCTGATGATGACTCTGATGATACACATGCATCATCACCTCTTCCTCCTCACACAGCACCCACACACTCTGTGTTGACTGGTGTGTGTGTGTGTGCGTGTCCTTATTATGTCAGTTTTAATTAGCGAAATGTCCGGCTCCAAAATAAATCCTGATGACGGGACGTCTTTAACTCTCTGAGCCCGCATATGGTTCCTGACAGTGATGCAAAACGCTCCCTTTCCTTTGAAGGTAGGACTCCGACAGGAACAAACACTGTGTTTGATGGTTTACAACACAGAGCGGGATGTGATCCAAGAGGTGGAAACCGTCAACACAGATCTCAGCTGTCATTCCTGTGATCTCGTCTCGTAAAAGCGTCTTTTAACCCCAGAATCCCCCAGAAGACTTTGTGATGCTGCCGTTCACCGAGAAACGTCACTCAAACAAACAGCTCGACCTCAAAAACAGAAAGACACTGACAATCACAAGTTGTTTTCATTTTAAAAACTTCCATGTGATTTCATACCAAATATGTGACAATTGTAGCTCAAAAAAGTTCAATTTGAAAAGTCAGGTCGACCCGGTCAGTCCTCCCTGACGACTCTTCGATGAACACTCCCCCAGAGAACTATTACAGTTACTGATTTACAATGATTGAACGTTGATCTAACAAACAGCAGTAGTGTTTTTAGCAACTTATCTCAGAAAACATCTTCATATTCATGTCGTAAAGTCGGTGCGATTCGGTCAGTCCTCCCTGCCGACTCTTCGATGAACACTCCCCCAGAGAACTATTACAATTACTGATTTACAATGACTAAACATTGATCTAACAAACAGCAGTAGTGTTTTTAGCAACTTATATCAGAAAACATCTTCATATTCATGTCGTAAAGTCGGTGCGATTCGGTCAGTCCTCCCTGACGACTCTTCGATGAACACTCCCCCAGAGAACTATTACAGTTACTGATTTACAATGATTGAACGTTGATCTAACAAACAGCAGTAGTGTTTTTAGCAACTTATATCAGAAAACATCTTCATATTCATGTCGTAAAGTCGGTGCGATTCAGTCAGTCCTCCCTGTCGACTCTTTGGCGAACACTCCCCCAGAAAACAGCCTCCGTCTGGGCAGTGAGAGCCGGTTGTAGCACTGTTTGTCTACTGTGTCTATTATGTGATGAAATTTCAAGCAACCCACATTGTTTTAATAAACAGTAATGTAGGTAGCATCATCAGATTTATGTTGAAAAGTCACCACGATTCAGTCAGTCCTCCGTGCCGACTCTTTGGCGAACACTACCCCAGAAAACAGCCTCCGTCTGGGCAGAGAGAGCCGGGTCAGTCCCTCTGTTTACTGATGATGATGATGTGATGATGAACTCACAATGTCTTCGTCTCTCTCCACTCTGCAGGTCGAGAATCACATCACAATCTGACAGATATCATAGATATCAACATAATGATGAATATTTCTAGTTCTGGTTATTGGTGACAACTTAAACTATCGACAATACAAAGACCAGGACTAGAGGGTTAATTTAAATGTAGCAAATGCAAAGTATTTAATGGTGTACAACTTTTATTTGTAAAAAGAAGTAATCAGATTTATTTCCCTGGACTCATGTTCGTCTCAGGTGACGTGGAAACACCTCAGTGCATTAAATCTATGTGAGAATCCCAGCTCGGTAAGTAGATGCCAATCTTAGATATACTCCTGCATTTTGTGCAATATGCTAATCAAACTCAACGGTTCAATTTCTTTTTACTCAGCATTCACCGTGCTGATCAATACAGGACATAATTACAGCACTTTGTAAAAGTGTTCAGGAAAAGTACAGCGCTAATATCATTCTCATCATGAATCACCACTTCTGCTCAGCGAGCAGATTTAAACCACAGAAAACAGTCAGCATCGCCGCCGTCTTCATCCTGTGATACAGGAACATCCTGCACGACGAGGCGACTGAATCATTCATGAAGGAGAGATGAAATACATCATGTAAGAAAAAGATTTTCAAGTCTTTGTGAAGTCAAACTTGATGTTTGTTTGTGTCCCATGTGTCCTCTGTCCTCCGGTATCTGTCCAACACTGAAACAAAGTCGTGTTTTCTGTATTCTCAGGTGTTCTTCATGGTATTTTAGATGAACCATAAGTTCTAATGCCAGGAGCCAAACCTCCTCGGTAGGTTCCTGTATCCCTGAATACTGCTCACTGCTGGTCTGGAGGTTGTGTTCGGTCAATGGAAGGTAGTTCGTACCTCGAGCTGCAGTGCATGGTGTTGTGGGTGTAATGCACACTTGCTATTGGCAAGTCTCTGATTGTTTTCACGGTAAACACATAAAACTGAGTTTGTAAACAGACTCCGGTTTCATGCAGTCTTTAATACATCTCCACCCCGTCAGATGGTCTATATGAATTTTAGTGTCTGGTGTTGAGAAAATAAACAAATCGCTGCAGAGACAAAGTTGGCAACAATCTCAAACAAACATGCCAGGATGTATTTGCACTGGTTTCAAGATGAAGCGAACACAATTACAAAGAGGAAACATTTCCAATTATGGAATATGTACAGCAGATTGTCGTTCAGTCGATGTAATGAGCGAACAAAGCCTCTCAGACTGAACGCGTTGGCACGTTGTGTAGAGACGCAGCCATCGATTAAATTGATTTTAATTCTGTTGTTCTGTTCACCACTTTGATTTCTGATACACAAACTAAACACTGAATATCAGGTCCATGTTTGTACGGCTCCATATGTTCGCTGAGGAATCAGCAGTTTGTCATCTGTTTTTTTAATTGACTCATCTCCACCCTCTGACCCGAACTCCTGCTCCATCAGCTCCATCTGGATTTGGGTCGAGCCTTGAACACCCCATTGCCCATATTAGGCCTTCCTCTATATCAGTAAACTGTGATGTCATTGTCTTTTCCAATTCAAAGATGCACGTTGATTGATTTGTTTAAGTTTACTAGTTTCCTGATGAACAGTGAAGTAAACTGCTGCCAACTACCAAGATGCTGTTAGCTTATGTTAGCTCAGTTTGTTAGCTGCTGTTAGCTAATGTTCAGTTTGTTAGTTGCTGTTAGCTAATGTTAGCTCAGTTTGCTACCTGCTGTTAGCTAATGTTAGCTCAGTTTGTTAGCTGCTGTTAGCTCATGTTAGCTCAGTTTGTTAGCTGCTGTTAGCTAATGTTCAGTTTGTTAGTTGCTGTTAGCTAATGTTAGCCCAGTTTGCTAGCTGCTGTTAGCTAATGTTAGCTCAGTTTGTTAGCTGCTGTTAGCTCATGTTAGCTCAGTTTGTTAGCTCATGTTAGCTCATGTTAGCTCAGTTTGTTAGCTCATGTTAGCTCAGTTTGTTAGCTCATGTTAGCTCAGTTTGTTAGCTCATGTTAGCTAATGTTCAGTTTGTTAGTTGCTGTTAGCTAATGTTAGCTCAGTTTGCTACCTGCTGTTAGCTAATGTTAGCTCAGTTTGTTAGCTGCTGTTAGCTCATGTTAGCTCAGTTTGTTAGCTGCTGTTAGCTCAGTCTGTTAGCTGCTGTTAGCTAATGCTAGCTCAGTTGGTTAGCTGCTGTTAGCTCATGTTAGCTCAGTCTGTTAGCTGCTGTTAGCTAATGTTAGCTCAGTTTGTTAGCTGCTGTTAGCTCATGTTAGCTCAGTTTGTTAGCTCATGTTAGCTCATGTTAGCTCAGTTTGTTAGCTCATGTTAGCTCAGTTTGTTAGCTCATGTTAGCTAATGTTCAGTTTGTTAGTTGCTGTTAGCTAATGTTAGCTCAGTTTGCTACCTGCTGTTAGCTAATGTTAGCTCAGTTTGTTAGCTGCTGTTAGCTCATGTTAGCTCAGTTTGTTAGCTGCTGTTAGCTCAGTCTGTTAGCTGCTGTTAGCTAATGCTAGCTCAGTTGGTTAGCTGCTGTTAGCTCATGTTAGCTCAGTCTGTTAGCTGCTGTTAGCTCATGTTAGCTCAGTTTGTTAGCTGCTGTTAGCTCATGTTAGCTCAGTTTGTTAGCTCATGTTAGCTCATGTTAGCTCAGTTTGTTAGCTCATGTTAGCTCAGTTTGTTAGCTCATGTTAGCTCAGTTTGTTAGCTCATGTTAGCTAATGTTCAGTTTGTTAGTTGCTGTTAGCTAATGTTAGCTCAGTTTGCTACCTGCTGTTAGCTAATGTTAGCTCAGTTTGTTAGCTGCTGTTAGCTCATGTTAGCTCAGTTTGTTAGCTGCTGTTAGCTCAGTCTGTTAGCTGCTGTTAGCTAATGCTAGCTCAGTTGGTTAGCTGCTGTTAGCTCATGTTAGCTCAGTCTGTTAGCTGCTGTTAGCTCATGTTAGCTCAGTCTGTTAGCTGCTGTTAGCTCATGTTAGCTTAGTTTGTTAGCTGCTGCTGGTGACCTGGTTGATGATTGGCTGTTAGCAAAGTTGTCAACTCGCAGAAGTAATGTATTTAGAAGAAATACTCGAGTACATGTGTACCACACCATCTGAAGCAGCTCTGTGAGGAGCTACGGAAACTCTTTAGGCTCAGAAAAGTCACAGAAATGTGGCTCAAATATAAATGGGACATTAATATCAGATTGAACAAACTGTCAGCGAAGCTAAAAAATCAAAACGATCAATACTTTGAAGAATATAAATCACAGAGCTGCTATGAAAGCAAGATGATAATGACCTCTTGGGTTACACCAACACTGATGACTGATGGCGTCTCGGTTTACACCGCTGCATCTTAATAATTGAACAGTAAAATATAAGACTGTCTGCAGATGAGCGAGTGTTTGACGGATATTTATTTGGTTCATTTGATAAAGTTTTTCCTGCGAGGAAACGCAGCAAAGGGAAATAAAATAAAATGAAGTGTAGCGGCCCTGACAGCACACAGAATCTAATCTGACACTGTTTGGGAGGTGAGCAGCAGACTGGCAGGTCACAGATAAGAAGAATTTATGCGAGGACAACGTCGTCTTATGGCGGCTCAGCGCTGACCTATATGATAGCGGAGCTAATCCCACGAGGAGCAGATAAACTGAGGAAACAAGAAATCTGACTTAATTTGCACAGAAACGAGAAGGCCGCTGGTGTTTTTGGACGTATCGAGAAATGTTAAGTCGTGTTGCTTTTGTTCCACACGATGACTGTCGTCTCATCCCTGCTGATGCAGGTTTGCATCATCATCGAGCTTCAAACAGTGAAGCTGCACAAAATAAACCCACGGATATAACCAGCTTTCTTCAAGCCAGCGAACTCGTCTTAGTTTTGACTTACGTGTTCTTTGTCTGTGGCTGTGTTGAAGCTGAAATCGCAGAAATTCGACGAAATTCACAACGAGAAACGCAACGAACGGGTTTGACGGTTTTGTTCGATTATTTTATTTCTGAGTGTGCTGTCGATCACTGAACTGACTCCAGGAGCCAAACCTGGAAAGAAAACCACCTGGATGGTCGACTGCCAGCCTGGTTTCTGTGTTCGGCATCACAGTGACGAAGACGATGAAGATGTTAAAGAAGAAACAAACATCCAAATACATTTTGCTCTTTTTGCTCGTTCCAATTTCTTTCGTCAAAATTCATCAAAAATAATTAACTCCACTTACCTTGTCTTCATTCCCATGATGCTCTTCTGTGTTGAAGTTGAAATTCGGCAGAAATTCACGACGAGAAACGCACGCAACGCAAGTTTGACGGTTTTGTTTGTTTGAGTTTTTGAGTTTTGGTTTGTTTGATTTTGGAGTTTTTGTTTCGTTTGGTTTTTGAGTTTTAGTTTTGTGTTTGAGTTTTAGTTTGTTTGATTTTGGTTTTTGAGTTTTTGCATACCTCAGGTTTTCGGAGCTGAGGTTCGATCCCACGTCTCCACGTTGGCGGTCGGCGTCCTTCCCCACTGGACCATCTTCAGTACTGATGAAGAAGAAGAAGAACCAGGATCAGACTGATGGAGGAATCATGCTGAAGATTCTCCTCCATCAGTCCTGATGGAGCTGCTGAAGAACATCTCTGTCCTTCACTTTGTTTGTCTCATCATGTAGAAGGAAAACCACGTCTCCATGTCCTTCTGGACCACATGGTCCACTGCTCACTGCTCCTTGTATTTATGTAGATGTTCTGTGGTCCAGTGGTTAAAGTTGTTGCCATGGAACCCTTTTAGATCCAGAGGTTGTGGGTTCGAACCCCGCTAAGAGAAGATTTTTGAAACATGTGGAGGTGCAAGAGGAGATGGGAGACAATCAAGAACAAGAAAACCACCTCCACCCGTCACTTCTTTGAACTCTCTCTCACACATGGTCCACTGCTCACTGCTCCTCATGTCCTCCTACATCTTCTCTGGTCCAGTGGGTTAAGAGCTTGGCACTGAGCCACTTTTAGATCCAGAAGTTGTGGGTTCAAACCCCGCTTAAAGCAGCACCCTGTAGAAATCTGCTGCTGAGACTCTGACCTGACTCCAGGAGACAAACCAGAATCAGATTTATTGCCAAGTAGGTTTTCATGTTGTCTTGGTGTTTTTGGTGCATAACAAATATTAAGTAAAAAATAAATGAAGTCAAGAAGAAACCACTTCTGTAGGCTCCTGTAGTCCAGTCTCCATGTCCTTCTGAACCACATGGTCCACTGCTCACTGCTCCTGACATCTCCCTGGATGTTCTGTGGTCCAGCGGTTAAAGATGTTGCCATTGAGCCCTTTTAGATCCAGAAGTTGTGGGTTCAAACCCCGCTAAGAGAAGGTTTTTGAAACGTGTGGAGGTGCAAGGAGGAGATGGAAGACAAGCAAGAACAAGAAAACCACCTCTCCTCTGGAGCTGCTGAAGAACATCTCTGTCCTTCACTTTGTCTCATCATGTAGAAGGAAAACCACGTCTCCATGTCCTTCTGGACCACATGGTCCACTGCTCCCTGCTGTGTGTATTAGCCTAGATGTTCAGTGGTCCAGTGGTTAAAGATGTTGCCACTGAGGCCTTTTAGATCCAGAAGTTGTGGGTTCGAACCCCGCTCAGAGAACATTGTTGAACTGTGTGCAGGTGCAAGGAGGTTTTAGACAGTCTATGGTTTGACCAGTCTGGATGGTGTTCTCTCTGTAGATATGCGTTAATGGCTGTTTGTCTCTTTGTGCCAGTGATGAACTGGCAGCTGTGATCGGGTCCATCCCCCTGTGACCCCGATGAGGACACAGCAGTTAAATAAAATCCTTTCTTTATGAACTAATGCAGCTTTGCGCATCAATAACTGAACCATCACACCGTACAGAACAGAAAAGGACAAATGTTAGAGAGTGAACTGATGTTTACAGAGGAGTACACCGCCTGCTAACTTCAGGAATTACAATAAAAGTTTAAAATGGCTGGGCTCTGCGGGGCGATGTTGTAGGCAGCCGGCAGCAGATCCGAATATCAGCAGGTCGAAGGTTAATACAACAGTATGGACTCACTCAGAGCTCACTAAATGAGTTCATCGCTGCCTCTGACCTCGGCTATTTCATACACTCCAACAACAGTTTGTGCTAAAACTCCATTCCTCTTCGTCTGGGCGGCAGCTGTTTGCCAACGAGTTCCTTCAAAACACAGAAAACCAATATGAGAAAAACTGTGGCTGTTATTAAGAATCCAGCAGCTCCACATACAGAACAGCAGCTCTCAGTGTGATGCGAGGGAACGAATGAAGAGCCAACATAATGCAGTGTTACACAGCCCAGCACTGACTGAAGCTACTGTAACAGCTGAGATGTGTTTCATTTCATTTATGTGTGAAAAACAAAAACGAAAAGAGGAAGAAAGTGTTTCTACAAAACTATAGTCTCTGAGACGTCCCCGCAGACTGTCTAAAACCTGGACGTAGTCTCTGAGACGTCCCCGCAGACTGTCTAAAACCTGGACGTAGTCTCTGAGACGTCCCCGCAGACTGTCTAAAACCTGGACGTAGTCTCTGAGACGTCCCCGCAGACTGTCTAAAACCTGGACGTAGTCTCTGAGACGTCCCCGCAGACTGTCTAAAACCTGGACGTAGTCTCTGTGACGTCCCCGCAGACTGTCTAAAACCTGGACGTAGTCTCTGTGACGTCCCCGCAGACTGTCTAAAACCTTGACGTAGTCTTTGTGACGTCCCCGCAGACTGTCTAAAACCTGGACGTAGTCTCTGTGACGTCCCCGCAGACTGTCTAAAAGCTGGACGTAGTCTCCGTGACGTCCCCACAGACTGTCTAAAACCTGGACGTAGTCTCTGTGACGTCCCCGCAGACTGTCTAAAACCTGGACGTAGTCTCTGTAACGTCCTCGCAGACTGTCTAAAACCTGGACGATGTCCCTGTGACGTCCCCGCAGACTGTCTAAAACCTGGACGATCTCTCCGTGACGTCCACACAGACTGTCTAAAACCTGGACGATCTCTCCGTGACGTCCCCGCAAACTGTCTAAAACCTGGACGATCTCTCCGTGACGTCCACACAGACTGTCTAAAACCTGGACGATGTCCCTGTGACGTCCCCGCAGACTGTTTAAAACCTGGACGATGTCTCTGTGACGTCCACACAGACTGTCTAAAACCTGGACGTAGTCTCTGTGACGTCCCCGCAGACTGTCTAAAACCTGGACGTAGTCTCTGTGACGTCCCCGCACACTGTTTAAAACCTGGACGTAGTCTCTGTGACGTCCACACAGACTGTCTAAAACCTGGAGGATCTCTCCGTGACGTCCCCGCAAACTGTCTAAAACCTGGACGTAGTCTCCGTGACGTCCCCACAGACTGTCTAAAACCTGGACGTAGTCTCTGTGACGTCCCCGCAGACTGTCTAAAACCTGGACGTAGTCTCTGTGACGTCCCCGCAGACTGTCTAAAACCTGGACGTAGTCTCCGTGACGTCCCCACAGACTGTCTAAAACCTGGACGTAGTCTCCGTGACGTCCTCGCAGACTGTCTAAAATCTGGACGTAGTCTCCGTGACGTCCTCGCAGACTGTCTAAAACCTGGACGTAGTCTCTGTGACGTCCCCGCAAACTGTTTAAAACCTAGACGTAGTCTCTGTGACGTCCCCGCAGACTGTCTAAAACCTGAACGTAGTCTCCGTGACGTCGCACACAGGTTTCTGAAGAGTGATTGTGAAGCTCAGACCTGACCAGCCTCTGTCCTTTGTGGTCTGAATACAGTCTAACTAATCTCTGTGTTTGTTAAATATAAATAAATAACCATTCATCAGACTGTCGGCCGTATCGACTGCTGTTTCCATCCACAGATATTTTGACAGCAGAGTTTTGCTCTGAGATGTCCTGAGTGCACAAATGACTGTTTGGAGGAGGACAAAATAACACAAAATGACCATATATGTATGTCTGCATGGGACTAATAGCATCGTAGATCAATATGAACCACTCAGTCGATCGATGGCAGCTGCAGAGATTTGGAAGCAAAACTTCAATAACTTTTCCACCAAACACACTTTGCCAAAACTAATCATGGACCAGCAATCAGCTGATATCTTGTCAGACCTGGCTCTATGTTTTGTTCATATGTTTCTGTGATTATCAACCGTCTGCTTTCAGAAGAACGAGCTCGTCTGCAGGAATAAACTACAGGACACCACGTCCAGGTTTTAGACAGTCTGTGGGGACGTCACAGAAACTACGTCCAGGTTTTAGACAGTCTGTGGGGACGTCACAGAAACTACGTCCAGGTTTTAGACAGTCTGCGGGGACGTCACGGAGACTACGTCCAGGTTTTAGACAGTCTGCGGGGACGTCACAGAGACTACGCCCAGGTTTTAGACAGTCTGCGGGGACGTCACAGAGACTACGTCCAGGTTTTAGACAGTCTGTGGGGACGTCACAGAAACTACGTCCAGGTTTTAGACAGTCTGCGGGGACGTCACGGAGACATCTTCCATTCTTTAAACTGTCAATGGTGCAACCAGGCATTAATGGCTTTTAATAGGAACTACCGATAGTAGTGTGTTTAAAAACAATTAAATCGACCGGTTTGATGCGTTTATAGATTTAGTATAAAGATGCACACAGCAGCAAAAATTAGTTTGTTTTTATTTTGCAGAGGCTGGAGCTCCTTACTCTACATTAAATCAAAGACATGGGTGTGTTTGGGTGGTGTAATCAGAGTTTGACAGACTGCAGATGGTTAAAATAAAGTTAATCAGCTGAAAGCTTGTGTAAACAAAGAAGAATCACATATTAATCTTTATTCAGCTTCCTGCCATCAGAGTCACACAGTAATTACAATTAAATGTTATTTAGAAAAATAACACTTAGGCAGCAAAGCTTCACTTAACGGCATAAACACAACATAATTATACTATATATATATATATATATATATTTATATATATATAATATAATTATTACTTCATTAGTCTGAAAATTAGATTAGCTGTCTGATAATGCAAAATAATCGACTAAATTATCAACACTGACCAGACTTGGAGACTGGGGATGTTCCTGAATTGTGTTGCCTTGTTCAGTGTTTAGCAGTGAAAGAAAATACACACGGACACGCAATCCTGTCCTGCGTTAGCGCCGTTAGCTATGTTAGCTCCATCCGTTCTGTTAGCTCCATTAGCTCTTTTAGTTACGTTAGCTGTTAGTTCCATTAGCTCTGTTCACACTGTTAGCTATGTTAGCCCTATTCAGTTAGCTCTTTTAGTTCCATTAGCTCTTTTAGTTCCTTTAGCTCTGTTAGTTCCATTAGCTCTGTTAGTTCCATTAGCTCTGTTAGTTCCGTAAGCTCTGTTAGCTTTCTTAGCTCTGTTAGTTCCATTAGCTCTGTTAGCTTTCTTAGCTCTGTTAGTTCCATTAGCTCTGTTAGCTTTCTTAGCTCTGTTAGTTCCATTAGCTCTCTTAGTTCTGTTAGCTCTGTTAGTTCTGTTAGCTCTGTTAGCTCTTTTAGCTCTGTTAGTTCCGTTAGCTCTGTTAGCTTTCTTAGCTCTGTTAGTTCCATTAGCTCTCTTAGTTCTGTTAGCTCTGTTAGTTCCGTTAGCTCTGTTAGCTCTTTTAGCTCTGTTAGTTCCGTTAGCTCTGTTAGTTCCGTTAGCTCTGTTAGCTCTATTAGTTCCGTTAGCTCTGTTAGCTTTCTTAGCTCTTTTAGCTCTGTTAGTTCCGTTAGCTCTGTTAATTCCGTTAGCTCTGTTAGCTCCATTAGCTCTGTTAGCTGTAAGTTCCGTTAGCTGGTATTTCATTAGCTTTATTAATTCCGTTAGCTGTTAGCTCTGTTAGCTGTTTGTTTCCATTATTTGTTATAATGACATTACTTACGTAGCAGGAACTGTAGTTTCTGGCACTTCCTGCGTTGGCTTCATCTCACAGTCACTATCTATGTATTATATATCTATTCGCTAACGATAACAGCTGTTATCCTCGCTCAAGGCCACCTGTACGTCAGGATTTGAACTCTCCTGTCGTCAGGCCAAGTCTCTCTTAAAGTAGAAAGCTATATTAGCCGTCTGACAGATCACATTAAACGCTCCCTTCATAAATAAATGCAGTATTTCTAAGTATATCTCTGAGAATATGTGTTCGTGTCAGATTGGCGGTGGCTCTCCGAGGCTCAGCTTCCTGCCACTCCGCCGTGACTCAGAGTTCACCTGGGTAGCGGCGGCTGAAGTGGCGTCCTGGATGTGATCCTCCCCAGTCATCATGCCTGTAACGGGGACAGCCAGGTGCAAACAGCATGTAATCCTGTTTGTCAACCCCGCCGTCTCTCCATTTCCCGACCCTCCTATTTGGCATGCGATCTGCATTGGAAGCTGGGCTCTGAAAGAGCTGCCGCCTCGGGCAGTCACAGGTGGAGGCTGGGGAGAAAGTGAGGGAAGAAAGCGAGTCGGAGAACAACAGAGGAGGAGAATGGGAGAAGCAGAGGGGGGATTTGTGTTAATCCTCTCTTTCTGGGTGTGCTGTTTCTCAGCCATCCTTTACTTAGCCAATGGCAATAGCCAATAAAGGCCCACTATACTGGCACTAAGAGTGTGCGGTTCGACTGCTGAGAGGCTATATGTGTCCATGTGTGACGGGAAAACACAGCTCACTTTATTTACTCCAGTTTCCCTAAAATGCTCAAGTTTTTATGAACATGGAGGCAAAAAGAAGAGTGTAACTGAAGCTGCAAATTCAGCTAATGGAGCTAACAGAGCTAACGGTACTAAAAGAGCTAACGGAGCTAACGAAATAGCAGCTAACGGAACTGACAGAGCTAATGGAACTAACTAGATGAACAGCTAACAGAGCTAACGGAGCTAACAGAGCTAACGGAACTAACAGAGCTAACGGAGCTAACAGAGCTAATGGAACTGACAGAGCTAACGGAGCTAACTAGATGAACAGCTAACAGAGGTAACGGAGCTAACAGAGCTAACGGAACTAACAGAGCTAACGGAGCTAACAGAGCTAATGGAACTGACAGAGCTAACGGAGCTAACTAGATGAACAGCTAACAGAGGTAACGGAGCTAACAGAGCTAACGGAACTAACAGAGCTAACAGAGCTAATGGAACTGACAGAGCTAACGGAGCTAACTAGATGAACAGCTAACAGAGGTAACACAGCCTGGCACTTTAAGTTGATCACAAGACACTCAGTCATTTTTGCGATAAATAATGTAATCAGAACAAATACTCGAGTACACCACAGTTGGATTACACTCTGAAACTGGAGGCAATAAATCACAACAGATACTGATTTATATGACATGTTGTTTAAGTTATAAATAAATCAGAGAGTTATCGAACCTGTGCCTGCGATGTCTGAGCAGCACAGACTTGTAGTGAGAGCGGTTTAGCTTCATGGCACACAAAGCACAGCCAGCCCGGTCATCACCGGCTTTAGGACCGGCCACCAGGGTCCAGATTTCTCAGGGGTTACAGGGATAAAGAGAGCAGGGCTGACTGTGGCCTTCTTTCCTCTCCATGCCTCGGGCCTCGCGCGACACATCCATGAATAAATCAACGCCAGAAAGAGGCCACTCACTGAGACTGTGGGGTGCCACGGTTTTTTGGGGGGCTCCGAGCTCCGTGTAACCATTTTTATCCATACACAAATCACCCCCACCCATTTACGTTTGTTCCCTGACACACTTTATCGTGACATCGCCTCTCATGGGAACAACCAGAGAGGCAACGGTGTCAGGTCGGACTCAAGGTTTTTAAAGAAGGGACTGCCTTTGATAATGTGCATTGTCTTTGAGGTATTATTCACTGGCTCTATGTACAGCCTCTTAAAGTTAATTTAATTTTTACGTATAAAAAAATTAAAACAGGGAGTGTCAGCATTTACCTTCCCAGGACTGAACACAACCTCCAGACCAGCAGTGTCCAGTCTAACAGTGAACACGGCAACAGAACCTCTGAACCGGCAGCGTCCGGTCTAACAGTGAACACGGCGACAGAACCTCTGAACCAGCAGTGTCCAGTCTAACAGTGAACACGGCGACAGAACCTCTGAACCGGCAGTGTCCGGTCTAACAGCGAACACGGCGACAGAACCTCTGAACCGGCAGTGTCCAGTCTAACAGCGAACACGGCGACAGAACCTCTGAACCGGCAGTGTCCAGTCTAACAGTGAACACAGAGACAGAACCTCTGAACCGGCAGTGTCCAGTCTAACAGTGAACACAGAGACAGAACCTCTGAACCGGCAGTGTCCAGTCTAACAGTGAACACAGCGACAGAACCTCTAAACCGGCAGCGTCCAGTCTAACAGTGAACACGGCGACAGAACCTCTGTTGTGCTTTTGTGCAGTAATCAGTGAGGCCCGGACACAGATGACTGGATCAGTCTTCTACTATGACACATATTTTATTGTATCATGTAGTTTGATCCTCGTATTACAGTCAGAGCAGAAATAAGTGAAGAAGCTTCTGGAGGGTTTCCTGTCATGTTAATAGTCGGTACCGATCCTCGGTGTGGGCTGGAGCTCTTCCCACCTCAGCTCCTTTCAGTCTATTGTTGGATTTAATTGTCTCTGTGTGTTCTCATGCCAGCAATTGTTTTCTTCTGTTTCCAATCACTTCCCCTTTTTACACTGCTGTGTATAATTGTGTTGCGTGTCCTCATTTGTGTGTCTCCGTGCCATTGTCTCGTCCATCAGACCTTTTTTTTTTCTGGAGGAGAACTTGCCAAATTATGCTCGGCTACACGGCTTTGTATCAGGAATATTGTTTCTCAGCTTTTATTCGAGGAACATGTTTGTAGCCGGCAGTTCTCCCTGAGCGACCCACCGTCAACCGTGTTAATATCTCTTTCTCTTTTTTTTTTTTTGCAGTAATACGTCGGCTGAGTTGAGACAAACAGACTCCTGCTGCTCCTGGGTGACAAATCTCAGTTTTCCGAGTGTTGCCGGGCGCTTACAGGCGCGTTAAATCCCAATTTGCATGACAAGTAAAGCTCAGGGTCCTAATGCAATTCGCAAAACTGCCGTGCCGTGTTCACCAACTAACTTGACATGTGAAGAAATACCCAAAGAAAGCGCGTCTTGTTTGCACGAACTGTTAATGTTTCTTTATTATAAAAAGGCTGTGATGGCTGAAGTCTTTGCAAAGAGCAGAAAGTTTTCTATCTGAGGCAGCCATATCGTTTTTATTCATTGTATTGACTTTCCTGCCGTCCTGCAGCCTCTGTCTGTCTTTAATTATTAATTTCAGGGCATTTGTTATTGTATTCAGTGGGAGTCTTCAGCCTTTCCCTCCTCAGCTCCATGGAAATTGAATCTCCTCTCTGGTGTGGCGCTAATGTAGGCAGTTTGGTTCCTAATGGACTGAGTGCATATTGAATGCTTCACTTGGTCCTCGGGGTAGGTGCAGCTTAGTGAAGGAATTAGCCGAGCGCCTTGAAAGATGAGAGGGGGTAGTGCCTAAATAGAAAAAGCTCCCATCTTTAGTCCTCCCAGTATCCCTCGCTCTATTTTCTTTTTGGCCAATCTCCATCTCTCCTGCCTCGTTTCTTCATCGGTACAGCCTTTCTGAAATTTCACAACATCACAGTCGACAGTCACTTGGGTTTAAGGTTGAGCTGAATGACAATAACTGGGTCATCAGACTTTATTACAGTACCCACGGGGAGTTAAGCACAAAATCAGGGTGTACCTCATCAAAGCTGATCTGGGGTGAAGCTTGATTTGATGTCCTCTGACTGGCACCAAGATGTTAAACTTTGACTTTATTCCTCAGCGTCCGTTACTGACTGCATTAATACTGAACGGCTGCATTAATTTACAGCCGCGCTTTCGTTCGAAGCTCTGAAGAATTCGGCCATTTGCACACAAACTCAAACACCGACGGCAGCGAGCCGACCATCGGGAGCAATTAAGGTTTCGGTGTCTCGCCTGAGGACACCTCGTGGACCGCATGATTATTTCAATCATGTGATGTATTATTAGAGACACAATCCTCAAACCGTTAACAATTCACGAGCCTCGTCGCAGAAAAACAGAGCAGATGCCGTCGTGACATTTGGACCATTAGAGTCCACGTAAGAGGGTCCGTTAGCCAACAAGCTAACCAAAAATAAAGGGATTCCAGTCGCACGTACTCCATGAAGGAAACTCTCAACTTAATTAATCTGACCGTAGTTTTTAAGATTTACGGAGGACTACATTTGGACTATATGTTGACGAACTTCCTCAGGTCATTTTTCTTTATGTTTTTGTACTTTGACCAGTAGCTACGTGGTTCCAATTTTCTTCACAGGGTGTTTTATTCTGAAAACTGGACACATTTTCTATCTGACTAACCGTCCGGTGCCATGTAATGCGACACAGTCATTGTCTAGAACGAGAGTAATCAGTTTTAATCAGGTGAGTTCAAATCCTGACCTACAGGTGCCCTTGAGCGAGGATAACAGCTGTTATCGTTAGCGAATAGATATATAATATATAGATAGTCAAGCGGCAACATCGGTGACTGTGAGATGAAGCCAACGCAGGAAATGCCAGAAACTACAGTTCCTGCTACGTAAGTAATGTAATCATAACAAATAACAGAAACAAACTAACAGAGCTAATGAAATAACAGCTAACGGAACTAACAGCTAACAGAGCTAACGGATAACAGAGCTAATGGAATTAACAGAGCTGATGAAATAGCATCTAACGGAACTAGCAACTAACAGAGCTAACGCAACTAACAGAGATAACGGAACTAACAGAGCTAACGCAACTAACAGACATAACGGAACTAACAGCTAACAGAGCTAACGCAACTAACAGACATAACGGAACTAACAGAGCTAACGCAACTAACAGACATAACGGAACTAACAGAGCTAACGAAATAGCAGCTAACGGAACTAACAGCAAACAGAGCTAATAAAAGAACTAACAGCTAACAGGACTAACAGAGCTAACGAAAATAACAGAGCTAACGGAACTAACAGAGCTAAAGAAATATTAGCTAACGGAACTAACAGAGCTAAAGAAATATTAGCTAACGGAACTAACAGAGCTAAAGAAATATTAGCTAACGGAACTAGCAGCAAACAGAGCTAATGGAAATAAAAGAACTAACAGCTAACAAAGCTAACGGGACTAACAGAGCTAACGGAACTAACAGAGCTAACGGAACTGACAGAGCTAACGAAATAGCAGCTGGATCAGTATGGGGATAATTTTGTCTCAAAAAGATTTGAATGCGTACAATATGATTTGAATGCGTACAATATGATTTGAATACATATGCATACATTTATAAATATCCAAATACAAAATACAAATATAAAAATGTGACATACAAATAAATAAACGAATTTGTATAAATAAATGTGGATTTGTAAATATATTTTCGAGATTTGAAAATAAATGTCCTTGACTTTGTGTGTGGAGTCAGCATTTGTGGATCCATTTTTTGCTTTTGTGGATCCATTTTTTGCTTTTCTCGCGATGACTTAATTTTGAGACATTCCTACCGCTCACCCGATTCACAAATAAATGCCACCAGATTTGAATACAAATAGCGGTACACCCTTCACCGCACATCCAGCAGATGGCAGTGTTGTGCAACGGTGCAGACCAAGGTACTTTTTATTATTCTGTTTCTGGACATAATGGAGAGAAGGGGTAATCAGTTTTAATCAGGTACGTTGGATCTACGCAGTCCAGATGGGATGGCATGGTAGCCATTACGCGTCCTCCTACATGTTCCATGGTGGGAACCACACATGTAGACACCATCCGTTCACCTTCTCTGCAGTCCAGATTCGCCCTGGTCTGATGTCTCTGCATGTGTTTGTTGGTCCGAGCAGTTCTTCTCGTCTTAATGTGGATTGCTGCAGTCGCTGAGTAGCTGACACGACCTCTGAACAATAACTGATGTTCCCAAACACATTAACTACATTATGGCGGGCACACGACTCGTCCTGTGTGTGATCCTCACACTCTGTATCGTTTGTTGCACTCTCCTCGGATTGGATAAATTACTGACGAGTCCTTGGTCTGACATTTCTGAGTGATGAGAGTTTGTTTTCAGTCAGCCGAGTTATTTGGCTCGGCTACAGAAGCCGTCGCTCGCTCTCTCTCTCTCTCTCTTGGCTCCCGACCAGCTTTCCGTTCAGTCGGCTCGCTCCGGTTTTGTCTAAATATTGCATTATTCTGCATTTTGATATGAGCCGTGCAGACACAGACAGAAGCTCATTGCTCACCTATAAAACAAAAAGATGCAGCAAATCGACTCAGGCAACAGATTACAATCATCCTGATTAATTAATTAAAACCGTCTTTGTTATGGAGTGAATATAAATTAAATGAGATTGTTTATAGTTATCCATTTATGTTTGAATGAATAAAACCAAAACAGAATTATTGAGTCGATATGAAAAGCAGAAATTTTCTAATTTGTTTAAATTGAGCCAATAAAAGTTAATTAAATCTCACATTTACATTAATCAGTGAATTCATTCGATACAAACATTGTTCCTCCTTAATCATAATTAACTTCATCATGAAAGAAGCTCTTCAGCTAATTCATGCACAGCTGAAACAACTCAAACTAAGACTTTGTGTTTTCTGTTGAATCAAACCTGAACAGTTCATCATCACATCATCGCCTCAGTGAACGGAGGGACTCACCCGCCTCTCACTGCCCAGACTGAGGCTGTTTTTCTGGGGGAGTGTTCGCCGAAGAGTCGGCAGGTCACGGTGACTTTTCCACATATAAGTTGGAAATCTATACTTTTATGATTCATTGTTTGCGTTCATTATTACTCTGAGTCTGACTCTGTAAAGTCGTCTTCCCTCTGCTCTCATTAGAACGAGTCCTCCAGCCTCTGACATATCGAGTTCGTGTCCACGACTCTCGTGTCTCCTCGTGTCGGCTTCCAGCCTCCACTTTCTGTAAAATATCTGCAGCAGCCCACACAGCTGACCGCGGGGGACGGCACCTGGATGTAAACACGCCGACAGAGACAGATCAGGTCTGTGCACGGCGATGCTTTTCATGCTGCAGCATATGGAGGATATGTCTGAACATCTTCGGTCATCAGGTCATTACACCTGTTGGAGGTGGATCATAAGAAACTAGACTAACAGACTAAAGACTTCTGCAGGTCTGACTGGTGGCGTTGATGCCTTCAGAGTTCACAGAATCATTTTTTCCGTTTTAGACAGTTTGTCAGGACGTCACGGAGACTACGTCCAGGTTTTAGACAGTCTGCGGGGACGTCACGGAGACTAGTCCAGGTTTTAGACAGTCTGCAGGGACGTCACAGAGACTAGTCCAGGTTTTAGACAGTCTGCAGGGACGTCACAGAGACTAGTCCAGGTTTTAGACAGTCTGCGGGGACGTCACAGAGACTACGTCCAGGTTTTAGACAGTCTGCCGGGACGTCACGGAGACTACGTCCAGGTTTTAGACAGTCTGCGGGGACGTCTCAGAGACTACGTCCAGGTTTTAGACAGTCTGCGGGGACGTCACAGAGACTACGTCCAGGTTTTAGACAGTCTGCCGGGACGTCACGGAGACTACGTCCAGGTTTTAGACAGTCTGCGGGGACGTCACAGAGACTACGTCCAGGTTTTAGACAGTCTGCGGGGACGTCACAGAGACTACGTCCAGGTTTTAGACAGTCTGCCGGGACGTCACGGAGACTACGTCCAGGTTTTAGACAGTCTGCCGGGACGTCACAGAGACTACGTCCAGGTTTTAGACAGTCTGCGGGGACGTCACTGAGACTACGTCCAGGTTTTAGACAGTCTGCGGGGACGTCACTGAGACTACATCCAGGTTTTAGACAGTCTGCGGGGACGTCACAGAGACTACGTCTAGGTTTTAGACAGTCTGTGGGGACGTCACAGAGACTACGTCCAGGT
Organism: Collichthys lucidus; assembly: GCA_004119915.2. Classification (NCBI taxonomy): domain Eukaryota; kingdom Metazoa; phylum Chordata; class Actinopteri; family Sciaenidae; genus Collichthys; species Collichthys lucidus. Next base: position 33,353,174 of record CM014092.1, on the reverse strand, counting down.
TTTAGACAGTCTGCGGGGACGTCACAGAGACTACGTCCAGGTTTTAGACAGTCTGCGGGGACGTCACAGAGACTACGTCCAGGTTTTAGCCAGTCTGCGGGGACGTCACAGAGACTAGTCCAGGTTTAAGACAGTCTGCGGGGACGTCACAGAGACCACGTCGAGGTTTAAGACGTGGGACGTGGTTTGAGGGAAGATGTCTGGACCACCCAAAGACGTCGGTCAGTCGACCTCAGAAGTCAGAGAACACAATCATTTAGAAATATAACGTGGGGCCAGTCTTTGTAGAGCGTTACAGGTGACTAAAATAATTTTGGATTAGCCAACACCAGTGTGACATGACAAATTTGGACCAACTGGAGAAGATGTGAACAGTGACTTAAAGTCAAGATTCGAAGAATTAGAGATGTCTGAAGGTTTTTTGTAGTGTGTGTTTGCACTTGTACAGTTTAGTTCACAGTTGCACCTTCTACCCACAGGGGGCAATATATGTGAGGGCTTCCTCTATAGATGAAACTCCACCGTACCCAGGAGGTCATTGGAGACCAGTTTAAATCTCTGTATCAGGTGTTTGCTTCACCGGAAGTCGACAAGATGCTTAAACCTCATGTGTCACTACTGATAGTTACGAAATCCTATGATTGGACAATGAGCTGCAGTTGTGTCGTCTCTAAACATCACGTTTCTTCAGTTTCCCTCTCGTGACCCGAGCCTCACCTCTCAGTCGTCATGAACAGGAATAGTTCTGGTTCTGTTTCCTCTCCATGTTCAGATCAGAGCTCAGGTGGGATGTCAGCAGCTCGAGCTCGGGTTGGCATGGCTCCGTTTTTAAGATGATTATGGCAGCTGGAACAAATCCACCGTGTGCACTGTTGTTCGTTTCTGCACTCGTCATCACAAACATGAACATCGCTTCCTGTCAGCCATGCTGTCTGGATTCCTGATATAATTTGACCTGGTGCAGGGAGATGATGCTTTATGACACATATAAGTGGGACCAGCCTTTATTTATGACGGTGTGTCACTGTCACCTGTGTGTCTGTGTGTCCTCCTCATGCCTCGTGGTTCTTGTGTTTTACATACTCCTCATTTTAAGGTTGTTCTCATACCTGACACCAAACGATCGAGACAACCAGAAACATTTCAGCTATTACACCCAAACTTGAACTTGAACATTTTGTGTTTCCTGTTTTATTTTGTAATTCTCCTTGTGACTTCGTGTTTCCAGTCTGATTAGTTTCACCTGTGTCGTGTCATCTTGTCTTCAGCCCGTGTTCTTTCCCCGGTCAGGTCGTCCTGTGTTATCAGTTCGGTCTTTTGTTGTTGTTGCTCGCCTCGGTAAGTTATTAACGTCTGCTTTTGTTCACTGTCTGCATTGGGTGCCGGACTCATTTCAAGGATCACATAATGTGGATCAGGTTTTCATGAACAATGTTCAAACAGTGTTTATCTTCATCCAGCAGAGTCAGTCTTTGGTTGAATTCAGGTTCATCTTTGTGATTCTACAATCGGTTAGGCCGAACCTTTGTCTGTTCTGGAGTGTGGCTCTCAGAAACCAGATCTCTCTGACCCGGTTCTGAAATACACAACAGAAATGCACAGAGCACATCTGATAACAAGCAGACTGGTCCTGCCTCGAGCGACGTACAGCTCCAGGTTACGTAAGTTTTCATTCATCACGTTACCGTCGTCCAAAACCAGGTCGAGACCTGGACCGGTCTTGTTTTTATTCTCATAAAGAAACACTGCTGATTTCTGGATCCTCCGTAGGAACCGTGCAGCGGTACTATACATCCACAGAGCAGACAGATGGGCGAGCCCATCGCCTGGAGATGAAGCTGGAAGGATAAGAGACTTATTAGATGGAGAGGATAGAGACAGAATCCCACTATTAGCAGATGATTGCCTGATTATCATGAATAATGTGGTATGTGTGTACATATGAGTGTGTGTGTGTGTGTGTGTGTGTGTGTGTGTGTGTGTGTGTGTGTGTGTGTGTGTGTGTGTGTGTGTGCGTGCATCGTTTCCGCCTCACGATCGAGGCACTCGAGCCAAAAGTGTTTCGTTTGCGTGATTAAACGAATCTCTGCACACGAGCGACTCGGAATAATCTTTTCAATTTGGGAGGGAAGTACGGATTCCTCCAGAGCTCTGCGGAGTCTGTCCGAATGTTAAAGCAGCTGCAGCTCTGAAACAAGTCCAGTCACAACAGGTTCATGGTCCGGTCCGCTTAGAAATGGTTCTGGGATCTTCTCTGCTGGTGCTGCTCTTTTCTGGACTTTGTACTAAATAGTTGGTCACCAAACATCTCAGCTCCTGCTTTTGTAACACCGCTGGGACTTCAGGTCACCTCAGGGAGGCCCGGGCTGTTCCAGTGCCAGCTGAACTTTGTGCAGAGGCAGGACTGACTCTCGCTCTATAAACTCTTAATTGTTTTTCCAAATACTGTGAAATAAACGGAGACAGATTGCACCTTCTGCTCTGACAGAACAAAGGTCCAACAGATTCTTAAAACGGGGTTAAGGTTGCAGCAAAACAGAGCCTCCGTGTTTCAGGAGCTGGTTTATGAAACACTTTCTGTTGCTGCTGGATGGAGCCGAACTAAACTATTCTCAGAAAACATTTTCGGCGTCGCTGGATGAGTTATGAAATCATATTTATAAATCTGAGGATTGGGGATGGATGGAGAAGACGAGGCGAGGTTGTTGCGAGATGGCACCAGAAATTCAGCGGCTCTCTCGCGCTGAAGTTGCAGATTGCATCCAATTGAATACACCTCGCCTCACCCTCTTGTTCCAAAGAAGCAGGAGAAACTACAGCAGGCCACAATGCTCGAGAAAAACACAATGATTTTTATTTTCAGGTGATTAAACACTCATGAAAACGAGTTCCTGCATATTATATTTAATTTCTGCCCATAGATCCACTTAAATGTTTCACACTGGACCTTTAACTGTCACTGTGCGTCTGTGTGTTTCGTGTACTGCGCATGTTTATTGTGTTTATTGTGAATATATGTGCACAGTTAACGGCATCGCGTGAAGGAGCAGATCTGGATTCAGAGTTTTATCGTTTCCTTCCTTTCTGATATTTCATGTTGCCTCCTCCTGTGTCGTCTTATTAAAACAATTATTTTGCAGCCGGTGTTAAAAAAAAAAACAGACAGAGTCTCTCACTGTGCATAGAGACATCATCAAACGTTGATGTGTGTTTAATGAAGGGTTGCATAGCTTAGGCTTCTGTCTCTCTGAGTGCACGGGCAAATTAAGCCGACTAATGATCTGCTGTTAACGCTCTGTTTTATTTCCATCCAATTATTTAAACACAGCCAATTAACTTGATGAATTGTACTAATTAATGGCTATTGTTTGGATGCAGCTTTTTTGTACGTTCAGGTTTTTAGGCGGCGGTGCCAAGTTCCAGAAGGTTTCCCAACAATGGTTGCGTCATTGCTGCAGTGCTTAACGGGGAAGGAGTCGTGTCGTCTTAAAAAAAAAGTTTGGCAGCAGATTCATCCACGTGCTGAGGAACGATCCTTCAGTCCCTTGTTTCTTTGATTTAATTATGACTCACCAATCTGAACAAATAAAGTGACTCTTGGCAGAAGTCGGAGGATCAGCGGGGATTTGTGCGCGAGATCCGATGTGATTTTGAAAAAGGGATTCCTGCTGGAAGTCTTGGCAGCCGCAGTCATTTGGCATATCTGCCAGAGGCTTCCATTGGCTGCGGCGTAATGTGCATGCTGCTTCAGACTGTTAATGAAAACACGGCGCCTCGGGCCTCTGCACAACCTGATCCGATATTGTCTTTTGCAATGAGATTAAATATTGGGTCGGTACAGTAATATCTGCATGTTGCATCCCTGCCACGCAAGAGGCACCTGAAATCAGTGACAGATTAAAATGTAAAAAACAGACAAATAAATAAATAAAGCTCAAGAATAAAATGATCAGTCTTTAAAAATATGAAGAGTCTGTGCTGCCTTCAGGGTTTTTCCTCTGACTTTAGGGGTAATTAAAAAGCCTCCACCAGAGGACCTGAGGGTTCATGGGTCTAAAGCAGATCCGATAAACAGGTGGGACCGTGAGGAGCTTTATAAACCAATAAAAGGATCTTCAAATCAATTCTGCAGTGCAGAGACTGAGCTCTCTTTCTGGTCCTCGTCCACAGACCTGCAGCTCAGGTTTGGATGAACTGTAACTTTACATTACATTACATTAGTTTACATAGTTTAGAGTGACCTCGCTTTGAGAGAGGCGAGGGTACAACTAGACGGTTTGAATGAGCGGAGCGTAACGCCCTGGTCGGGACGTGAGCCTTTAGTAAGACGCTGGGATAGGCAGGGGCAGATCCTGAGGTGGTTTTGTGGGCTAGCGTATATTATACTATACTGGGCTATATTGTACTGAGATATATTCTTCTTAAGAAGAGCAGAAAGTCGAACATTACAACAGTCATTAGTGTTCATGTGTTGGCTTGAAAGAGAAACAGCCGCCCCTGTAAGATGTGACAGTATTCTTAGTTTGATCTGGATCAAAGACAGCTGAGGTTCAAGGTTTTAATGTCAGTTTGTCAGCTTGTCTCTCTGTGCTTCAGAACCAATAATTAAAACTTCATTTTTGTCCCGTTTGTGCTGACTTGGTGTTTAAAACAGCATCTCTTGGCCCTGAGTCATCAGGAGAGGCTGAAATGTAAAGCGGTGTGTCGTCAGCGTAGCTATAAACATTCATATCGTGTCTCCTGATGATGTTTTTAAAGGGCAGCATGTCAAAAAAAGTTGGGCCTAAAACTGAACGCAGTGATTGAACATCCACCTGTACTGAACAGAACGAGAGAGGAAAATCTTTTGAATCTTTCAAACTCTGTAATCATTAAGAAGCGTCTAAGCTGTTTTGCTTCAGGAGAGGTGTAACCATGACGTCTGAAGGCTGGAAGGGAAATGTTCCTTACAAAGAAGCTTTCACATGTACGTGGGGTTTGGATCGAAGCAGCAGGTTGTGGGTTTTTACTAAGTAATAACTTTTCTGTCTCCAGAGTTTCCTCCCATAAAAACATTGAGATTAACCGTCTGACATAAATTCAGTCTAATAGTGTCGATTTGTAGATCGCTGCTCGTAAAAACAGGATGAATTATTTGGTTGATGGTCAATGGTTTTAAAAAAAAAGGTTGTTTTACTTCACTGCTCTGAATCCAGCTGCCTCCGAGCTCCTTCAGGGGGAACGTGAGGATTTAAAGAGGTTAATAAAGAGTCACGCTTCCTGTTTCACGCTGAACTTTGATATTTGCGTTGATGCGTTTGAGGTTTGAACGCAGCCCAAGCACGTCCGTCGAGAAATCTCCCCACAGAGGCGTGACATTAAAACTAAACTCAGGATTTGACTTTAACTTGTGTGCTGAACCTGGTTTAACATTTTAAATCGAGCTGCAGTAAACCCTGATTTAATGTTTGTCAGATGAAGTCACAAAGGAAACACGGACGTCATCCTCTCAGTGTTCTCTGCATCAGCTCAGGAAAGCACTCTGAGGTGAACGCTGTGGAAACACTGACACCTGCTGGCAGAAAGCAGCTCCTGCACATGAACGCCGGTGAAGATGACTGCTTCAACTCTCCACATCTCCAGAAAGGTCAAGTGTGGAGCAACTGGACTCGTTTGTAGATCCATGAGACGTTTCAGCTCCTCCAAGAAGCTCCACAAAGCGTCTTCATGGATCTACAAACGAGTCCAGACTTGCTGCAGGAAACGTGACAATCAAAACGTTCTCTCTGCTAAAGGTTTGGATTTAAAACTTGAAGCTCAGTCGGTGCAGGACGACGGGTTTGTTTGTGGACAAAACAGAAAACAGACGACAAAGCTGCATTTGTGTCTTTACTGCTGACAAAGAAAGACAGAACATTTAAAAGAAACAAGAAACATTAAGAACAATAACGCGTCGCAGAGTCAGCTGGATTGATTTTAATATCTTCGATGGACTCGAAGTGAGCAGCATTATCTGATTAAACGTCTCCACGTCCTTTTTTAAACAGTTTAAGGATTTTTGGATCCGGATCAGGGACAAAAGATTCTTATTCAGCAGGACACACTGAAACATCTGAGTGTTTCGAAACATTTATATGAACTCTGATAACCTGTCATGGTCCACTCTCATTCCTCTCCTTGGAGGAGACGGCAACAACAACGACCGTGTATTAAAGAAGCTGATCGGTGAATTTATGGCAGACTGCTTCAGTTCAGTTTGTCATAACGGATTTATGATTTTAAAAATGGATTCTGAGATCTGTGAAGCCGACATGTGACATGAGAGTCTGAAGACTTTGAGAATAAAACTTCAGTCTTACGGGTTTACAGAGAGATACAGCATCGTCACAGCCCGACTCCAAGGCGGCAACAAGGAAGGAGACGACACGAGGTGACAGCGAAGAAGATGCATTTACAAATGAAAGACGTCAGTGAGTGCACGGAGAGAATGAAACAGGAGGACACACGGTGCCAGAACCAGAACCAGAGAGTCCAAACCAGAGCAGCATTCAGGAGCAACATAGATGCTGCTGATGTTACTTATTGTGTCCACTAGGTGGCAGCCTGATGTATTCCTCAAAGATTCACCTGTGTGTGTGTGTGTGTGTGTGTGTGTGTGTGTGTGTGTGTGTGTGTGTGTGTGTGTGTGTGTGTGTGTGTGTGTGTGTGTGTCCACATTAATGAGAAGCAGCTGCTCCAGATAAAATGTCTGTCATTGAATTATGTTAAACTGTATCAGGGTTTTAAACACAGGCAGAGGTGTCGCTGCAGATAAACTCCTCTTCATTAACAGACTGTGTGTGTGTGTTTTGTTGGTTTGTCGAGTGTGACTCTCAACACCTTCACACACACACACACACACACACACACACACACACACACACACACACACACACACACACACACACACACACACACACAGAGGTGTGACGGCGGCTGCAGAGCAAGTGACGCTCGCCTACAATAAAAGGTCGACTGACACTGGGTCAGCATGTGCCAGGCCCGGCGTGCACGGTGTCATT
>CM014092.1:33178634-33343634 GCA_004119915.2 Collichthys lucidus | reverse complement strand
TTTAATTTATTTTAATTTATTTTAATTTATTATTTATTTTATTGGAAGCTTCAGGTCAAATAAACTTTATTGATCTGAGGAAACTTCACGTCCCAGCAGCTCGTGTTTCAGAGAAGCTTCATCGTGTCTTCACGGTGTCACACAGTTTGTGTTGAGTTCAGCTGGTTCTAAATAATCTCTGGGTCTGAATCTAAAACTGAGTCTCAGTTTTTCTCGATCACGTCGAGTTTTTAAACTATAGGATCCTGTTTTATTAAAAAATATGAGAAATACTGAAGTTAACAGACATGTTGTTTTTCTTGTTTGTTGAATCCTCGTGTTGTTGTCACTGCGTTCTTCAACATCGCTCAGATCTTCAGAGGTGGTAGTTGTTGGCACTGGAGTTTCAGCTGAACGAGGCGTTGGTCTTAAAGCTGACGACAGATTAGCATTTTCTATTTTACTTTTATTTTTCTTGTTACATCCTGATGAAGCCAAAGTAACACTGTGCAATGATTTTCAGGTGACACCAAACGCAACTGTCCACGTGTTCCTCTGGTCCACATCTGTGAACTCTCCACACTCTGCTTGCACACTGTGTGAGGGCCCATGTCTTGTTGTGTCGATCACTGAGTTTCACTTTGAAAAATGTAAAATATGTTTGTTTGACAGATGCACTGATGGTGAAACTAGCACAAACACAGCAAAAGGAGTCAGGATGGTTTAGAGAAGCAGCAGGAGCAGACCTGATCTGAACAAAGGAAATATAAAACACTAAGAAAGTTACAAGCTTTAAAAAATACAAAAACAGAATAAAACAAACAGAAGTTAGAGAATAAAAATCTACCTGAACAGATCTGTGGATGCTTCTGCAGAGTCTGATCATGAACTCTGGATCAGTTTGCACATCTGACCTCGTCCCGTCTGTTGTTTTTGTCACTTTGTGTAACTATGTTTTAGTAGTAATGTTTTGTTTTGTGTGTTTCCTTAAATGTGTCTTTCTCAACACTGTGAACATCCAGAGAACTGAAATAATGTCTCCCTGCTGCCAACAGCAACAAACATGAGATATAGAAAAATATCAAAGTTTAATAAGAAAAATATGGCAACTGTAAAAAGATATAATGTAAACTATATTTAATATGTTTCACTGTGTTTATTGAAAGAACCTTGAATCTTGAATCATGTCTGCAGCACTCCTTTGAGAGTATCAGTGATGATTCTTCTTCTTTATTTTCTCTGTAATCATGATTTGAATGTTTTATATTTTAAACATATTTATTTATTTTATATTAAAACGTGTTTGCACCTTTAAAGCTGATTTTCTCCTTTAAATCAGAAACGTGTGCTTCATTATTTATTTTCTTTCTTTATCATTAGTGAAGGTAATTAACTGAGACTCCGTCATTTGTCAACATCAACAACATTTGTCACCCAGCGGGGCTGTCCCCCTCTGTCCCCCCTCTGTCCCCCCTCCGTCCCCCCTCTGTCCCCCGCAGACTGCAGCACACACACCCGCCCTCCGAGCTCCTTGCTCCGGGCTTTATAAGCCTCAGACCTCCCTCTCTGCTTCACACATCGCTCCCTCCTCCATCAGCTCCGTGCATCTCTCACATTCACCGAGGAGAAGAAACAAAGATGAGCTCCGCGTGTTTGCTCCTCCAGCAGCCTTCCTACGGCGCTGCGCCGTGGTCTTGCCCGCCGACAGTGAGCTGCAGCTCGGACACAAACAGCAGGTAGGTCCCGGTGCTAGTGTGGATCATTTATTTAAATTATAGTCACCGTTGAATCTGAATCCTGCCTGAGATAAAAACATGTTTTCTACCTGAGGTTTAAAACAGCCTCAGTTTGTACGTTATGTTACAAATGGTGCGTTCAAGTGTCTGACATGCTGCGTTCACTGACCCACATTTAATGCAGTAAAGCAGTTTGATGACATTTAGTGTCTATGCGGTTCAGTGGTTCATATGAGGCAGAAACATTAATTAAACTTTATTAGATGAATTTATTTTGATTATCTTGATGTGTTCACTGACAGTCAGCATGTTCAGGTTCTTCATGGTGTTTCAGTTTATCTGATGAGTCCTCTCTCTTGTGTTGCAGCCGGACCTCTCTGTGGAGACCGTGGTTATCCAGCAGCCGGGTCGGATCAGAGCGATGCCCACGGAGCAAGCTGTCCTCTGTAAGTCACACACACCTGCAGACCTGCTTCAATCACAGCTGCTGTTAAATTAAAGAAAATGTTGCTTCATGTGTGACGTGTGTCTGCTGACACCACGGTGGGAAATGAAACAAAACATTGATAATTCAGATAATTCGATCACATTAAGAAACACACAGAGGCTCCTGCTGCCTCCTCCGTGTTGGAGGGAAGCTGTGAAAGCGAACACCTCATGGAGGTTCCCACAGTCCGTGGTGTCTGCAGACACCTCCGTCCAACACCGAGCGACGTGTCGGCTCGCTGCATCCTCGGCCATGTGTTCGTGTTTCAACACTTTGTTACTTTAAACAACAGCAGACATGGTTCCATCTGATTCACGTCCACGTGCAGCATTCGCTCTCTTCTAGCTCTGTGTTTGGTCTCTACCGACTAAAACCAGTTCTGGCCTGAGCTGAAACTCCCTGTAAAGACGTTAGATGAAGTTATTTAGGGACAGAGTTGTTACTGTTTGTTGAAATCCTGATGCTGACCTCTGTTTCTCTCCGTCCAGCCTTACTCCAGACCCTCGGTGCCGGGATGCTTCTCGTCAGATGGGAAAGCTCAGGCCTTCCAGCACCCCGTCAGGTCAGTACCCTCTCAGTTTGTGGAGTATAGCAATCATGCACGAACACAAGCTCCTTATTATAACTTCTAGACGAGTACCGTCCAGGTCCAGCTGCTCACGTGTTTCTTCTTTGTCTCTAACAGACTCTACTGGCCCAAATCAAAGTCCTTTGACTACCTGTACAGCGACGGAGAGGCTCTGTTGAGGAACTTCCCGGTTCAGGCGACCATCAGCTTCTACGAGGAGTCCGACAGCGAAGACGAGAGTGAGGAGGACGAGGACGAAGACGACTCTGAGGAGTGCCTCAAACAGCCGTCTCACTTCACCTCCTACAACTGAGGCGGGACGATGATCAGCATGATTGTGTCTCAAGACTTTGTCGAGCAAAGACGCCCTGGAGTTACGTCTGAAGATCGTCAGTCATCAGGTCATCGACTTGGTCGACCCGCCGGTCCATCCAGGTCGAGGTGGGCCGTGAAGGCCCCCGAACACACCTGCACTCAGACTTCTTCCAGTCGAAGGCCGTTTACTTTATTAGTCAGTTTTCTGGTTTGTCGTATCTGCTGCGTAAAGTCGTTCGTGTTCACGGTGAGCGCCACGTTCTCCCATATTGGGATCCCGTCCGGTTCACAGTCAGTCTCAGGTCGAATCCCTCCTGTATATAAACCACGTTTCTAACTTATGATGTTCATAGCTTGTACATAAACACATATTTATGTTGACTTATTTTTTTATACATGCGTGCGTCAGGCTCAGTGTGACTGTCTGAACTCCAGAATAAAATATTTTTAAACGTTCATCTGTCGGTTTTTCTTTAATAGGAAGTTTTCACCTTTACCTGATGATGCTCATGGGTACAGGGACGACAGCGACACCTAGTGACCAAATCATGAATAATTCTATTAAACTTAAGTTAGATTAGTTTAACTTAACAGACTCTGCAACCTCAGGGTTCAACCTTTATGTTGTTATATTATATTATTGTTATTGATGTATTTACACTTGTTCATGTACAAATAAAAAACTTACAAACTTCTGCTACATTAAAACTGAAATAGGAACATGTTACATCGACTTTTATCAAACATGAAGTTTAATTTCAGAATTTAAATCATATATATAATCTTATGATTGCTCTGAACATTCAGTTACTTTCCATATAACTTGTATATAATGTGTAGAAGGTGTGGCAGGTTTACTGTTTGTTATTCTCAGTCAGATTCACTGTCAGATTTTCTAGAAACATTCTAGTTGTAACTTTTTAAGAAGGATTGATCCACACAGTGCATAAAACACTGTGATGTAGTTACATTATTATTATTGATATTAATAATTAAATTATTGATGTTGCTGTTCCACCTTCTGTCCTCTGGGTGGCGCTACAGACTCAATATTACAATATCAGTCTGATCATGAGCTGCTCACATATTCTACACAGAAACCTGTGCCAGCATAAACATGAAGTTACAAACAGCGATCATGTCCTGATGATAATCAGACTCAGTCAGTGTGACATGAAGACATGAATGTTCGTGAATTCAGATCATGTGATCAGGACTTCACCTGGTCATGCTGAGTCACCTGAACACAACAACTCATGAATGCTGTTATGTTTATTACTGATGCTGCTGTTGTTCAGGTGTGCATCATTATCATAATCACTTTAACTGGCCAGGTGTGTGTGTGTACACAATTTGACTCTGTTTACACTTTATATATATACACACACACACACACACACACACACAGTGTATGGATCGTGCAGGGATGATGAAACATATAAACGTATAGCAGGTTGACTTACAGAGATGACAGTATGCACAGTAAGACAGTAAGTTATGATGGTGTTCATAATTCATAATTTACAGTTCGTGTGTTTCTATTATTTTGGCCAACCTATTTACCAAGTCAGCTTCATTGTCAGTGCTGCTACATGTACAGGACTCTTATCCCGTGCAAACAGCATAAACATGACATATAAAAAATATATATATAAGTAAAAGATAAAAATAAAAAATATATAAGATAAAATACAAATCTAAAGATTTAAAAACATACAGCTAAAGACATTTAAGTTAAACAGAATTATCAGTATAAATATAAATATATACATGTAGCTATATGGCAGTATGGACAGAATTAACAGTATTTACAGTACACACAGTGAGGTATAAGTATGTGTGTATATATCACATTTGTGATTCATTAACATTTTGTTTCATGTTTTTATTGTTGTTTATTGTTGGGATTTTTTAATTGAGCCCTCATCTGCATATTTAATTTGCATATTTGATTTACATATTTAATTTAGATTTAATTGAGAATCACTGTCTTCTTCTTCTTCGTGTGTCGTGCTCCGCCCTGAGCATGTCGGGAAGCTGAGTCTTCTGCGTGAGGTGTGGCTGCGTGGACTGTCCTCGCGCTTCAACACGGAGGGAAACGCACCTGACTGAAGGGCGGGAAGGCTCGGACACATCCCGGCTGCCGTCGCGGTGAATCCTCCGGTGGTTGTCGTCGGTGTGTGTGTGTGTGTGTGTGTGTGTGACCTCTGTCACGGTTTTCTTTCTTTACGACTCACTTCCATCGTAGCCACGCCCACTCCTGGTCAGTCGACAGCTATGCGCGCTGTGATTGGCCGAGCTCCCCGAGTCTTGCTCTCTCATTGGCTCCCCATACACGTCAATCAGAGTGACTGTGTGTGACTCGTGTGGGAGTTCCCCCTGAGCCGGAGATGGAAGAAGTGTTTGACGGAGCGGGATGAAGGTAAGAGCACGTTAACGTTACCGGAGGCTGCAGGTGTGCACACCTGTACCTGTTAGAGAGCTCCCGCCTTAATGAGAGAGGAAGAGTCAACAGGAGTGTGATGGATATCTGAAGAGGCTGTGTGTGTGTGTGTGTGTGTGTGTGTGTGTGTGTGTGTGTGTGTGTGTGTGTGTGTGTGTGTGTGTGTGTGTTTATCATGACATGTTTTATTATCAGGATGATTCAGACTCGTGTTTTATAATTAAATCTCGTAGTTGTGTTACAGTCGCCTCCTCTGCATCCTCGTTATTCCTCTTGGTCTGGATTCACAGCATCTCCTCCCTACCTCTGTCTCTGTTGCCATGGAAACCCTTCCCTGCCTCCCATGCCTCCCTCTGTCTATATTTATAGTAGCCTATATTCGCTGCCAGAGGTGAGGAGCTAAATGGAGGCGGCAGGGTGACATGCATTAACTGAAAGTCACGTTTAATGCAGCAGATATGAGCACACACACATATATTTATGTATTTACAACCTAAACATGGTGTACTTCAGCGTTACACCCTGGGTGGTTGTCCGTGGCGTACCCCGCCTCTTGCCCCAGTGTCAGCTCTGATTGGCCCCACACGACCCTGACGAGGATGGTAAAGGGCGATTCAAATGTGATAAATAAGTTTGTTAGAGGGGCGATGTTAATCATCTTTAACGTCAAATATATGGAGTTATGATGTTTGTTACAGAGAGTAACTCTGTTATCGGTCGTCCCTAGACTCGTTCGTAGATCCGTGAAGACGTATTTATACGAGTTTTTATACGAGGAAAGCTCGTAGAACCGCCCGTTGTTTGTTTGTGCTCATAAACTGAACCTCAGGTGACCATCAACGACTCTGATTCGACTCTCAGAGTCGTCAATGGTCACCTGAGGTTCGTCATTGATGGTCGTCGTTGACATTGATGGTCATCAACGACGTTGATGGTCGTCAACGACGGTTAATGACAACGATGCTTATCAACGACTCTGACGACAGTCGCCAGAGTCGTTGATGGTCGTCACGACAGTCGTCAGAGTCGTTGATGGTCGTCACGACAGTCGTCAAAGTCGTCGATGGTCGTCAGAGTCGTCGATGGTCACCTAAGTTTCGGTTAATGACAACGATGATTCGGTTAGTACGACTCTGACGACAGTCGTCACGACAATCGTTGATGATCACCTGAGGTTCGGTGTGAACGACTGTTGTTCGGGTCACCCCGAGCTTGGGTGTGGCCGATGGTCGTTGGAGTCACATGAGGCTCAGTGTGAGGTGGCGGATCGGGACTAGACCCTGCAGACACGGGACAGTGATGTTTGCATCTTGGACAGAGAGAAGACTTGGTTGAAAGAGGAGTGGATCTGTGTAAAAGTAGAGGAGGAGGCCTCAGACACTACGAGCAAATGCAGTTTCCTCCAGACTTGGTTATATTTGAGTTGTTTACATTGTGTCTTATCTCTGAGCTGACCGATCCTGCTTCAGGCTGATTAAGGATCGCCTCCTCGATTAGCATGAATGAATAAAAGAAACGATGAATCCTCACTCCGTTACTGACGCCTGTATTCATCGTTCAAAGTGGAGCACATAACTAATTTATTTGTTGTCGATGTCTCCTGATGAATCTGTGTTTGTCTCCTGCAGGTCTGCGGTCTGTCCGAGTGAGCTGCAGGACGGGAGCATGGCTGGTGAGCACAAAACACGCCGATCAATAATATTCATAAACGTCTGCTTTGTTGCTTCGCTTGCTGTTTTAAACAGAGGTCGGCTTAACCCTCGAGACCCCAGAGAGCGTTCTTGTTCTATATTATATACCACAGCGCTCGACGGTCCCGAGAGGGATTTACCGTCTGCAGGGAGGACCGACCGGGTCGTAGTGACGTTTCCATGTAGCTGGACTAAAGGGTTAAAGTCAGAGTCAGCTCTAGTCGACCATGAGTCTCCCTGTGAGAAAACAAAGACTGGACCTGTCATCTCCTGACTCACGGCCTGATTTACCAGAAGTCTCTTGTGGTCAGTTTCTGATGATTTCTCTGGCCAAGCACGCTCAGAGCTTCTCTACTGGAGATGTGATGTTAAACATGAACACTGCCCGCTGCACTGAGCTCCCAGTCTCAGCTAGCAGGTCGGTGTCGAGTCCCACAGAAACAATCTGATCTGAGAGCGTTTTTCCGACCTAATTCTTCTTCTTCTTATTATTTTTCTGATAATCAGTAAATTCATCGAGCTGTTGTTCCGTCAAGTGCAACAGGAAGCAGAGTTTGCCAGCAGGTTACTTAAATGAAAATCTGGATCCTTAAGTCTCTGAAACTCTGGATGTAAAGTTCTGTTTTACTGAGCTAGTGTTAGCGTCTAACCTCTGAACCGGCAGTGTCCAGTCTAACAGTGAACACAGCGACAGAACCTCTGAACCGGCAGTGTCCAGTCTAACAGTGAACACAGCGACAGAACCTCTGAACCGGCAGTGTCCAGTCTAACAGTGAACACAGCGACAGAACCTCTGAACCGGCAGTGTCCAGTCTAACAGTGAACACAGCGACAGAACCTCTGAACCGGCAGTGTCCAGTCTAACAGTGAACACAGCGACAGAACCTCTGAACCGGCAGTGTCCAGTCTAACAGTGAACACAGCGACAGAACCTCTGAACCGGCAGTGTCCAGTCTAACAGTGAACACAGAAACAGAACCTCTGAACCAGCAGTGTCCAGTCTAACAGTGAGTACAGCAGCCAGCTTAGGTGGTTTTCTTGCCGGGTTCGGCTCCTGGTGTCCTGGAGCTGAGTCAGTTCAGTTAGTTACACGGCTGACCGAGTTAACCACAGTGGTGCAGTAAGTCGTGTATCGATCATACTGAACTAAAACAGCAAATTCAACAATGCCGACCTGTATCCCATGAATCTGTTGAACACAGTATGGAGGCTGAACTTTGTTTTTTCTTTGCTGTGTTGCAGCATTCCTCGACGGTAAGGATGCTCACTCTGTCCTGAAGCGTTTCACTCGAGCCAATGGCTTCCTAGAGGAGTTGAGACAAGGAAACATCGAGAGGGAGTGCGGCGAGGAGAGCTGCAGCTTCGAAGAGGCCAATGAAGTGTTTGAGAACAAAGAGAGAACGGTGAGCCGATGGACCAACTCCACCAGTTGTGGTAGATCAATGTATTGCTACATATGTAGCTGCATCAACAAGTGATTGAATGAGATGTCGTGGTCATGTAGAGAGTTAGAGATGATGTTTCACTGTCTAATCTCTTCTTGGTTCCTCCCAGATGGAGTTCTGGAAAACTCGCAGCGTCTACACGGTGAGCAGCAGCAGCAGCAGCGAGGGGCGCTCCGAGCGGGCCGACACCGTCTACATGGTGGTTCCTCTGCTGGGCGTGGCCCTGCTCATCATCATCGGCCTCTTCGTCATCTGGAGGTGTCAGCTTCAGAAGGCCACTCGTCGACGGCCCGCCTACACCCAGAACCGCTACCTGGCCAACAACCGCAGCACCCGTAGCCTGCCTCGCATCCTTGTTCACCGGGAGACGACAGTGCACACCGAGAGCTTGCACCAGGAGTCGAGCCTACGTCCGACCGTGGTGGTGAGTGGTTCAGAAAGAGGCGGAGGTTCCCAGTCGGACTCCCATGTACTCCACCAGCAGAACACTCGTACTCTCTACGTCCAGGACTCCTCAATGTCCGTGGCCTCGCGGCTGTCAGGTGCCACGCCGCCTCCATCTTATGAAGAGGTGACGGGGCAGCTGGAAAGCAGCGGTGACGAGACCTCGGTACCTTCATACAGCGACCCTCCACCCAAATACGAGGAGATCATCAAGGAGAAATGAAACAGAGGCTGCTCCTCCCTGATGAGTCAAAGCTGGCGAAAAAAGCAGCCAAAGCCTCGGTTGGTTCTACCGGCCGCGGGTCGCCTATACCCAAATTGAAATTCACGTTTTTCAACACTGTATAATACATTTGTTTCACCAATGGGTGCAACGTAAAGTCACCCACACCGAGTATTGCCATGTCTCAATTTGCATACTTCCAAACTTACACTGACTATTTTGAGTCCATTGGTGCACTCTTAAAAGTTCTCGCCCTCAGTGGTCTCTATTTTGGCGACGTAGCAAACCTCAGGAGTTGAAGAGGTTGCAGTGATGTGGTCATGCTTGGCAGGGTTGCAATCGGCAAAGAAGAAGAAGAAGTGGTATGTTGCAATCGTGATTTTTGTTAAGTTCACAACGTCCGTCCTCGAATTGAGACGACACTACCCTCCTGAAATTAGTGCACTACACTAGGAAGTACACAGAGTACTACATAGAAGAGTACTAATGGAAGTATCCGAACTGAGACACCCGGGATTATTGTTTGAACTTCACGCGTCTTCAGATGTTTCTTTGGTTTTCACGTTGCTTTGGCCGACGTTGAACGGTTCAGGAACCAAACCTGCAACCAGGTGCCGGAGAAGTTTGACAAGCAGGATCGAGTAACCTGCAGGTTTCTGTGCACGACACGGGGCGGCCACGCTACAGCTTAATTCACAGTCACTCTGACTATAAGGTTTCCTGTGTTTTCTCTGTCAGTGTACATACAGTATGACTCTTTAAACCATACACACCCAGTCCAGAGTGTGTTGGAGTGTTGGGACTGAGCCAAAGTTTTGTTCTTTGGGTGTTTTCATGGTTTCCTGTTGTTTTAGTTTGCAGTGATACACGTGATTAAGAAGCACTACACGGAGCACAAGGACCCAAAACCAAAAGCTCAGTCGGGCTTAGCTTCATCGTACTTGCGCTGTATCTCGATGTCGAGAGGTTCCCCCCTTCACACACGCACCAGCTATCTGTAAGAGCAAATCCCTGCGTTCACGGAGTGATTGTAAAGACACCTCCCCCTTCTCGTGCTCCTGTGGACGGTCACTTTGCCGTCATGGACCTCCTAAAAACAATATTTCATGATTTAAAACATGCCTCTGGATAAAACGGGTGCCGGCCATGGCCTTACGGTGACCAAGTAGTACGCTGGTGTCCAAATATGTCGCCGAGTTCTTAGTAATAATCTCAGTGCTGTGCCAATCAGAGGCGAGTTTATTTAAATGTACATTTACCGCATGTGCTACCTTACAACGAACCACCAGTCTTATCATCTGTGGACCAAACTAATGCCGACTGTACAGGCCTGTTTCCCGCCAAACTTTACGGCAGCGGATTTGTATCGATAAGTTCAAAATATTTTCTATCCAACCGTTTGTAAGTCGAGAGTTCGTAGATCTCTTCTGATAATCGATTCATCATTTAAATGTTGAGAAGATCCAACACGTCCAACGCCAAGATTAACACGTCCACGTCGATGCATGCTGACAAACACAATGAGACGTCCCAGTTTGAACCGTCCGACCACGATATAACACGACTTTGCGTATACTCGTTACATTTTTACGGCGTGGATAGCGTAGCAGTGTCACATGCCGCGTCTCATAGTTCTTATTTATTCTTTCTCAGGCATGTTCTCACCTCATCGTTTATTCTAGAGACATCGAGTGTAATCCCACTGTGGTAACTATGTTCAGCTGTACTCGAGTATTTCTTCAGATTACATTCAGTCCAGCTCGGCGTCTGTCTTTCAGCCTTTTATTTCACCAAGCTCTCACCAACCACTAAAAGTCAGTCCCACATTTACTCTTGTCCGGCGGCTTCTCGCTCGCTCACTCTCTCCTTTTCTCTTCTTAGCTTCCTCCGTCAGCGTCCTCTTCACTCTCTGCTCCTCTGCCATCATGTACAGCAAACAAACTGAGCTAACAGCAGCTAACAAACTAAGCTCACATGAGCTAACAGCAGCTAACAGACTGAGCTAACATGAGCTAACAGCAGCTAACAAACTGAGCTAACAGCAGCTAACAAACTGAGCTAACAGACTGAGCTAACATGAGCTAACAGCAGCTACAGACTGAGCTAACAGCAGCTAACAGACTGAGCTAACATGAGCTAACAGCAGCTGACAGACTGAGCTAACAGCAGCTAACAAACTGAGCTAACAGCAGCTAACAGACTGAGTTAACATGAGCTAACAGCAGCTAACAGACTGAGCTAACAGCAGCTAACAAACTGAGCTAACAGCAGCTAACAGACTGAGCTAACATGAGCTAACAGCAGCCAACAGACTGAGCTAACATGAGCTAACTGCAGCTAACAAACTGAGCTAACAGCAGCTAACAGACTGAGCTAACATGAGCTAACAGCAGCTAACAGACTGAGCTAACATGAGCTAACAGCAGCTAACAGACTGAGCTAACAGCAGCTAACAGACTGAGCTAAAATGAGCTAACAGACTGAGCTAACATGAGCTAACAGCAGCTAACAGACTGAGCTAACATGAGCTAACAGCAGCTAACAGACTGAGCTAACATGAGCTAACAGACTGCGCTAACATGAGCTAACAGCAGCTAACAGACTGAGCTAACATGAGCTAACAGCAGCTACAGCTGTCAGCAGTTTACTTCACTGTCCATCATAAACTCTGTAAATCACAGAGAGTTGAGGCGGAGCAGCCGGAGGACATCAGAGGGAAAACCAGAAAACATTTCCTCCATAAAATATGATCCAGTTTCAGATCTGATACATCTGGAGTTTTTCCTCCGTCCTCTGAACCTGATCTCATGTCGTTGACTCTGTGTGAGCTCTTCCAAACCTCGACCGTAGCTGGCTCTCATGATGTTGTCGTAGATGGTCACATGTGAGTCACGTTAGGCAGAGAAGTTTTGGTTTTCGCCGTCGTCTTGCCAAAACACCACCGTACACGTCCTCGAACGTGAAGCTCAGCGCCCCCTAGCGTTCATCCTTAGAGTCGTAATTTAATGAACTCGATATCGTGATCCATTTTTTCAGCTTCACAATGTGAATCATCATGTTTGTGAATCTTTAATTATCGTGCCATGGTGTGTCCTCACACCCCTACAGGAAACAATCATAACTGTACATAACAGAGTTTACACTGACACACATCCAGACGAGCAGACACAATAAAAACCATAAATCTACGCTGACTACATTTCCGCTCGTCGTTCTTTAAATCTTCCGACAGACACCAGGAGCTGAGAGATTCAGTTTATACGTTAGGATTGTAAAATAGCAGCAGATCTGTCTGAGTTCAGTCTGTGCTTCAGTGATGCCGAGTGTGTGTGTGTGTGTTTAGCAGGGTGAGGTTTCACATCTTTGGTTTGGTGTTCGTGGAGTTTCGAGCCTCACCACGTCCAGGTGCACTTACAGCTTCCAGTGGCTTATTTTTGTATCCGACTCTATTGTACTCGTTCTTCACTGCCTTTCTCCTACAGCCTGCGACTGGTTAGGACGTTTGATCACATTCCAACAGGAAATATGAACTGTTTGAAAAACAATAAATGATTTATTTAACTCTGGTGTGTGTTCTGTGTTTTAATATAACTCTTACCTTAATAATAAATAGCCCCACGCTCTTAATGCTGCACCTTGAGCCTTAATATAATTTGAACAGGTGAGTTCTGTAAAAATTCACCCACAACATGAATAATTAATGAGTGGGCGGAGCCGGAAGTATGCCCCTCCCGGACAAATTAAGGTGTGACGCACGGTATCAGATGAGAGAGGAACACGTGGAACAAACAAACGGACTCTGTAATGGCGTGCAGGACTGTGACGTCACAATAAACAGGTAAGAGGCTGACCGATGTTCAGGTGAGTTACCTGTTGAACAGCTGATTAGTGTTTGATGACTGACCTCACTGTTAATTCTTCTCACATATAATAATATCAAATAGTGTTTTATGGTTTAAATATGCTGTAAAATGTACTCATAAAAATATATGGTAAAATATACTGTTAAAATGTTTCGTTAAAAACTTTGGAAGATTCACTTTAGAGGGTTTTTATAATATTTTTATGTGTTGCTTTGAAATTTGTTGCAGCAGCATGTTGTCATCTCTGACTGCTAACTGCTACATGCTAACTGCTACGTGCTAACTGCTACGTGCTAACTGCTACGTGCTAACCGCTAACGACAGGTAATGGCTACCTGCTAAAGGAAATTAAACAGCTCTTATAACCACCACACAGGTGACCATGACGACCCGCAGGTGACCATAACGACCCAAAGGTGACCATGACAACCCACAGGTGACCATGACAATCCACAGGTGACCATAACAACTCGCAGGTGACCATAACAACCCACAGGTGACCATAACAACTCGCAGGTGACCATAACAACCCACAGGTGACCATAACAACTTGCAGGTGACCATAACAACCCACAGGTGACCATAACAACTTGCAGGTGACCATAACAACCCACAGGTGACCATAACGACCCACAGGTGACCATAACAACCCACAGGTGACCATAACAACTTGCAGGTGACCATAACAACCCGCAGGTGACCATAACAACTCGCAGGTGACCATAACAACTCGCAGGTGACCATAACAACCCACAGGTGACCATAACAACTTGCAGGTGACCATAACAACCCACAGGTGACCATAACAACTTGCAGGTGACCATAACAACCCACAGGTGACCATAACAACCTGCAGGTGACCATAACAACCCACGGGTGACCATAACAACTCGCAGGTGACCATAACAACTCGCAGGTGACCATAACAACTCGCAGGTGACCATGACAACTCGCAGGTGACCATGACGACCCACAGGTGACCATGACGACCCACAGGTGACCATGACGACCCACAGGTGACCATGACGACCCACAGGTACCATGACGACCCACAGGTGACATGAAGACCCGCAGGTGACCATAACGACCCGCAGGTGACCATAACGACCCGCAGGTGACCATAACGACCCGCAGGTGACCATAACAACTCGCAGGTGACCATGACGACCCGCAGGTGACCATAACGACCCGCAGGTGACCATAACAACTCACAGGTGACCATGACGACCCGCAGGTGACCATAACGACCCACAGGTGACCATGACGACCCGCAGGTGACCATAACAACTCGCAGGTGACCATGACGACCCGCAGGTGACCATGACGACCCGCAGGTGACCATAACAACTCACAGGTGACCATGACGACCCGCAGGTGACCATAACGACCCACAGGTGACCATGACGACCCGCAGGTGACCATAACAACTCGCAGGTGACCATGACGACCCGCAGGTGACCATAACGACCCGCAGGTGATCATGACGACCCGCAGGTGTCCTCAATGAAAACTGTGTAACTGCAGAAGACGAAACGGGTCCATTTCAGGACAAGAACCTGGATCAGATACGACCTGATGACATAAAACAAACTGTCAATCCACAGATCGATGATTAATCATATTTTTTGGCTAATTGCAGCTCAAACGCGTCGTCAGGTAGAGCTGTGGGATCCGATCCGACGGCTCTGACGTTTATAACGGGCTGATTGATTGTGCTGGTTCAGCTCTGCGGTTCTTCTGTGTGGTCCGGTTGGGTTGAGGTGTTTTAATAGATGAACCTCAGAGTATTTTACAGGAATGTTCGACGCTGACATCCAAAACAACAACAACAAAAACAAAACCAGCTCGACCCAAACCGCCGGTCCAAACGTCCACAGAGAGTCCTGCGGTGAGACTTTCCCTCTGCAGCCAGAGCGATGTTCATCCATCAACACTGACAGCTCTGCAGAAAGTGATAGCCAGACTATTACGGCCAATGCAAATAAATGGACTGATTACACTCTTATGAAAGCTGCCTTCAGCAGCGAGGACGAACATTTTTCCTGCAGTAACTATCCAGCTGAGACGCACCGAGCCGTGAACGTGATTAACTAAATGTGACGGACAGAATAAGTGTACGCAGGCGTTAGTGATCAGATGAAACGTTTCAGTGTCACTCACGTGAAACGTGTTTGAGATGTTCGTTATTCTGTTTATTTAAAGGATCCACTAAACATAAAACACACATCATGTAATAAACTGCATTAATTAATTAACACAATTATGTCGCCGACTGTTCAGTTTGTCATCTGGAAGTCAATAAATGTAGGATGATTTATTTTTGATTAGGCGGATGTTAAATGATCTGATGAAGCTGCAGTTCCTCTAACGTCCACTTGAGTCTCCATAAGTCCCCATGTTCAAATAAACATGTTTACAGCCTGGGACAAAAAACTGTTTCTGAAAAACCAGAAGGGCAGTCCGACCACAGACTGTCTAAAACCTGGACGTAGTCTCTGTGACGTCCCCACAGACTGTCTAAAACCTGGACGTAGTCTCTGTGACGTCCCTCACAGACTGTCTAAAACCTGGACGTAGTCTCTGTGACGTCCCCACAGACTGTCTAAAACCTGGACGTAGTCTCTGTGACGTCCCCGCAGACTGTCTAAAACCTGGACGTAGTCTCGGAGACATCCCCGCAGACTGTCTAAAACCTGGACGTAGTCTCCGTGATGTCTCCGCAGACTGTCTAAAACCTGGACGTAGTCTCTGTGACGTCCCCACAGACTGTCTAAAACCTGGACGTAGTCTCTGTGACGTCCCCGCAGACTGCAAAGACATGCTGGACGGGGGGACATGCTGGACGGGCAGCTCCTCCGTGTTTTAAGCCTCCTCTGCAAACACCTCGACTGGATTAACAGACTCCCATGACCCCGTCCGTCACCCTGTGAGGGTGGAGAGCCTCTCCATTGTTCCTCTGAGCCTCGGGGAGCAAAGACGATAATGACTAAAGTAATTAAAAAGATCAAAAAGTTTGGTGGACAACGACCCAGAGAGGAGGCGTCCTCCTCCTCCTCCTCCTCCTCCTCCTCTTTCTTCTTCTTCAGACCTCCACAATGACCATCATCTCTACATGTTCTGGACTCCACCTGATCCAACACCTGGTGATCAGCTGACAGCCTGATCCATCATCAACCTTCAGCTGAGGGTCATGGTGCAGCTTCAGGAGCTCCACCAGAGTCCAGGAAGACCAGAGAGGGAGGGAGGAGAGAGAGAGGGAGGGAGAGAGGGAGGGAGGTCTGGTCTGTCTCCTGTCCTCCTCCTCCTCCTCCTCCTCCTCCTCCTCTCTTCATAATTCCTGCCTCCGTTTTTATTTTTGTTTCTCGGGGTTCACTCAGCAGGAGAACATCCGGGCACCTGTACCGGATAAATCACCGTGAAGTGTCCGCCGGTGTGGAGCCGGTGACGGCGGAGAGTTTCACCGAGGACCGGACATGAGCGTGAGCGGGTGTTCGGAGCCTGTCTGGCGGCTGATTGGAGCCACATAGTCCGGCTCTGCCTGGAGGATGCTCGGAGGACGCGTCTCTCTCTGTTTCTCTGACACTTTGAAACTTTTTTATTTCTGCTTGCAAACTTCTTCTTTTTTCTTTGAGAGAAACTTTGATCCGGAAAGTTTCCAGAAATGAAGGAAAAATGTAAAAACGCGGCGAAGACCCGCAGAGAGAAGGAGAACGGGGAGTTCTACGAGCTGGCCAAGCTGCTGCCGCTGCCGGCGGCCATCACCTCCCAGCTGGACAAGGCCTCCATCATCCGGCTGACCAGCAGCTACCTCAAGATGAGGGCGGTGTTCCCGGACGGTAGGAGCTCCGGGGGAACCGGGCCGGGCCCGGAGAGCGTGATTAATTATGTTATTAATTAAAGTTTATTACAGGATCATCCGATTATTAAGAATTATTAATGAATGCACTGCAAATATAAATATTAATTAATATAAATCCGGATGTTTATTTGTAGTGTTCCAATAAGAATTGAATATTTTTTTTTCAAAATAAAAGACGTTATATTATTATTATATAATAAAAGTGCAAAACATTAAATAAGGAATCGTTTTCTTTTAGATTTAATGAGGCTAAAAGTTTTATTAAATCATCTATAAAAGTCAAACATTAATATTAAGGTGAGGTTTGTTTATATTCAGGCTGATAAACTAAAAAATTAAGTAAAAACCTGGAAACCCCAAATGTTCCTTTAACGGGTGTAAAGTTCATAATTTATGAAGCTTTTATAACGAAATGATTAATTAATAACTTCTAAACCTTTTATAATAATCATGACGTCAGTAAAACGTTTTAAATTAAAAAAGTTTCAGAATAAAAGTCAGCAAACGTCAAAACAAATAAAGTCTGCAAATTAAAGCTTTTATTTTGAATAATAATAATAGTGGTTGTTTGTCTTCACTCCATCATCATCATCATCATCGTCACCTCTGGGCTCGTTAAGCTGATGTTGGCTTATTAGGGCTCGCGCGCAGTTTCGCAGCTTGTTTTCGCGCGCTGATTAAAAGCCGGTGTCGTCCTTGAACGCCTCACTCATTCATCACGCTGAATTATTTCATTAGTGCGCACAGAGGCGCGTTGAGGCGGGTGAGAGGGCAGGAAAACAGCCCTTCCTCTCTGTCATCACTCATAAAGTCACTCTCAATGCGCGGCCTTTCATGGCGAGGCCACCCGGACCCGAGCAGCCCCACAGCGGCCCGGGACGCGGAGGCAGCTCCAGGCCTGCAGGGACAGATGTTTGTCCAAACTAAAGAATATTATTCATAAATGTGCGGATTAAAACAGACTCAGGTCCGGTGAAGTGTTCGTCATGGATCCATTTTGTTCGAGTCCAGAACCAGGAGGAGTCCAGAACCAGGAGGAGTCCAGAACCTCTGAATATGTGTCAGAAATAATAAGTCATTTATATTTATGTAACAATTTCTGCCACATTTATCCATAAACATCCAAATATTTGGTGCGTAAATGTTGATTTTTGGAGAAAAAGACGCGCGACCTGTTTGACTTGAGTTTAATGTGTTTTTAATACAAACTGACAGACACGTGATGACGCGTTACAGGTGGCGTGAAAACCGGATATTGTTTCACGTTTTCAAAATAAAAAAGATGCGAAACATTTTAGTTTAAATGAAGTAAACTCGTTTTTTATGAGGGAAAATTAAAATAAAGCCTCAAAGTGAAGAATAAGAACTGACTGATCACAGCTCAGACCTGATCATCTATCACCTGAGGAAGCTTCAGAGAGAGAGTTCATTTATTCTGTGTGTGTGTGTGTGTGTGTGTGTGTGTGTGTGTGTGTGTTTAAATTAACATTTTTAGTTTTCAGCCTCATTTAAAAAAAAAAATAATAATAATTTGAAACATTTATTTGTAGAAAATCTAAATAACAAGAAGATATAAAAGTTTTTATATGAAATATCTGCAACATTTTTTAAACCTTGTCTTCATTTAAAATCCTAAATTAAAATAATTATTCATCTGTGATGCACAATTAAAAATAAGCTGAACCTTTGACCTGTCAACATTTATTAAATTAACAGAGTTTAAATGGAACATTGCAGATTTTTTTAATGACTTAATATAAATTATCTCGTTACTGTAAAAAGATTTGAACCTTTTATAATTAGAATCGACACGACAACAATAATTTTTACTCACGTCAGTTAATTTAAAAGTTTTTATTCAAACCACAGAAACTTTAAAAAAACATAAAGACACATTTATTGAAGATAAAAAGGTTTAAAAACAGTTCAGCAGTCGCAGGTTCATGACGAGTTGTAAATAAATCAACATCAAAACATTTTGAATTAAACTGAGACAGAAAGTTTCAAAGGAAAGATTCAAAAAGTCAACGAATTAATGGGGAAATTTAAAGAGACAGAAGGAAAAACTTTAAATGATGCTTAATGTGTCGTCATGGAGACGAGGCTGAGATTTACTGTTACTGCGAACACACACACACACCATCACACACACACCATCAAACACACACTATCACACACACACTATCACACACACACCATCACACACACTATCACACACACACTATCACACACACACACACCGTCACACACACCATCAAACACACACACACCATCAAACACACACACGTTCACACTCTGCTGTTCACCAGCTGCAAACACGTTTCTACATTTATTCTCTCTCTATATGATTTATGTTGTATAATAATGAAACATGTCGACTGACCTCAGGTCTGTTTCATCAGTTTCCTTCAACACGAACCTGAAATGTAGTTTTAATAATTTTATTAAAACAGAGCGGGGAATATAAAATATGAAGATTTACTTCAGCTCAAATAAAAGTAATAAAGTTTTTATTTATTCACACAAACTGAGCGACAGCAGACAGTCAGCAGCTCGTTTATCTGTGATTTATTTTTATTTTTATCTGAACTCTGAAAACTGTTGAAACGTCTGAGTCGTCACACGTCACATCAAACATTAATAATTCACTTCAGATGATCTGAGCTCGATCAGCTGTGTCTGTCATGTTGTTTCAGCTCGTTAGTTTAAAATCTCGTTAAAGCTTCAATGTAATTCAAGACGGACGCGTTAAATTAAATCAGAGAAAAGTGCAAAATAAAATAATCTCTTTCAAATAGAAAAAAAAAAATTAACTCGATGAATAAATTAAACACACATTAAATCTGCACTTATAGTTTTCTTTATTTTTGCATATTTGTAAATATAATTTCATTTTTTTATGTTGTCTTTTTATTTTATAATATTTTCTAAAGAAGTTTTAAAGTCATTTTTTTCTCCCGTCAGTAAAACTGAAGCAGATTTAACATTTTTGATTCTTTAGATTGAGACAAAATTTTTCATTTGTTCAGTAGTTTCATACTTTAATTCTTGGAGTCCATAAAAAGCTGAAATAATTTACTTCATGTGTCATTTCCTGAATCAAAACCTTTTTTATTTAAAATCATATTTGATGATTAAAAACTGTAGCAGCTTCATGAATCAGATTCAGTTTGACGAGCAGTTTTTTATTTTTACAGTTTGAGTTTACAGACGTTAAATTCTTGTTTATTCCACAGATAACGACGTCAGTCTGTCTCTGATTTATGGAACATTAATATTATAATAATAATAATTATTATTATTATAATATTAATGTCTGAGTCCTCGGTCTGTGGACATTAAAACACACACACCAGAGTTTATTCACTTTAATTTACTTTGAATGTTTTAAACTTCATCATTTTTAATTAATTAACGTTTCATCATCGTATGGTCTATTTACTTTTTTATTATTATCCTGTTCGTCGTCGTCTGTTTCTGTTTTTACTTTCTGTCTGTGAAACACGAACATGTGACACAGAAACCGAGTGAACATTTGGCGTCTGTAGAAACTCTGCACAGACGCTTTATTGAGAATCCATCCAACGTTTGATGAGACTCAAAGTTACGAACGAACCAGAGAGGATGATTAAAGATTCGTCCTCTGAGGAGCTGCATCGACTCTTCATCATTTTATTCACAGAGAAAAAAATGAATCAGTGTTTGTTCTGGTCACTTCCTCAGTCAGCTGATCTACAGGTGCTTTAAATAATATGTTAGGTCTGTGTATCAGGTATAAATGCAGATGTTTGATGGTGGAATAACAGCTGGGAGGAAGCTGATGATACCTGAATAAATGATGAATCAGCAGGTTTAGGACAGTTTGTTTCTCACACAGACTAAAAACTGAAAAATTAAATATTTGTCAGTGAAACGATCGACCTTCTTTTCTAACTCCACGTCTTCTCTCTGGTGGCACCTGAAGGAATTTCTGAAATACTTTAAATAACCAAAAATCTGACACGTCGATGATGAATTATCAGCTGAGCCATGATGCCGAGACGTCAAATGAACGGTTCAAAAATCAGAATCCAGATGTGAAATATCAGGAAGAGAATGAACCTGAACCTCTGCTGGGTTTCATGTTGTGAAGTCTTGTTGGTCATACTCGCACAGCCTGGTAAATATCGGAGGTCGTACACGGTGTGAAAACTTTGAGAAGCTCCGTCTGAGAGGCGTCAGTCCACGTCCAGTGTGGCCGGAAACTCAAACAGCTGCAGAGATTTGAAACATCTCATAAAACCGAGAGCTGCAACTTTTTCTTCTGTTTTTAAAATCCTCCTTCACTCGTCCTCTGGTTGAGTTTTTGGTCTTGGTCGGTCAGTCAGATGTTCTGGTGTTTCTGTCAGTGTTTCTGTCTTTGTCTCTGCATGCTCGACTTTAAGCTTCATCTCTCGCTGCAGAGATGAACTGTGTGGATGTTCCTGTAGTGACGTCCTGCGCTGCTGCCTGACGGGTCGGAGGTCTCGGACGCTCCGTGCTGGTTTTGGTTTTCTCTGAATCTTTAGATTCTGGATTGTAGAACAAACGTTTCCTTTCATACCTGCTTGTGATACTATCACCTGTAGCAGTGAACCTCTTTACCTGTGGACGTGTTTGTCAGTCTTTACAAATATTTAAATAAATCTTCGTCTTCGTCTGGTTTTGTTATCAGGGTCTTGATTTGGTTCTTCAGGACTCTGATGTGAGACGTATTTGGACAGCTGCTCTCCACTGAAGGAACAACGCTCCGTGTGGACCGTGTGGACCGTGTGGAGTGTCAGCCTTCATCTGTCTGACGGCCTCGTCTTTGTCTCTGCAGGTCTCGGTGATGGATGGGGTCAGTCGACCCGGTTCAGTCCTCTGGACGGCATGGCCCGAGAGCTGGGCTCGCACCTTTTACAAGTGAGTACCAGAGACTCTGTGCTGCTCAGCGGTAATCAGATTACTGTGAGCTGGAGGTCGACAAACGGCTGAATCTGTTTTCAGGACTAATTATTAAAGCATCAAGCAAAAAGTTCATGAAAGTAAACATGTAAGAATAAAACATCAGCTCTGAACGAATTTGTTGGAGTTTTCTGAAACGTTTCATGAGCGAGGTTTAAAAAAAGAAGCTCGGCCTCGATGGAAAAGAAAAGGAGAAAAGGAGTGAGGAGGAGGAGGAGGAGGAGGACGAGGAGGAGGAGGAGGAGGAGGACGAGGAGGAGGAGGAGAGCGTCAGGAGGGAGTTCACAGGAACGTCGGCTCAGCTCGATTTCACTTATTTACATATGCAACTATTCTCTATTAATAAAATATGATTTGGTAAAATAATGAAACTTTATATCAGACAGATGAAAACTATGAACATAGTATAGTTTAATATATATATATATATATATATATATATATATATATATATATATATATATATATATATATATATATATATATATATATATATATATGTTTAGTTTAATTAAGTTTAATTAGTTAGATTTTTTTTTTACTGTCTTAAATTTAGATTTTTTTAAAAATAGAAATAACTAGATTTTTTTTTTTTACATTTATTGTCTTAAATCTTGATTTTAAAAAAGGAGAAGAAATAATTAGATTTTTAAGAGTAATTAAGATTAAGGGTAATATATATATAATATTATCATTAAGCTACTTTTCAACAGTTTTCGAGCTGGTTAAACCGTTAAAGCACCGTCAGTCTTCTGCTTCTTTCACCTCACAGCATCTTATTTATGTTTTTAATTATTAATTTCTGCAGCAGCAGTTTAACAGATTCATTAGAAAATCTCTAAATATTTAAATTCTTTGTGTGTTTACCTCGTATGTCCGTGTTGCTCCCTCAGACTCTGGACGGCTTCGTGTTCGTCGTGGCCCCTGATGGAAAAATCATGTACATCTCTGAGACGGCGTCGGTCCACCTCGGCCTGTCCCAGGTCAGACCTCGACGTCTGAGTCAAACGTTTCAGATGAACTCTGAGTGATCAGTAAAGTGTGTGTTGGACGTGTGTGTCTGCAGGTGGAGCTGACAGGAAACAGTATATTTGAGTACATCCACCCGTCAGACCACGACGAGATGACGGCGGTGCTGGGCCTCTGCCAGCCCCCACACCATCACTTCTCTCTGGGTACTTCAACAGGCTCCTGTGTGCACGTCATGATGTATCACTCTCATTTTTATTTATCTCCACAGCACAGAGATCCTTTATTAGAAACAGACGAGCAACGTCAACCATGATTACGTCTCGATTAACACTCAAACTCTTAATAACTGCTTAAATGACGTCATGTGATCTGTCCCCTGGATTTTGAATTTTGGACTTGAGTTATTGGAAACGTTTGGATCATAAACAAACAGGAAACATCGACACTCCAAAAAAAAACTGGAGAACCTTTTTTTCCTGTTTAAAGGAGCGATGTGTCGGATTTGGAGACATCTAGTGGCGTAGTTGCCAACTGCAACCAGCTCGGAAAATACGTTGCAAAATACGGAAAAAATTTGAGGCCCTATTTCAAGCCGGTGTTCAGTTTAGAAACACGAAGAGTCAAGCAGCAACCTCCGAGACCGTGAAGCACCAAAAACTGCAGTTCCTCTAACGTCCACTTGAGGCTGGCTCCAGCAGTGAGTCAGTCTCCATAAGTCCCCATGTTTCACAGCAGAAATAAACATGTTTACAGCCTGGTACAAAAAACAGTTTTGGTCTCTGTAGCTAATTTCCCCGTTCATGACAACTGTACTGAGGGTGAATTTATATACAACTCACCTGCTCAGGTTATATTAAGGCTTAAAGTTATGCAGGGTTAAGAGCGTGGACGCTTTGATTGACAGGTGGGCGTGGTCACAGGTGACCAAGTCTTTTCTCTTCAGAAACTCGTGGGGTTTCTCCATTATTTATACTGTCAGTATCTGTTACACCTCGTCCGTCCACGTCATGGAGCGTTTTATTTTCCATGTTTTATGGAAGTTTCTCCTTCACTCTTCACTCTGCCCGTTTTTATTCCCAGGTTCGTCAGATTTTTGGTTCAGTTGTTTGTAATCTGTAACCTCGCCGCTAGATGGCACTAAATCCCACACACTGCTCCTTTAATTAAACATATTAAAAAACTGTAGTTCCAGTATCAGGATGAATGAGGCTCCGTGAGCAGCTACAAACCGCTGACTCCACCATCACGGTGCCAAACATTAAAGTTGATTATAGGTTAATGTCGAGACTTTGTTTTTTTAGATGATTGCTGATCTTTGTGATTACAGAGTCCAAAAAAGTTTGGGTTTGAAATTAATCTCACTCGCGGGACACGGCGTTCACGATTTCCCGTCAGTCGGGTTTAGATGTTCTGATCCAGAAGTGTGCGGTGTTTCTGTATCTGTCTTTCTCTTTGCACGATCGAGTCTGAACTTCATCTGTTCAGTCTTGATTTTGGACCTTGCATCTTACGTTCAGAGATTTCTCTGGTTCTCTTTGAATCGTTGAATGATTTTCTGGTTTGTAACAACAAACATTTGTTTTTAAATTCAGCAACATTCTCAGTCTTTAGCTGCTTCTGTCTAACTCTCTTTTAAAACGTGTTGCAACATTAAATATCTCGTCTTTGGACTGTAGAGAGCGTCCCAGCTTTCATGGATCAGGGTTTTCTGTCAGGAGAAGATGGTGTCGTGATGATTCGGGTTTTGCTCAGCAGGTCGGGTCTAAAGAAAGAAAGAAAGATCTCAGCAGATCCGGCTTCAGTCGCTGTACCTCGTTCATTTTCTGGGTGGTCTAAAAGTCAGTATGTGAAGTATGTTTCACATGCAATGATTGTCCGACCCCAGGAGAAGAAATGTGGACTTGGATTGTGCCAGATGAATACATTTAAATGCACACATGAACACGGGTCAGGAGATTTCATAGAACCTCTGGAAAGACTCCAGACATCGTGCTTGAACAGTTTCTTGGGTTTGGTGTCGCGGTGGCAGACAGGTTCCCGTTGTAAAAATCTAAAAACTACACTACACTGTAACATGTGTCTGTCTGTGCTGCAGAGTACGAGATCGAGCGCTCCTTCTTCTTGAGGATGAAATGTGTTCTCGCTAAACGAAACGCAGGACTGACCTGTGGAGGATACAAGGTCGGTACTGACTGTGTGACTGTTGGCCGGTGATACAGTAGTAGTAAAACATGTAATCAGATTACTTTCCTGCTCTTGTTTTCCAGGTCATCCACTGCAGCGGCTACCTGAAGGTGCGTCAGTACATGATGGACGTGGCGCTGTATGAGTCCTGTTATCAGACCGTGGGTCTGGTGGCGGTCGGTCACTCGCTGCCGCCGAGCGGCATCACCGAGATCAAACTGCACAGCAACATGTTCATGTTCCGCGCCAGCCTGGACTTCAAACTCATTTTCCTGGACACGAGGTAGGAAAATAAAGTCCATCGAGTTTATATGAAAAATAATATTTTACTTGATTTCTGTGAGAAACTCTGCATGTCAGACACTAATCTTTGACAGTGTAACTATAATCAAACCGCTGTTGTAAAACACGCTGGTGTCCAACATCGACCCCTGACTCTCTCTCCTCTGTGCTGGAGCCAGGGTGGCAGATCTGACCGGCTACGAGCCTCAGGACCTGATCGAGAAGACTCTGTACCACCACGTCCACACCTGCGACGTCTTCCATCTACGCTACGCTCACCATCTCTGTGAGTACTCGAAAGCTTGTGGGTGGTGAGTCGAAGTGAGTGAAACCCAGAACGTGAGCGTGCCCGTCTTTTTAAACTGACTCAGTCAGGGTTTAGTCACTTTATGTCACGATTGAGATTTCCCGAAACAAACGAGTTATTTCAGGTTTAAAGTTCCAGTCAGTGGGAAATTGCAGCTTCTTTGAATGACTGACGCAGAGCTGGTTATAACAACACACCCTGTGCATGGAGTCCTCAGGGTCTCGTGTCAGGTCTGACCGTGTTTCCTTGATTTCCCTGCAGTGCTGGTGAAAGGGCAGGTCACCACTAAGTACTACCGCATGTTATCGAAGCACGGCGGCTGGGTGTGGGTGCAGAGCTACGCCACCATCGTCCACAACAGCCGTTCCTCCAGACCTCACTGTATCGTCAGCGTGAACTACGTCCTCACGTGAGTCACCACCGCCTCCATCCGTAATACTCCGGTTAAAACCTCCGGTTGAACCGATACAAAGATGCACAGCGTGTTTCCGTCTGTCTGTCTGTGCGCAGCGACATCGAGCGCAAGGAGCTGCAGTTATCCGAGGACCAGAGCCGAGCCACTAAACCCGTCCTCAGTCTGCCGTCATCTCACGACCGCCACAAACAACTCCGAACAAAAACAGCGAAGATGAAAACCAAAGTGAGAACGGCTCCATATCCAGAGGTGAGAAGCCAGAGTCAGAGTCACGACTCGATTCGAGTCACGTTTTTTTGTTCACGATACGATTTTTTAAAAGTTAAAATGAGCTACAGACAAATTCTGACCAAATAAAGTTATTATATTTATTATAAAATCTTTCTTTACAGAAACTCTCAAACAGTTTGTGTTCTCTTATAAAAAGTGCAGCTTGCATCTTAAACAACAGAACTCATGACAGATATCTGCTTTCTTTAGAAACAGTCTCACAGTAAACTGCTGTTAACTGCTGTGATGTGCAGTTTTCCTCTCGAGGCGTAACCAGGCTCTAAATTAACTTTTCTGATCAGCAGCCAATGTGGCTGGTAAGTTTTGTACATAACAATAAAATAAAAACATTAAAACTTGCAGCAGCACGCGTCAATTTCCACAGAGCAGCTCGAGCGGGCGGAAGCCAGACACAGAAAAAGCAAAGAGAAGCCGGTGGATTTTCAAAATAAAATACCCTGTGCAAACTGCCAGTCGTAAAAACTGACAAAAGCGAAACTAACTAACTACGTAACATGTTTACACATGTAGACGCATGTTTAGAAGAACATACACCGGGAAAATGTCCAAATCTGAGCAGGTAAACAAAGTCTGGCGGGCTAAGCGCTCGCTCCTGAAACTCTCCCGGTGGGTTTGAAGTCGCGTGCAGGACGGACCAAACACGCCACGCTCACGCAACGCGGCGGGAAGCCTGTTTGACCAGTGAGAGCACACGCTGTGCGGGTTCCCATTCAACAAGAATCAAGATTCATTATTTCTGTCAATCGATGCGAGTCGTCAGGCATTTGTACCGATTTTTAATCGTGTCACGATGCATCGTTACATCCTGGTTACCTCCTCTTCTTCTTCCTGGTCGTCCATAACGCCTGTGGTACAAACACTCAGTTTGTCAGGTTGGCTCAAGCTGACGAACTGAGCTAACAGCAGCTACAGCTGTCAGCGTGGATCAACAGTAAACCCTCCGTCACTAAACCCATCTTTGTTTCTCGATAGCAGCAGACCATAAGCCACTTCCAGTCGGACCACTCGAGCTGCTCGCCACAGAGGGGGCTGTGGAAGGACAGATCCCTGTACCCAGCAGCCCCCTGCAGGGAGAAGAGCTCCAGCTTAAGTCCTGAAGGAGGCCAGGAGTCCTGCAGCCCCACTTACAATCTGACCCACCACCACCACCACCCCTACAAGCAGAGTCAGCCGCAAAGCTCGGGTCCGTCCTCTCAGCTGACTCAGCAAATCATCGGCTCCCTGCACAGCAGAGAGTCTGTCGGGTGGAACATCGGCAGCCCAGCGGTACCCAACAAGTACTCAGGTATGCTCTTCATCTGACACAGTTTGGTCACTCCTCATTAAGAGTATTTGTAGTTGTACCTGTCCAAAATATCCACCCTCAGGTGGTGGAGCTGGTGTTTCCTGTAAATCAACAAATCATCTTCTTCATGGGTTGCTGAGGTGCAATCCACAATTCAGAGTCATCATTCTTTACGCAAGGCCCAAAACCAACCCTGAGTGTCCGTGACCTTCCACCCCTCATCTTAGACAGATCACAGAGAGGTCCACTCGGTCTTTCAGGAGAAGTTCTGGTTCAATCTCACCTCCTGAATCTTGTTCTCCTCATCAGGGTCCATGCTGGCAGCTGACCGTCGATACCCTGCTGAGATCTACCACCATCCTTCCAGCAGACTGAAGGAAGAACCTTACGACCATCACATGCTCTTCCACAGCAAGATGTCTGAAGTTTGTCCAAACCCTCGACCCCGTGCCATCAAGGACGTTAAGCCCGTCAGCCAGGATGTCCGGCACAATACGAAAGGTGCCGAGGGTCTTCAGGGTGACCGGGTCCTGGCCAGTCCTTTGCTCAGTGGCCTGGTTCTGGGTAAAGGTGAGCAGGGTGGCTTGCTGCACAGCGTGGGTCAGCCTCTCCCTGTAGGGCGGAGGCTGGGAATGATGGAGGCTCCCTACAGCCACCCAGCCGCAGGATACACGCAACCAGCTGACGGCCACGGAGCAGAGCTGCAGCCCAGAGCTGCTGAGGACGACCGGAGAACAGTGACCGATGTCGGGGTCGGACTTCCAGCCCACGCTCCATATGTGTCTTTGAACTTTCATAAAGTCTTGAGCAAACACAGCTGTATCAAAGCTCACCCGTTCTCCACACTGAACCATCTAACAGACAGCTACACCTGCCACGGTAAAGACATGTCCTCCTACACCAGCCAGAGCCCCAGCTCCAGCTCGTCCCCCGAGAGCCAGGCAGAGATCCCACATTACATCAGCACGTCCGTCATTATCACCAACGAGAGGTGACCAGGACGGACCCTCAGGAAACTCTCGGACCAGAACTCGTCTTCTTCATTCAATGGTCTTTACAGACGGGGAGCGACTGACTTGTCGTGAAACTCGGTTTCTAAGCAACGGGCACTGACCACCATGATGAGCGACCGATCTTGGAGGTTTGTGAGTTATCGGGACATCAACAGGAAGACGTTCACGTGTATCGGACCAAGACTGGATGTGCAGCTGTGTCTCAGTTCAGATCCACTTTTTCTTCACCGAATTGTAACCATGCAAAGCATCAGCACCAACGTTTGACCTCCTACATATAAAAATAAAGCGTGTACAACCTTACATTTATATACTGAGGTATGCACATCAACCTCTTCAGCTCCAGCAGCTTCCTTCCTTCCAGTAAGTCTGGAAATAGACGAATTGAGACACAGTGCAAGATTATTTAGCTAATTTCAACAATAACGTAAAAGTCTGTGATTGGCCGGGCTCAGCCTTAGAGATCGGGTGAAGAGCTCGGACATCCGGAGGGAGCTCGGGGTAGAGCCAGCTGAGGTGGTTAGTACGTCCTGGTGCACCTTCCATTGGAGGTGAACAGAGCAGGTCCAACTGGTAAGAGACCCCAAAACCCGATGGAGGGACATAGACCATCTAGTTTGGATGGATCCTCCAGGAGGAGCTGGGGTTGCGTTGCTAGACATGCTGCCACCGCTACCCGACCCCGGATAAGTGAAAGAAAACAGACAGTCGACTAACTCAGTTCACTCAAGTTACGTAAATCTCGTCACTTTACACGATGTTCTTCTCGGTCTGTTCACGAGGATCCGAGCGAGTCGCCCTCCGTCTGAAACGACTTCCTGTTTGACATCGCAGCTGTAACCTGAACCTGTTAATGCAGACGCAGCTTCAGCAGGAACTCTATTAACTTTTATTACTATTAAACAAAAAAAAGAAGTTTGTATCACATATGCATTTCCATACACGCAGATATCCGAGTTAGTGAAGTGAGATTTATATTTATAGACGTGTGCGAGGATCTCAGGCAGCCTGCGAGGGTCAGAAACAACTTTCAGCAAAATAAATCTGTGTCGTGTAACTGTGACACGGTGCCTCAGGTTACAACAGCTCTTAATTTTATTTAACAGGCGAACAAACTTAATTTGGACTGATAATTTTCTTTGAATGCACTATTTATTCAATATTATATATTTATTGTGTAACTTAAATCAGCTATCAGGCATGAACACGCTCAGAATACAGTGCAATAGCAGCTACAGAGCACCTTTCACAGAGCGAGGCCACAAACTGTTAAAGAAGAAGAAACATCCAACTGTAAAATAAGAAAAGTCCAGTTTGAATAAACGAGCTTTGAACAGTGTTGGAGGAACCGGGCTCGATCCATTAAAACAAGAACCTGAACTCGACGTGAAGCAGAGACGATGTGCTGAGACATCTCCAGACATGTTGGTTCTGTTGGTTCTGTTGGTTCTGTGTCTGATAATCGGACCTTTTTTTTTTTTGTTTCTTCATGTTGTCTCACATCGAAACAATAACATGTGATGTAATGAATCACAATAATAAATCCCCTCTCATGTAATTTCATATATATCAAACTTTATACTTTAAGTGTCGGCTACATATGTAAAAAAAATAATTAAAATTAAAATGATTAAATCAACGTTGTCTCTCGTTTCTTATGATTGTATCTTCAGCTGTACTCGAGTATTTTCTGATCAGTCTGTTAGCTCATGTTAGCTCAGTCTGTTAGCTCATGTTAGCTCAGTCTGTTAGCTGCTGTTAGCTCATGTTAGCTCAGTCTGTTAGCTGATGTTAGCTCATGTTAGCTCAGTCTGTTAGCTGCTGTTAGCTCAGTCTGTTAGCTCATGTTATCTCAGTTTGTTAGCTCAGTCTGTTAGCTCAGTCTGTTAGCTGATGTTAGCTGATGTTAGCTCAGTCTGTTAGCTGCTGTTAGCTGCTGTTAGCTCAGTCTGTTAGCTCATGTTAGCTCAGTCGGTTAGCTCATGTTAGCTCAGTTTGTTAGCTCAGTTTGTTAGCTCATGTTAGCTCAGTTTGTTAGCTCATGTTAGCTCAGTCTGTTAGCTCATGTTAACTCAGTCTGTTAGCTGCTGTTAGCTCAGTCTGTTAGCCGCTGTTAGCTCATGTTAGCTCAGTCTATTAGCTGCTGTTAGCTCATGTTAGCTCAGTCTTTTAGCTGCTGTTAGCTCATGTTAGCTCAGTCTGTTAGCTGCTGTTAGCTCACTTTGTTAGCCGCTGTTAGCTCATGTTAGCTCACTTTGTTAGCCAGGCTGCCTGGACTGTGAGTATTTTCTGATCTGAATGTGAAAACAGTTTGAACAGGAACATTTTTTACTGGAATGGAGCTGGTTTCGTGAGGGGCAGGAAAAATCTGAGCATGTTTTGTTTTTATATTTCTAGGAATGGACGGTCGTGTGTTTGTCTGAATCAAATGTCTGTAACACGAGGAGACTTTTTTACAGTGGAAATCTTTATTTTGCTGAAATTAGCAACACAATTACAGTTCTCATGGAAATCAAGTTAGATATTCAGATTCATTGGTCCCAAAAACTGCTCGAGTTTTAGAGAACGGTTTGAATCTGTGGTCCCAAACCAGCAGCGTGATCAGACAGATTCATGTGAACTCCAACTAGTAGAAATGCATCTGCTGTGACACATAGAATGATTATTTTAGCACTAATTAGAAAATCCTGCTACATTTATATCGTTAGGGTTTCCTGTCAGATGAAGTAACTCGGCGGCGATTTCTTAACGCTGTTTGGTGACCACGAGGTTCTTCATCATGTCGAAGGAGTTCCCGTCGGGCTCCAGAGAGACCACGCCCTGCTCCTTACTGTGCACCTGGAGGAAGCCGTTCTGGTCCAGACCGACCACGTCGGCCTCGAGTCCGTCCTCGCTCCAGAGACGCACCCGAGTCCCGCTGAGGTCAAAGCAGACAGCGACAGATCAGGATGTTATTCTCATCAGATATACCTGTGTGGAGTCAGACAGTGGGTCACACCTGTGGAGCCATCTCTTGTAGTAGGTGGGCAGGACGGCGTCCGGGCCTCCCTGCTGGAAGCTGCCGATCAGCGCCTCGAGGCAGCTGACGGTCCGAGCGATGAGCTGAGCGCAGCTGAGCGGCTGCAGGCTGCAGTTGTTCTGCACGTTGTGCCGATGGATCAGATCGTTGATGCAGACGGTCGGGTTCGTGTTGGTCACGCTGAAGCCACAGCCTGCAGAGACACGGCACAGAGGATGTTACTACTTCTCCTGATGGCACCAGAAACCACAAGCTCAGACTTATTTAAGGTAGTTTAAGGTCATTTAAGGCGGACTGAGGTGAAGTGGAAAACTGTCCTGTGGTCTGACGAGTCCCCATCATGCAGCTGAAGACTGCTGTTACCTATGAGCAGATGAAACGTTGATCCGAGCACGGTGGAGGTCACCAGCACTCCTCCGAGCTTCATGAGGTTGCTGTAGTAGATGTCATTGGGCCACTTCACCCTCAGGTCGATGTCCTGATGAAGCAGAGAGTCTGTTTACTGCTATGTCGTGACCCGGGACTGAAACACAGACGAGTACAGAAGCAGATGAAGACGTGTGGGTCGGTACCTCGTATCCAGGAAGTGTGCGAACAGCCTCCACCACAGCCAGAGCAGCCAGATGCTGCAGGAAAGGGATCCTCTGCCCGAGCCTGGAGCCCAGCTCCACCTGGACCCCCAGAGTGAACATGGCACAGCCGACCGGGCTGAGCCAGGCGTTCCTGCCCCGACCTGCAGCAGCAAACAGACAGGGAGACGCTGAAAACCTCAAACAATGAGAGTTTAACACATCGTGTAACGCCGGAGCACCGACCTCTGCCCTGAGTCTGACGAGCAGCTACAATTATTAAGCCGACGTCCTTCGGTAAGTGCAGATTCAACCTGAAGGGAGACAAACACAGAAGAGACGTCATGATGATCAGGTGAACCCAACGAAGTCACACAAGAACTATTTCACTGATTCTGGTGAAACTGGATCATATTTTATGGAGGAAATGTTTTCTGGTTTTCCCTCTGATGTCCTCCGGCTGCTCCGCCTCAACTCTCTGTGATTTACAGAGTTTATGATGGACAGTGAAGTAAACTGCTGACAGCTGTAGCTGCTGTTAGCTCATGTTAGCTCAGTCTGTTAGCTGCTGTTAGCTCATGTTAGCTCAGTCTGTTAGCTGGGTGAGCTCAGAGTGTCTGTGGGGGACAGAGCGTGTGTTAATAAGAGAGTGAAGAGGACGCTGACGGAGGAAGCTAAGAAGAGAAAAGGAGAGTGAGCGAGCAAGAAGCCGCCGGACAAGAGTAAATGTGGGACTGACTTTTAGTGGTTGGTGAGAGCTTGGTGAAATAAAAGGCTGAAAGACAGACGCCGAGCTGGACTGACTGCTGCTGGACTAGTCTCTGATATCAGCCGCTGCTGGACTAGTCTCTGATATCAGCCGCTGCTGGACTAGTCTCTGATATCAGCTGCTGGACTAGTCTCTGATATCAGCCGCTGCTGGACTAGTCTCTGATATCAGCCGCTGCTGGACTAGTCTCTGATATCAGCCGCTGCTGGACTAGTCTCTGATATCAGCCGCTGCTGGACTAGTCTCTGATATCAGCCGCTGCTGGACTAGTCTCTGATTTTAGCCGCTGCTGGACTAGTCTCTGATACCAGCCGCTGCTGGACTAGTCTCTGATATCAGCAGCTGCTGGACTAGTCTCTGATATCAGCCGCTGCTGGACTAGTCTCTGATATCAGCCGCTGCTGGACTAGTCTCTGATATCAGCCGCTGCTGGACTAGTCTCTGATATCAGCCGCTGCTGGACTAGTCTCTGATATCAGCCGCTGCTGGACTAGTCTCTGATTTTAGCCGCTGCTGGACTAGTCTCTGATATCAGCCGCTGCTGGACTAGTCTCTGATATCAGCCGCTGCTGGACTAGTCTCTGATATCAGCCGCTGCTGGACTAGTCGCTGATATCAGCCGCTGCTGGACTAGTCTCTGATATCAGCCGCTGCTGGACTAGTCTCTGATATCAGCCGCTGCTGGACTAGTCTCTGATATCAGCCGCTGCTGGACTAGTCTCTGATATCAGCCGCTGCTGGACTAGTCTCTGATATCAGCCGCTGCTGGACTAGTCTCTGATATCAGCCGCTGCTGGACTAGTCACTGATATCAGCCGCTGCTGGACTAGTCACTGATATCAGCTGCTGGACTAGTCGCTGATATCAGCCGCTGCCGGACTAGTCTCTGATATCAGCCGCTGCCGGACTAGTCTCTGATATCAGCCGCTGCTGGACTAGTCTCTGATATCAGCTGCCGGACTAGTCGCTGATATCAGCCGCTGCCGGACTAGTCTCTGATATCAGCCGCTGCTGGACTAGTCTCTGATATCAGCTGCCGGACTAGTCGCTGATATCAGCCGCTGCCGGACTAGTCTCTGATATCAGCCGCTGCTGGACTAGTCTCTGATATCAGCTGCCGGACTAGTCTCTGATATCAGCCGCTGCTGGACTAGTCTCTGATATCAGCCGCTGCTGGACTAGTCTCTGATATCAGCCGCTGCTGTTAGATCATAAGAAATGTAATCAGAACAAATACTCGAGTAGTTGATCATTTCATCGGTTCGTTTGGAGTCGCTGTGAGCGTCCTGAGTGTTAGAAACAGTTTTTCTCTGTCTGCTCGTTCGCTCATCTCCAAATGTAATTAAAGCTGATCCAGTGACCCGAGTCAACCTCTCTGCATTGGCTGGTGAACAAAGATTGTGCGAGCCGGCCTTTCTGCTTTTGTGATGCAAAGTTAGTCGCTGGTAAATCAGCTTAAGCGCGCTGAGGGTGTCTGTCCCTGCTCTGACGGACAGATCAGCAGGTCTCTGAGAACTCACTCACATTTTTAACTCGTTGCGTTAGCGTGAGTGTCGGATACATCTGAGCTTTCATCACAGGCTACAAACAAACCAGGGGCCGTCTGTCATTAGCTCCTCTGCAGAGAAAACACTGCACATGTGAACTCGGCGGGCACGTTGGTGAGAATTACATCAATTAGTGCTCTGTTCTCCACAGACCTCGTATTAAAGCTGCTCGTA
Source organism: Collichthys lucidus (assembly GCA_004119915.2). NCBI lineage: Eukaryota > Metazoa > Chordata > Actinopteri > Sciaenidae > Collichthys > Collichthys lucidus. The sequence continues at coordinate 33,308,789 of CM014092.1, read as the reverse complement.
GACGACGGCAACAATCTGGGACAGATTTAAGGCCTCCGAGTTGAAGTTGCACAGAATGGTGGAGGATTGAGCATGCCCCAGCTCAGGTCACCTAATAACACCGACTCAGAGGAAGTGTGAGGGGCAATTAGCTCCTGAGAGCGGGCAACATGCAGGCAGCAGCCGAGGGTGGTCCACGAGAGTCGGCAAACCCAGATTCAGATAAAACACGGGATGGATGAACTTAATGAAGACTCGCTGGGAACTCTGAGTATTTTTCTGATCCACCTTGTGTATACTGTAACCGGTGAATTCCCCGGTGTGGATCGATAAAGTCTGCCTCATCTCGTCTTGTTGCTTTTATGACGGAGCAATCTGTGGATCTGCAGCTCGACGGCAGCCACAGCAAAGTGTGCAGCCATGCAACAGGAAGAAGAAGGTAGTTATGAAGAGCCTCCCTCCCTCTGTGGGATCCTCTCAGATCCATTTCATCTCCTCGGATCACTGCGTCACCATTGTCGTCCAACAAGCTCACGACAAAGACGTACAAAGTAGCATGTTTGACAGATAGAGAGAGGAAGAATCGTCCAGCTGATGATGAAGAGCCCGGGCCTCTGAATCCCCGATCAGGACTCTTTGTTTTAGGGAGCAGCTTAAGCCACAGAGGTCAGAGCAGGTCAGGGAGGATAAATGGCCACCGACGATCAAAGGCTGCGATCAGCTCGAGCTTCACACCAGAGGACCATCAGCCTCGGCATGAACGGGTCACCTCAGAAATAAACATCCTCAGATTCAACCATCACGTTTCCCAACATCTACATAATCTAACTTCTAAAACGCCGTTGCATTTTGACGCGCTATCATTTTTCTGAAAGCCATTTACCCCTCCCCAAAAAAAATCCCTCTCACTTCCCGGATTAAAATATCTCAGATTAAAAGATTAGCTCTGTCGTTTTGGAAACGGGATCGGCCGTGCATAAGCGCGTTTGCATTGATCACTCGGCGCCACCGAAAGGGATGATCGATACGAGAGGACGAACTAATCTGTAAATGTGATTAATTGAGCTAATCCTGTTTACGGAGGAGCAGCAGAAATTATCATTTCCAAATAGCACTATTGGAAGTGATCAATGAGAGAGGGCCGCTCCATTACCGCCGGGCAGCTGAGCCACCGTGAACGACCTTGCTTTCGATGCTGACGGCTCGTCTGGACTCGGCCGGTCGGGTTTGGCAGAGGTTCTGCTCGGCGATACGCTTCATCCATTAGACTGACTACACACCTTGAAGTGTCCAGTTTGCACCACAGCCTCCGGTAGGCAGAAAATAAAACACCACACAGAGGGACTGATGCCGACAGCGATGCCAGACGTCTAAGAATAAAAAAAATGAATCATATCTTGATCCATAAACATCGTTTACAACATTTAGGGTTATCAGCAGTTACTGGTTGTTGAGTTTACATGATTATATTGTCACATATATTTGTACCGGTTGTTAAAAAACTTTTATTAACACTATCGCATGTAACTTGGGAACCATAGATGTAGTCTGAAAACAGAAATAATGGTGTCAGACACTGAAAAAGTTCCCCTGAGCTAAAGTGACAACATCAGACTTTAAAGAAAAAGGTAAAAGGGACTTGAACCAACAGCCTGAGGTGCTGGAGGACTTTACACAAGCCTGCAGCCACTCAGGGCGTTGAACCAACGCCCTGAGGGGCTGCAGGCTTGTGTAAAGTCCTGAATCAGACGGATACAAATCCTGGTCCAAAGGGTTGAGGCCTGACATCGTAAATTATAGTTTCTGGATGTGTAAAAATCAGGAAATCTAAATATAGAAGAATCGGAGTGGGTTGACGTCGTTATCGATGAGTGATTTGCTGATTTGTCTTCAGGCGGTACGGTCGTAGATCCAGCTCTGCATCACCATCTCGAGATCTCTGGTCTTTCGATGCCGATGCTAAGAGCTGCTCTCGAGTGTAAACAAGACACTGAAATCAGAGGGAAGTGTTCAGAGCTACTGTAACCGGCTGCCACCCACATGGAGACAATGTTCTTACAGACGATGATTTAAATTTGTTGAAGCTGTTTGCAGGTTCACTAAGTGGATCCATGCACTCATCGTGTTTAACGTTAGAACTGGATAGAAACAATAACCAACCTATGAAAATAATGTAACTCTTTAATGCAGCGGACAGGACGTGAATTGTAAAAAATATAATCCATATGAACATTGGCATCAGGACAGACTCTCTGGTTTTCTTTTCCTCGTATTAAATGTAGTTTAAATGAAACCTGGTGCTGACAGGCTGCTGCAGTCTGCACGCTCTGGACCCAACACTGGACTTCGTGGCCCTTCCCTGCGCCGGGCTCAGGGCTCTGGAGTATAACATACCTTCCACCAGACAGTCAAACACTGCACCATATGTTCTCCAGAATAAGAAATGAGGACGTTTAGGCATCTGCTTACAATCTTTTATAATTGCAGGTGGAGCATGCAAGGTCAATTGGGCCAATTTGATTTTTATGGTCGAACCTATTGCCACGGCGACGAGGAATCCATTTTCGCCTGTGTATGTCCTGTGGTTTGTGTTTTTCACAGGAAGCGGGACTCTAATTCCTACAGTGTCAGTTTGGATATTGGATTGCTTGTCAAAACAAACAGTGATTGCCGGAGCGCTCGCCCGACAACTGGAACAGCTTTAAGCAGAGGAGTCCCTTGTTAGGCTTGTTTTTCTATTCAAATGTCCCGAGCATGACGGCGCTACACTGCGCTTACTGTATGTATGAGACTCGCAGTCACTCAAGATGCAATTTTTGAATTATGAAAGTAAGTGACTGTTAGACAGAAGAAACTGGGTCAGCGCCAAAAATACTTTCCACATGTGCAGACGGCACGGAAACAGAGTTCGTACGAGCGAGTGGAAGAGGAAATCAAACGAATTAAACTTTCTTTATGCATCTCTTTCTGTGAGGGACAAAGGCGAGGTGGAGGAGGAGGTGGAGGAGGAGGAGGAGGTGGAGGTGGAGGAGGTGGTACTGATACAATTGGGCCCTTGGGTTTTCACGTCTGAGCTTGAAGCTCTTACAAGAGAAAATCAACAAGTAGGAAGTGTGTTGCTGGAGGCGCAGGGATCAAGTTCAGCAGAGCAGGAAAAGAATCATTATGCTCTCTGAGCCAAGTGGTGTTAGAAAAACCCAACGCCTCTTATCCCGACAACGAGACACACACACACACACACACACACACACACACACACACACACACACACACACACACACACACACACACAGTTCACTATCACTAAACACACACACACACACACACATACACTGTTAACTATCGCTAAACACACACACACACACTGTTCACTATCACTAAACACACACACACACACACTGTTAACTATCACTAAACACACACACACACACACACACACACACACACACACACACACACCGTTCACTATCGCTAAACACACATACACACACACACTGTTCACTATCGCTAAACACACACACACACTGTTAACTGTCACTAAACACACACACACACTGTTAACTGTCACTAAACACACACACACACTGTTAACTATCACTAAACACACACACACACACACACACACACACACACACTGTTAACTATCACTAAACACACACACACACACACACACACACACTCTCAGAGTCAATTATCAGGAAATAACGTTAAAGTTAAATTTCAGCAGATATAAACGATGTAATTAAACATTTGTGACTTTGATGCTGATAAATGATCGTTTCTTTGATAATTACTGAAACTGTTATAAATTAATAATTTATAGGCAGAAAATGAATCAGTGACGTTATTTATTAATTAAACTGAACTGAACTGATTAGACTCAGATTTTGGATTTTTCACAATATTCAAACAATTAATCAAAAAAATATTCTATATTATTATAAAATAAAACATTGTTTGTAATTATTTTAATTTTTTCTACATACATTATTAATTTTATTTATTTTTAGGATTATTTGTGCTGTTTTCATTTTTGTTTCCTGTTGTGCAGTGACACATTAAATTGTTGAAATTTACCTGAAAGAAAAAAAATTAGTTTTAATGTTTCAAATGTTTAAAGTGATTTTTTAAAGACTTAATATTTATTTATTTTAACAGTTTGTTTGATGATGCTGAAGTTCAAATGAATTCATCAGTTAATGACGTAGAAGTTTATTTCATGTATTAATATATTGTAATAAATAAAAACTGGATTTTTGTTTGCTAAAGTTTTTGAGGCCGTACTTTGTAACATGAAAAACTATTTTAACTCTTCTAGATATTTAGATTTTAAGAAGTATATTTACATTTAATATTTATATTTAATTACTTCTGTGTACAGTAATAATAACAGTTACACTTCATTGTAACCACATATATAAACGTAGTATCTGTGTGTTGTATATTATATTTGTGTTGTGTACTTTTGGACCACGGATGAATTTTTGAACTTTTACTGTGAAGTCGTCTCCCCAGGTCACTTCCTGTGAGTGTCACCTGACTCTGAGGTCGCCTTTGTTCTCTGAACCTGAAGACGAACTCCACACAGACCACCGAAGAAGAAAACTGCGTCAGACTCGACGAACGTCACCCAACAAATAATCTGAGACGACACTACAACTCAAACCGTCTCAGCACAGCGTGAGGTCGATGAGATGAAACTTTAACGAAGCTCTCAGTGATTAAATGTTGCCACACAAACAGCCACATTATTATTCAAGTATCACATCGGGCACATCCAGTTTGACACTGAGGTCACGAGTACTGCAATAAAATACCACCATCGGTATAACAGGATACGTCTGAGTACAAAAACGCTCAGTAACTAGTAATCAGTAACTTTTGTAACCTCCTCTAACTCGTCTTTAATAACTCGCTCTGCATCTCCGTCTGAGGTTCCAGTTTGCTGTGACCTGCTAAGGAAACTGATTTTATTGACGCTCCCTCCAAACAAAGCATTAATTCCCTGAACAAACACTGAGCCTCGGCTTCGAGCTTCGAGTGGATGAACTTCTGTTTTCATCATCTTCAGTTTCAGGGAGCCGCTCCGTCTTTAGATGAACTCCCTCCCGCCCGTTAAATCCCGTCTTAACTTTATTTGTTCTCGGGATCTCGTCGATGTTTCAAAGGACTAAAACTCATCGTCTGTTTGACTATTCGAAACTTGAAATGAGACGATAATAAAGATCCATTCATCACCATGTGCACGGAGGCCGCGTCAGAGTCGAGGTGCTTTGCAGCCTCTGGATCGCGTCTTTGCTGATTTTCATGTGACCTGGAAGACGTCCAGCGCCACACCGAGCTTCACAACAGTGATGTCATGACGTGACGTCATCGCTCGAGACCGGACTGTAAATTCCAATTTCTGGACTGTATCAGCAAACGTCCCGGTGTGTGCAGACTGAAGGGGACTCATGCAGCGAGACGACGAGCCAGTCTGGTTAATGTCACGTGGATGAATTTCGTCCAATCAGAGCAAAGACGTGGCGTTGGCAATCAGTTGACCCTCCGTGATCCATGTTATGGCTGATAAACGAATAAAGGTCCGTCATTGCTTTAAAAAGGTGCAGTGTGTAGGATTTAGTAGCTGCAACCAACTGAATACTCCTCGCCTCACCCTCCTGTTCCGAGCATAAAGGATAAACCATGGTGGAAACAGAAAACGATCTAGAGCGAGCGATTCATCGCGTCTGGGTTTGTAGAAACATAACGGACACGTGAAAGAGGACCAACTCATTCTGAGGTAAATAAAAATATAATAACTAAAACATGGTTATATTTAATTTCTGCCACTTTTAAACATGTTCTGAGTTTGTCAGACCAAATAAGAAAGGGTCATTAACCACCCAGACAAATCTGAATGATTAAAAATATCAACAAGTAACTGAAACACTCTGAAATGAATTCATCTCTATCTCTCTGCTCAGGGTGACCTCAGCGTGTCATCGAACCACCCTTTAAGGACCGCCCACAAAATCCTGAGACTGAAAACTGGCGAAAAACAGTTTGAACCTCAAACTCCACGTTATATATCGTTCAAAGTGTTTTCGCAGCAACTATTTTGCAACATATTTAACGTGTTTTTATATGGACTTTACCACCAAACACTGAAAGTTTAAAGTGTTTAACTGAAAGAAAGCGTGAACACCGAGCTAACGCTGCTTAAAGTCTGTCAGCTTCGACTCTCCCTGCAAATATTCAGCATTAGACTGAATACTTAACACAAATGCTTGAAGAAATATAACAAGCATTCCTTAATAATAACATTAATCAAGGCTGCTCCGGGGGGACATCTGGAAACTCAAACATTAGCAGTGAAATCAAACTGCAGCAGCAGGTTCGGGGGTTACACGGCCCGCTCGCTCACCACGCTTTAGTTTTTGTATAACCTCAATGACAACACTGTCTGTTCCAATCAGCTCAGCGCTGCTCTACGATCCATTTTTCAAACTTTATGACAGTTTTAATTGCTCCCACCTGCCACCGGATCGACCTGCTCAACAGCCACTTTTACTCACATGTGTGGACGCAGACAAAGAAGTCTATTAGGTGCAACTTGCCTCGCTGCAGTGAGGTCACTTAGGCATTAAATTAGTTCCAGCCTGTCTACCCTCCTACCCCAACATGTGCGCACACACACACACACACACACACACACACACACACACACACACACACACACACACACACACACATATATGCTGGACTCATTGTAGGGCTTTATGCTGTGTTGCTACCTTTTCTTTCACTTGGCTGGTGACGATGTCGCGATGAATTCGGTCAATAAACAGATACATAGTTGATCCGTTTCTCTTTTGTCCATCTGGAGTTTGCACAGGGTGTTTTATTTTGAAAAGTGACTTGGTTCTCTTTGTTATTTCTATGTCTGGCTTCCTGTCAACTCGATCTGCTCTGCTGTTGTCTGAGGCGGCAGAGCGGAGAGATTATTCTAATCTAACAATCGGCAAAGACGTGGATCATCAGTGGACCCACCTGTCAATCAAAGCGTCCACGCTCTTAATCCTGCATAACTTTAAGTCTTAATATAATGTGAACAGGTGAGTTGTATATAAATTCACCCTCAGTACAGTTGTCATGAACGGGGAAATTAGCTACAGAGACCAAAACTGTTTTTTGTACCAGGCTGTAAACATGTTTATTTCTGCTGTGAAACATGGGGACTTATGGAGACTGACTCACTTCTGGAGCCAGCCTCAGGTGGACGTTAGAGGAACTGCAGTCTTATGCACTCTCTCTAATAAAGCTGTGTCTGCAGATTAATGAGTGAGCATCGTTGTTGTTCATTATTGGCTCTACCTTCTCCTGAAGGTATCATCACTCCTCACCTCGGTGTGTCACATTCTGCTGTACATCTCTTTACTTTCTCGTTCATGGTGGTGAAGGTGGAAACCTCCACATGTACAAAAACGTTTGTACCTTTAGTTCGTTTGTGCTCATGTGAGTCCGTTAATCTGCCTCTTTTCTAACTTTCTGTTTCCCTTCGATGTCTAACAAACTTGTCGGACGCATTTCAAAGTTTAAGACGTGTATTCATATTTACTGGCCTGCAGGCTTCGCTCTCTTTGTTGCCACTGTGTCTGTGTGTTTCTTGACATTTACCACCAGCTGTTAATCAGCGAGAAAACGTGTGAAACCGCCGGCTGGAAAGCGTATCGCATTACCGACGTGAAAAAGAAGGACCCACGTGTAAAAACATGGTCCACAGCTCCGCTGGTAACCTTCAACCGGTCGAGGCAGATGGCCGCCCACCGCGAGCTCCAGACTACACAACACAGGGAAGCTACAGACACAACCTGGTCAGTCCTCCCTGCCGACTCTTCGGCGAACACTCCCCCAGAAAACAGCCAGGAAAGTTCCTCTGTTTGTCTACGTTGATTAACTGAGAAACCAATATTGTTGTAACAAAAAATAATGCCGTAGGTCGTGTCTTAAGTAACTTGTATGAAAAAAGACGTGGAAAAGTCACGGCGACCCGGTCAGTCCTCCCTGCCGACTCTTCGGCGAACACTCCCCCCAGAAAACCCCCCAAAACACAACTTCCTCTTTAATATGTGGCATTTGTAGCTTTTAAAATTTAACAACAAGAACAAACAGTACAGCCACAGAAATCGACCAGTTTATTGTGGAGAGTCACCCTGAGCCAGTCAGTCCTCTGTGCCGACTCTTCGGCGAACTCTCCCCCCAGAAAAACCCCAAAAAAACCCAACTTCCCCTTTAATATGTGGCATTTGTTCTTGTTGTTAAATTTAAAAAGCTACAAACAGTACAGCCACAGAAATCGACCAGTTTATTGTGGAGAGTCACCCTGAGCCAGTCAGTCCTCCGTGCCGACTCTTCGGTGAACACTCCCCCCAGAAAACAGCCTCTGTCTCGGCAGTGAGAGCCGGGTAAGTCCCTCGAACCAACCTTTGATTGTGACCCACTAACAGACCTTTCTGAGGTCTTGACCATATGACAGCAGGTTCTGATCCACATAGTATCTAGTGAGTTTAAATATTTTGACTGAGCTAAACTAGTTTGTGACTAACTCCGGGTAACTGTGTTTTAGAGGTGCAGTGTGTTTCAGACATTAAACATGTGTTACCCTTCAGACAGGTCCATGGTGGACGTGGTGACCTCGGCGTACAGCACGGTGTTCCCCAGCAGGCTGCTCTTCAGGTTCTTGCTGTACGTTTCCATGCTGAACCTCTCCGAGATCTGGCACTCTGGAGAATCAGTGACCAGAGCCAGAGAGCCGTCGGGCAGCAGAGACTCGTCCTCCGAATGCAGCTCTGAGTGCGACACCATCCTGAGGGAGGCTTTGGGCAACGTGAGGAGGCCGTTCTGATTCGTACGTGTCTGCAGCCATTTTAGGAATGTGGCCTTGGCCTCCTGTCAGAGAGGAGCAGAGGAGGACAGAGACGTTTCTTTTAATGCACGCCTCCTTTTGTCAGTTTATTAAAACACACACAATCCTCGCAATCATGTGGGGGTTCAATGACAAAGCATCGAGTGAAAGTTCTGACGTATTTGGTGGAATGTACGTTTTTTAAAAAAAGGTGCTGAAGGTCAAAGAAACAAGAACACACGACCTCTATGCTTCGAAATCTCAAAACCTCTCACCCTCCTGGAGGCCTTCAAGGTTTGTACCTTAAAAAAAAACCACTTTTATTTTCTGTCTCCAAACTGGGTTTTTATTTTCCATGCTGTGTCTTTGTGAAGGTCTTTGCCTCTTGCCTCTCGTTTCGCTGATCCCCGTCCATATATCTTGATTTGTTTGCAGCTCTAACTCCCTCTTTGTCCCCTTTTGGGGGCCACTTTTGTTAATAATGATGCAAACCTATACGGGCCTTTTGTAAAAAGACCAGTCTAATCTGTAAAGTGAACTCTTTCCTGCCATATTCAGAAATTAAACCTCTCATCTAATCTAATTCCTTCTCAAGTCCTTGCTTGATGTTTGGCTGTTACTAATGTCACAGCTGTCCATATTTACCCTATCCTAGTTACGAGCTTCCAACCTGCTGCAAACTTTCACCCTCGTACTTAACAAGATCCACTCAAGACCAAAAGCATCCTGACAACTTTAAGACTGGATATAAACGACTGGACGCGATCCAGGCGTCGTATACTCTGAGTAAAGAGCTCGTTCCTCGGACGCAATGAGGTGTACAGCTACCAGCTGTCCTCCTCCACCTTAACAACAATCTGGAAACAATTCTGCCGCCCCCAGATTTCCATCAGCCTGCTGCATGTTGGGACAAAGTGGCTGGGGCAGCGGGGTCAAAGGTCACACATTAATCCAAACACAGAAGAACGAAGACAAACTACAATCCTGCTGCTACTTCTACTAATATTAATAATTTAGTATTATTCTTTCCTGGGAGGGCCGATCTGTGCCCAAAGGCGGAAAGCTTCACTTCATAGCAGAGAGGTCAGGAGCTGTTTCAGAGAGCGAATCAGAGCCCTGCTTCTCATCCTGGAGCACCGACTCCCCCTTGTGGCTGTTTTTGAGTGGTCTACCAACCGTACACGTCCATACAAGTGTGTACCTGTGCACACCTTTGATCCTCCTGATGAAACCTGATGGTGCAACTCACCATGAAGAGGATCATCAGGAATTATGAGGAATATACGATCAAATCGAGGTTCAAAATTCAACTTATACAAATGAGAGGTGAAAACTTAAACTGAAGGACTTAGTAGTAAAGACCAACTAACCAAAGACCAGCTCACGACCAAGACCAGACAGCAAACTGACAACTGAGGTAGCTGGAAGTACGTAACGCTTTACGGCACTAAGTCACACAGCAGCAACTATTTCACTGATTCTGGTGAAACTGGATCATATTTTATGGAGGAAATGTTTTCTGGTTTTCCCTCTGATGTCCTCCGGCTGCTCCGCCTCAACTCTCTGTGATTTACAGAGTTTATGATGGACAGTGAAGTAAACTGCTGACAGCTGTAGCTGCTGTTAGCTCATGTTAGCTCAGTCTGTTAGCTGCTGTTAACTGATGTTAGCTCAGTCTGTTAGCTGCCATTAGCTCATGTTAGCTCAGTCTGTTAGCTGCTGTTAACTCATGTTGGCTCAGTCTGTTAGCTGCTGTTAGGTCATGTTAGCTCAGTCTGTTAGCTGCTGTTAACTCATGTTAGCTCAGTCTGTTAGCTGCTGTTAGCTCATGTTAGCTCATGTTGGCTCAGTCTGTTAGCTGCTGTTAGCTCATGTTAGCTCAGTCTGTTAGCTGCTGTTAGCTCAGTTTGTTAGCTGCTGTTAACTCATGTTAGCTTAGTTTGTTAGCTGCTGTTAGCTCATGTCCGCTCAGTCTGTTAGCTCATGTTAGCTCATGTTCGCTCAGTCTGTTAGCTGCTGTTAACTCATGTTAGCTGCTGTTAACTCAGTTTGTTAGCTGCTGTTAGCTCATGTTAGCTCAGTTTGTAAGTTGCTGTTAACTCATGTTAGCTCAGTTTGTTAGCTGCTGTTAGCTCATGTTAGCTCAGTCTGTTAGCTGCTGTTAACTCATGTTAGCTCAGTCTGTTGGCTCATGTTAGCTCAGTTTGTTAGCTGCTGTTAGCTCATGTTAGCTCAGTTTGTTAGCTGCTGTTACCTCATGTCCGCTCAGTCTGTTAGCTGCTGTTAGCTCATGTTAGCTCAGTTTGTTAGCTGCTGTTAGCTCATGTTAGCTCAGTTTGTTAGCTGTACATGATGGCAGAGGAGCAGAGAGTGAAGAGGACGCTGACGGAGGAAGCTAAGAAGAGAAAAGGAGAGAGTGAGCGAGCAAGAAGCCGCCGGACAAGAGTAAATGTGGGACTGACTTTTAGTGGTTGGTGAGAGCTTGGTGAAATAAAAGGCTGAAAGACAGACGCCGAGCTGGACTGACTGCTGCTGGACTAGTCTCTGATATCAGCAGCTGCTGGACTAGTCTCTGATATCAGCCGCTGCTGGACTAGTCTCTGATATCAGCCGCTGCTGGACTAGTCTCTGATATCAGCTGCTGGACTAGTCTCTGATATCAGCCGCTGCTGGACTAGTCGCTGATATCAGCCGCTGCTGGACTAGTCTCTGATATCAGCCGCTGCTGGACTAGTCACTGATATCAGCTGCTGGACTAGTCTCTGATATCAGCCGCTGCTGGACTAGTCGCTGATATCAGCCGCTGCTGGACTAGTCTCTGATATCAGCTGCTGGACTAGTCTCTGATATCAGCTGCTGGACTAGTCTCTGATATCAGCCGCTGCTGGACTAGTCGCTGATATCAGCTGCTGCTGGACTAGTCGCTGATATCAGCTGCTGCTGGACTAGTCGCTGATATCAGCTGCTGCTGGACTGGTCAGTAAGTCATTATATATGTTATATATGGTCCATAGAAAGTCTATTTAAAGCTGCTGAGATGTAAACGCCATCATACCATCAGCTGAATACCAACATACAGGCTGTAATCACGACGAGCCCCGCGGCGGTCTCCCTCTGCTGGACGCTCTCTACAGTTTTTGTTGGCGCTGCAGCTGCAACTTCAAAGTTCTCTGAAGGTTCTGAAATACTCAGAGTGAGCGGCGCTGGCTGCAGTCCGTCAGTGTGATGGACGATCAAAGGCTGGTTTACTGCCCTCACTTATTATTGGCTCTCTGTAAACAGACCTGCTGCATACATGTTCATACATTTGCATATGTTTAAGAGGCCAAAGTGTTTCCACATGTGAATTATGCAGAATATCTGCACTCATGTAATTAACTTTAACAAAAACAGTCTGCTCAATCAGTGAGTGAATGAATGACACACAGAGAAGGACTTCAAGCCTCAGTATCATCTGAACAGGCGGGTTCAGGTGATGTTACCTGAGAGGTGGCGAGCAGGTGGACTGGGCTCGGTGCTGGAGTCTGGTTTATCTCACAGCTGAGGCCCAGAGACGTCAGGATCTCCGTCAGGACTTCGTAACGCAGCGCGTTGCTGACTTTCAGCTGATCGAACGCTTCTGTGGTCAAATTTGTGGAGTCGGGAGAGATTTCCAGGTGGACCTGTCAGAGGGGAGAACGTTACAGGTGTGGAAACATCTGGATGCAGACGTACAGACAACAACAACAACAACAACAGCTGATTAACGCTGATTTTTCAGCTGGGAAGATCTTGAACCATGAACACAGCTGAACTCTCAGAGCGGCTTCAGACTTTGTTAACTTGCTCAGATTTCTTCTACGCACTATCATGAGTAGTTTAACTGCCTGCACACACACTGTTTTATTTTAGATATTTTTTTAGATTTATTTTTGACAGAGGCAGCTGAAGAGAGACAGACGGGGAACGACATGCAGCAAAGCGCCTTCGTACGCGGGGCGACGCTCGACCAGCTGAGAGATTTCACCAGATTCTCTATTTCTGTCTCTGACTTCCTGTCCAGGTGTTCCTCCTGACGTTTCTGAAACTTGCTGGCAGAGTCACAATCATCGTCTAGCCCGGTGGAATTTCGGCTTCAGTCCAATCACATTAGCTCTAAGTCGGTTTAGTTTTTAGTCTTTTCACAGCAGCTGACTGAAATCTTGTTTCCTTCTTCTCTGGTCACATAATTTCAGGACTTTAAAATCATTTGATGTGTTTACCTGACAGAGGACGGCCTCCCCTCCGTCCGCCTCGTGGGTCACCCTGACTATGACCATGTCTCTCTGATGGGGCGTGTCTCCTTTCAGCTCGCCCCACAGCTCCACTTCCCCTCCACCCTGAGTGTCCCTGATGTAAACCTTCCCGCTCGCCAACAGGTTCAGTTCCAGCTCGCTGCTGTCCTCCCGGGTGAAGCTCAGCTGGCTGACCTGCCGGTGTCGCCTCTCTCTGACCTCCAGACAGAGGCCTGCAGGACACAGGCTGGAGCTCAGGCCCAGCACTCTGCCACCCTGACTCAGGTAGGTGAGAAAGCGGGTCTGGAGCTGAGGGTTCAGGGTTTCCTCCTCTGCCAGCACCAGGAGCCTGGTGTTATCCAGCCAGGGGTCGCTCAGAGCCTGCTGCGGTGAGAGGGGATATATGATGTTGTTCTCCATGTTTATACACTCGGACAAAAGCTGCCGCACGGCCTGAAAACGCTCCTGACAGCCGCCCGCGTACACCAGAACATTTGGTGGTTTGCTATCGAATCTGCCGCTTTGACTCAAAAACCCTCCGGCATCATGTTCGACCTCATCCAGAGTCTCGTCCCCGCTGTCCAGCCCGACCGAGTTATCGTCAGGAAGATCTGGAATGTTCTCAGCGGAGGCGTATTTCACAGACAGGATGGTGCTGTTCTCCAGCTCCAGGCACTCGTGGCAGCTGGACAGGTGGAGGTGGTGTCCATGGCCCTCCATGTGGTGATGACTGCCCAAAGAGTGGTCCGACGAGTCACCGGCGGGTCCCAGATCCGGCTTGCTGCAGAGCGGCTCCGAGCCTCGTCGCTCCTCTAGCCTCCTCTTGAGCTCCGGGGCGAGGAGCAGGCTGCCTTTACGGCACTGCAGGCGCTGATGATCGACCGACAGGCGACACGTCAGAGGCCGAGCGACGACTTCTTCATTGTTTCTGCGGCAGAACCAGAGCAACGAGTCGGGCTTTGACGTCTGCTTCTCCAACAGCTCACTGAGGGTGGATTCTTGGAGGACGACAGCTTTGGGAAAACAAACGTACAAAAACATCAGTGCAACGTTTCAGCAACGCCTGAATAAACAAACAGAGCTGCAGAGTTTGGCACGCATTAATGTGAACATGTCATCAGAGGCGACATACGGACTATCTTTGAAGGCAGAAGTCCATTGTCCAGGTGAAGGCGATCTTCGATAAAAGCCACCCCGAGACGACTGAAGTTATCGACGCTCGCCTGAGCCACGGCCCTGAACGGCTGGCCGGGGCTACGAGCCAGAGGCAGACAGTAGTCAGACCACTTCAGCACCTGCACACACACACAAACAATAAAATAATATTTTAATGCTACTACTTTATATTTATTTTGGCTGATTGCTCGTTAGATTAACATGATTTGCTGCAGCGCCTCTTTGTTTTAGCTCCTGTCTCTTTAAGGCCCGCCTCTGCTCTGATTGGTCAGCCACCACAGGTAAGGAATGAGTTATTGATACTGACTCACTTCTGGAGCCAGCCTCAGGTGGACGTTAGAGGAACTGCAGTGTATCTGCATTTCTACCATCAGCAGCAGCTGTTAGATTACAGGTCTGACAGTGAAGAGCTTGTTGTCATGTGCACGTATGTAAACAAGATGAAACCGACGATGGGACACGTTAGTCAAGCGAGTAATCAGAGTACTAGTATGGTGATTACTCTGGCCTCCCACATTGTTACAGAGCAGTGAGACTTGGACCGGACCTCGTCAACATAACTGGAGGAATTACTGACCAGCTGATCAGCTCCAGACAAAAAGACTCTATCAAACTTTTATTGTCAAATTTCACCCAATGTTCGTCAAAGCTGCAGATTATCCGTTTAAAATCCTGAATCAGGCTGGAAGTCTAAAGTCTAATCGGCTCAACACCTGATATCCAAATATGCATGTAGGAAAAACATGTCTCCATTAAACTTCCTCCCACTAAGACGTGCAGGTTAATTGGTTAACAGGTTAACAGGTGACTCTTGGTGTGACTGTGACGAGCTGACGGCCTGACCACGGCGTGGACAACATGTTACTCGTGGTGCCTACTTTCTTATTCGATGTGTGTCCCGCTCTGTGTCCTGTGGCTTCTATGATGAATGAAATATTCTCTATTGGTGGAGGACACAGCAGAGAGGAGCCCAAAAGCACAGTCCACTGGCTGAGGTCGTCACACGCCTGTGGACAGCACAGACAGACAGGAGAGAAGACAGTGACTCCTAAACACTATGAGGCTGGTTACTGTTAGTGACAGTCTGAAGATGTGTGAGCTGTTAGTAAGGTGGTGAATGTAAATACAGAAACACAAAGAGACTAAAATCAAAAAATAGTTTTGTTTTTTATGGTTATTTTGACAAATAAAATTAAAAATAAGGAAGAAATGTTCATAAAATAAAGCTGAATGTTCATTTACTTTATGCAACTTTATGCAAATAAGTTAAAAAATAAACAAGATAATAAATAAGATAAAATAATAATAAATTAATAATAATAGTAATAATAATAATAAATAAGATAATAAATACGATAAAATAATAATAAATTAATAATAATAGTAATAATAATAATAAATAAGATAATAAATAAGATAAAATAATAATAATAATAATAAATAAGATTAAATAATAAAAAAATATTAATAATAATAATAATAATAATAATAATAATAAATAAGATTAAATAATAATAATAATAATAATAATAATAATAAATAAGATAAAATATAATCTGCAGCTTTGTATAAAATCAATGAAATCATAAAAACTCAATAGAAATAAGTCAGACTCCACCGACACGGGCTGTGGGTCAGCCCGCTCTCGGGACGTCTCACCCGGCTTCCTTTGGGAGACAGTCCCCGGTAGGAGAGGCGGGGGGTGGAAGTGTTCACCCTTCAGATCTGTTATATTGGTTATTAATTTGTTAATCATGTGTTAATTAAAAAGAAGAGACACGGCTGCGTCATGGCCGGTGTAAATACGGTGTCACCACCGTTAACTACGCGTTAACTAGCTCCGGTATCAAACCTGCGGCTCTGTCACGTAGACCGTCTTGTCCCCCAGCTGGAGGAAGACGCGGTCCTCGGCTGTGTGTCTGTGTCCGGCCGGCGGCGGTGCAGCAGCTGGGGCCGAGCCGGAGGAGCAGAGGCTGAAGCTGAAGCTGCCGCTGTGCAGTCTGCGCAGACTGCTGCGGATCAGCGCAGAGTAGCACTTGTGAAAGCGCACCCACAGGTAGACGTAGCACAGCGTGATGAGCATCTTAACCGGCAGGCGTGGAGGGGGGCATCGTGGGCACCGTGGCCGCTCGCCTCGCCATGTACGCGGGTTCACAGCGGACACGGCGGTGTTGACATTAGCCGGGGGAGCTAACGGCTACACGGAGGCTCGGCTGTTTATTAACGGGTAGTAACGGACGGTGAGAGGCGGAGTGGCGCCACCTGTGAGGCGGAGGCTCCAACAGAGTCCGTGTCCATAAGTCCCCATGTCCAAATGTCCAACAGCAGAAATAAACATGTTTACAGCCTGGGACAAAAAACAGTTTTGGTCTCTGTAGCTAATTTCAACATCCATGACAACTGTGCTAACATAACACGGAGCTAACAAACAGCTAACAGGCTAAAACCAGCTAACACAAGCTAAAACCAGCTAACACAAGCTAACAACCAGTTAACAAACTAACACAAGCTAACAACCAGCTAACACTAGCTAACAACCAGCTAACACTAGCTAACAACCAGTTAACAAACTAACACAAACTAACAACCAGCTAACACTAGCTAACAACCAGTTAACAAACTAACACAAACTAACAACCAGCTAACACAAGCTAACAACCAGCTAACACAAGCTAACAACCAGTTAACAAACTAACACAAACTAACAACCAGCTAACACAAGCTAACAACCAGTTAACAAACTAACAACCAGCTAACACAAGCTAACAACCAGTTAACAAACTAACACAAACTAACAACCAGCTAACACAAGCTAACAACCAGTTAACAAACTAACACAAGCTAACAACCAGTTAACAAACTAACAACCAGCTAACACAAGCTAACAACCAGCTAACACAAGCTAACAACCAGCTAACAAACTAACACAAGCTAACAACCAGTTAACACAAACTAACAACCAGCTAACACAAGCTAACAACCAGCTAACACAAGCTAACAACCAGTTAACAAACTAACACAAGCTAACAACCAGTTAACACAAGCTAACAACCAGTTAACACAAGCTAACAACCAGCTAACACAAGCCAACAACCAGTTAACACAAGCTAACAACCAGTTAACACAAGCTAACAACCAGCTAACACAAGCTAACAACCAGCTAACACAAGCTAACAACCAGTTAACAAACTAACACAAACTAACAACCAGCTAACACAAGCTAACAACCAGCTAACACAAGCTAACAACCAGTTAACACAAGCTAACAACCAGCTAACACAAGCTAACAACCAGTTAACACAAGCTAACAACCAGTTAACACAAGCTAACAACCAGCTAACACAAGCTAACAACCAGTTAACACAAGCTAACAACCAGTTAACAAACTAACACAAGCTAACAACTAGCTAACAACAAGCTTACACAAGCTAACAAAAAGCTAACACAAGCTAACAACCAAGCAGCAACCTTTGTGGCTGGGAAATTAAACCAATGTGGAAAAAACTGCAGTTCCTCTAACGTCCACTTGAGGCTGGCTCCAGAAGTGAGTCAGTCTCCATAAGTCCCCATGTTTCACAGCAGAAATAAACATGTTTACAGCCTGGTACAAAAAACAGTTTTGGTCTCTGTAGCTAATTTCCCCGTTCATGACAACTGTACTGAGGGTGAATTTATATACAACTCACCTGTTCACATTATATTAAGGCTGAAAGTTATGCAGGGTTAAGAGCGTGGACGCTTTGATTGACAGGTGGGTGTGGTTACAGGTGACGTGAGCCATTGAGTGAGTGGTTCTACAAACAAGTTAATACATTTATTAGGTTGTTTCAGATAGTTACAAGGGTCTGTAAATGCAATGAAAACAATTGGCTACAGCAATTTATTGATATTAGAAAATGTAATTTTACTTTTGAATGCATCAGTACAAAAGATCAAGTTCAAGTCAACTTTAGAACCGAACTTCCCATCACTAAAGCCCGGTGGGTGTCCTTGCTCTCCCCGGGCAGGAGGTGGTGCTCACGCCGCATGTCAGCTGTGTCCGACCCCGAGGAAGAGGCAGCAGCTCGACGGAAGTCGCCCCAGGATGTCGGTGCGTCTCCCGTATCTGAATCCGGCATGGGCTGCACTCACCCGGGGCTTTCTCTGCAGCAAGACGCGGCCCGTCCTCCGAGCCAGCAAAGCAGCGCATCACCTGCACCGAACTAGTGCCGGTGTTCTGCGGAAACACGCCCCGTTTAACGATTTAACGGGCTCAGGAGCCGGGACAGACGTTACCCACAGAGGAGGAAGTTCAAGTTTTAACGTCCAGGTGTGGAGAACAGTCAGCATGTCCAGCAGCATGTCCCAGAGGATGGTGTGGGTGGACCTGGAGGTGAGTCCCGGAGCTGCAGCTCACCTGGAGCTAATGCTAAGCTAAGCTAACGAGAGTTAGCTGACTACAGCCAGTCATCATGACGCTGTGTTTAAGTAATCAGAGTACTGTGAGGTGTAATGTAACTAACAAGAAGCTGGACATGACCACAGACTGTCTAAAACCTGGACGTAGTCTCTGTGACGTCCCCGCAGACTGTCTAAAACCTGGACGTAGTCTCTGTGACGTCCCCACAGACTGTCTAAAACCTGGACGTAGTCTCTGTGACGTCCCCGCAGACTGTCTAAAACCTGGACGTAGTCTCTGTGACGTCCCCACAGACTGTCTAAAACCTGGACGTAGTCTCTGTGACTGTCTAAAACCTGGACGTAGTCTCTGTGACTGTCTAAAACCTGGACGTAGTCTCTGTGACTGTCTAAAACCTGGACGTAGTCTCCGTGACGTCCACACAGACTGTGTAAAACCTGGGCGTAGTCTCTGTGACTGTCTAAAACCTGAACATAGTCTCCATGACGTCCACACAGACTGTCTAAAACCTGGACGTAGTCTCCGTGACGTCCCCACAGACTGTCTAAAACCTGGACGTAGTTTCTGAGACGTTTTCACGCTGTGTGTTTTCACGCTGTGTGTTTTCACGCTGTGTGTTTTCACGTTGTGTGTTTTCACGTTGTGTGTTTTCACGCTGTGTGTTTTCACGCTGTGTGTTTCCACGCTGTGTGTTTTCACGTTGTGTGTTTTCACGTTGTGTGTTTTCACGCTGTGTGTTTCAGATGACGGGTCTGGACGTTGACACGGACCGGATCATTGAGATGGCGTGCATCATCACAGACTCGGACCTGAACATCTTGGCTGAGGTGAGTTAAACTCAGTGATTGGTCTGCAGCTCGTCTTTACCTGTCCTGTCCCGCTCACCTGTTCATGATCGACAGGGACCAAACCTGATCATCAACCAGCCGGACAGCATCCTGGACGGGATGTCGGACTGGTGCAAAGAGCATCATGGAAAGGTGAGGTCAGCTGTTACATGAACCATCCAGTAAGGTTGCAAAGGGGTGGGGTAATTTGGAAATATTCCAAATCAGAAACACCAGGGGAATTATCAGAATTATGGAAATGGTATGTAGAATAATAGGAATTAACTGTAATTTAAACAAACTGCATCATATCCAAATATCATAAACATTTTGTTCTGTCATAAGCAGACATGCTAAATAATACTGGACAATAATGGACAAGTGCGCAGCTTCAACAGTAGAGTTACAAAATTCTACGAATCAAAATTGGAAACTTTCCATGGGAGTAATCCGGAAATTTACAAAACGTGACACAGTTTGTTTAAACTACCTGCAATTTCCAGTATATTCCTATAAATTCCCATTCAGGTGGAATATTTCCCAATAATTCCCCAGTTTAACCTTCCATGGAAAGTTTCTGGAAATTTACCAGAAACTTTCCACCCCTTTTGCAACCTCATTCAGTCGTCTCTGTGTGCTCTGGACTGGAATCTGGAGGAGCAGATGTTCTGCATGAGATCTGGTTGTTTTAGTCGAGATGATGATAAAATATTTTTTCAGCAACTATGTTTAAGTTCCCTGTTAAAGGGCCGACCTTCAACTTTGTTATTTCCCGGTTTATTACCATAAATTCTTGTTAATTCCCATGGAAAGTTTGCATGTGTGTGTGTCATGATGCGACCTCATCGACACATCCTGTTTGTTGGTGATTTTAAACGATGACACACTGATTGATGTGCAGCACTCGAGTGATTGTAACATCAGTGTACCGTCTCAGTCAGGACTGACCCAGGCTGTGCGGGACAGTAAAATCACACTGGAACAAGCCGAGTACGAGTTCCTGTCCTTCGTCAGACAGCACACGCCGCCCGGACAGTGTCCCCTCGCTGGTGAGTTCTGATATATAACGGATATAAGTCGAGTTTTGGCTCCTGTTGTCACGTGGTTCACATGATTCCTCTTCCTGCAGGTAACTCTGTGCATGCGGACAAGAGGTTCCTGGACAAGTACATGCCACAGTTTATGTACCACCTTCACTACAGGATCATCGACGTCAGCACCATCAAGGAGCTCTGCAGGCCAGTGATCAACAACCAGACCTGAACTACACGTCCTGACTAACCATCTTCTCTGCCAGTGGAAGATAACGTGGTGCTCTCTCTTTCAGACGGTGGTTTCCAGAAGAATACAAGATCGTGCCCCACAAGAAAGCGTCCCACAGGTAAACATCAACAGAACCACAGAACCGGGTTCAAGCACAGGCTCTGAGACCAACAGGGAATAACGGCACACTACCGAGGTGGTTTACAGACTTTATGATGGGACGATGGGGAGGCCAGGAGCCACCCCGGCAAGAAAAACCACCTGGGTAGGCTGCTGTGTTCCCTGTTAGACAGTGTAGACTGCAGACGGGTCAGTTTATCAGCTGGTTTGACGTCGTCTGGATTAAATAATAAAAGACGTCGTCTGCTTGGCAGCATATGTTGCTTCACCGCAGTCCACCTTAAACTGGCTTAAATAAGCCTGAGCTGTCATTTGTGTCCACAGACGATGGTTTGATGGACAGTGATTGATTTTCAGCCTTGCTTTCTTCTAATCGGCTGAATCTTGAGTGATGAAATCCACAGATTCTTTAAAACTCTGTTTCTCCTTCAGAGCGTTGGACGACATCTGGGAGAGCATCAAGGAGCTGCAGTACTACAGAGCCAACGTCTTCAGAGCGTCGGCAGAAGAGAAGAAGTGTCCGGTCGTGGAGAACGGAGGCGACAGTTTGCACACATGAAGAAAGCTGTTTCAGCATTTCCAGTGATTTCTTTGGTTTTAGCTGCACCCCATGATCCTTTTATTTCAGTTATAGGTTTATTAATATGAAGTTTGTTCAGACGTCTGGGGTTGACTATCATTTTCCCTCATGCTTAAAATGAAACCAAATAAACTCCACACACACTGACGAAGTTTGAGTGACTGACTTGAGTATGAACCTGTGAGTGTGGTGCTGATGGACACTGGAACAGGAACCTGATGACAAACGACCAATAAACCCGAAACGTTTGGGGAAAAATATTTTGTCTTCAAGTTATTAAAACTCCAAAAGTCTTTGACCACTCACGGTGCCTTTACACACCGTCCACACACTGACGGCATCAGGAGCGGTTCAGGATTCAGTAGTTTTGCTTCGACAGACTGAGCCGGTGTCTGCAGGTGTAAATCCTTATCCAGAATTATTTTTAAAGTATTTGAATAGTTACATGTCAAGTCACATCTGATACAGATAGTTCAGTCTGTAGGGACTTTGTTTGGGAACCAGAGGGTGGCTTGTTCAAGTCCAGTATGAAGGGTGGACTGTCCAGTTTACCTCTTGAGCAGGTGACAACTGTGACCACGCCCACCTGTCAATCAAAGCGTCCACGCTCTTAACCCTGCATAACCTTAAGCCTTAATATAATGTGAACAGGTGAGTTGTATATAAATTCACCCTCAGTACAGTTGTCATGAACGGGGAAATTAGCTACAGAGACCAAAACTGTTTTTTGTACCAGGCTGTAAACATGTTTATTTCTGCTGTGAAACATGGGGACTTATGGAGACTGACTCACTTCTGGAGCCAGCCTCAAGTGGACGTTAGAGGAACTGCAGTTTTTTGGCGCTTCCACATCGGCTTAATTTCCCAGCCACAGAGGTTGCTGCTTAGTTGTTAGTTTGTTTTAGCTTGTTAGCTTGTGTTAGCTGGTTGTTAGCGTGTTTTAGCTTGTTAGCTGGTTGTTAGCTTGTTGTTAGCATGTTTTAGCTTGTTAGCTGGTTGTTAGCTTGTTTTTAGCTTGTGTTAGCTGGTTGTTAGTTGGTTGTTAGCTGGTTGTTAGCGTGTTTTAGCTTGTTAGCTTGTGTTAGCTGGTTGTTAGCTAGTTGTTAGCTAGTTGTTAGCTTGTTAGTTGGTTGTTAGCTTGTTGTTAGCGTGTTTTACCTTGTCATCTAGTTGCTAGCTCGTTGTTAGCTTGTGTTAGTTGGTAGTTAGCTTGTTGTTAACGTGTTTTAGCTTTTATTTCTGCTGTGTAGTTGGACATTTGGACATGGGGACTTATGGAGACTGACTCACTTCTGGAGCCAGCCTCAGGTGGACGTTAGAGGAACTGCAGTTTTTTGGCACTTCCCATCAGATGAAGGGAAATAAAGGACAGATCTTCAACACAGTTCAACATATTTAGAAATATAAAAAAATCAAACATACATGAATAAACTGTTCATCCTGCAGGACGCCTAAGCGCCTGTTTAATAATGTAACTTGACCCCGTGAGCCACCTGTGCACAAGAAGGAGGAAGGAAGCAAGTCCTGAATCCAGGTCACATGACTCTGATGTAACCAATCAGATGTCTGCAGCGCTCACACGTTGTCTTTGGCGAGGCTCAGCAGCAGAGACCTCTGGAAGTCCTGGTCACATGACTCGGGGATCAGGAACTCCAGCAGCAGCTCGCAGATGCAGAAGATCAGATGCCTGAAGGTGAAAACACAAACGGAGGTCAATGACATCAGAGACAAACGGAGGTCCATGACATCAGAGACAAACAGAGGTCAATGACATCAGAGACAAACGGAGGTCAATGACATCAGAGACAAACGGAGGTCAATGACATCAGAGACAAACAGAGGTCCGTGACATCGGAGGTCCATGACATCAGAGACAAACGGAGGTCAATGACATCAGAGACAAACGGAGGTCCATGACATCAGAGACAAACGGAGGTCCATGACATCAGAGACAAACGGAGGTCCATGACATCAGAGACAAACGGAGGTCAATGACATCAGAGACAAACGGAGGTCAATGACATCAGAGACAAACGGAGGTCAATGACATCAGAGACAAACGGAGGTCAATGACATCAGAGACAACGGAGGTCAATGACATCAGAGACAAACGGAGGTCCGTGACATCAGAGACAAACGGAGGTCAATGACATCAGAGACAAACGGAGGTCAATGACATCAGAGACAAACGGAGGTCAATGACATCAGAGACAAACGGAGGTCAATGACATCAGAGACAAACGGAGGTCAATGACATCAGAGACAAACGGAGGTCAATGACATCAGAGACAAACGGAGGTCAATGACATCAGAGACAAACGGAGGTCAATGACATCAGAGACAAACGGAGGTCAATGACATCAGAGACAAACGGAGGTCCATGACATCAGAGACAAACGGAGGTCAATGACATCAGAGACAAACGGAGGTCCATGACATCAGAGACAAACGGAGGTCAATGACATCAGAGACAAACGGAGGTCAATGACATCAGAGACAAACGGAGGTCAATGACATCAGAGACAAACGGAGGTCAATGACATCAGAGACAAACGGAGGTCAATGACATCAGAGACAAACGGAGGTCAATGACATCAGAGACAAACGGAGGTCAATGACATCAGAGACAAACGGAGGTCAATGACATCAGAGACAAACGGAGGTCAGTGACATCAGAGACAAACGGAGGTCAATGACATCAGAGACAAACGGAGGTCAGTGACATCAGAGACAAACGGAGGTCCATGACATCAGAGACAAACGGAGGTCAATGACATCAGAGACAAACGGAGGTCAATGACATCAGAGACAAACGGAGGTCAGTGACATCAGAGACAAACGGAGGTCCATGACATCAGAGACAAACGGAGGTCCATGACATCAGAGACAAACGGAGGTCAGTGACATCAGAGACAAACGGAGGTCCATGACATCAGAGACAAACGGAGGTCCGTGACATCAGAGACAAACGGAGGTCAGTGACATCAGAGACAAACGGAGGTCCATGACATCAGAGACAAACGGAGGTCCGTGACATCAGAGACAAACGGAGGTCCATGACATCAGAGACAAACGGAGGTCCGTGACATCAGAGACAAACGGAGGTCAGTGACATCAGAGACAAACGGAGGTCCATGACATCAGAGACAAACGGAGGTCCATGACATCAGAGACAAACGGAGGTCCGTGACATCAGAGACAAACGGAGGTCAATGACATCAGAGACAAACGGAGGTCAATGACATCAGAGACAAACGGAGGTCAATGACATCAGAGACAAACGGAGGTCAATGACATCAGAGACAAACGGAGGTCAATGACAAACAAGGAGGCGACGCAGAGACGCTGAAAGTCTCGATTCGAGTCATGATTTTTTTGTTCACGATACGATTTTTTAAAATCAAAATGAGCTACAGACAAATTCTGACCAAATAAAATTATCTTTTTATTTGTAGGAAAAAAATCTCTCTCTACAGAAACTCTCAAACAGTTTGTGTTCTTATTAGGGCTGCCAGGAAGCAGCTGATCTGACCATCACCTTTCAGCTTAAAGTATGAGCTAACTGAATATAAAAATGATAGTCTGTAAACGCAGAGCCGGTCGCGGTGCACCGCCGCGGAGGAAATGCGCCTAGCGAGGGGATCCTCCCGCACCGTTCGGCCGTCTCTGAAGTTTAATCCCACGTGCAGACTGTGCGGAAGTTGCGGAGAAGTTGCGGCGATTGGTTAAAATTGCAACACCGCCCTGAATTCACGAGGATTCACACGTTGTTGAAGTTGCAAATCGCAACATCGTGAATTCCTGGAGTTCGAAAGACGAAAGAGGACATATCCTACTCGTCCCGCATTCGCAAAGAATCGCAATTCATTTTTTCTGTCAACCGATGCGTCACGCATATGTACCGATTTTTAATCGTGTCATGATGCATCGTTACATCCCACGTGAACACGTAACTAAAGATGAGGGTTGGAATGAAGACACACGAAAAAGCAGAGACGCAATCTTGAGGTTGCCAAAGCAGAAACACTCTCCTCACTCCAGCAGAACTTTGAGATCCCGTCCACGAAGGTCACGAACATGCTCGGGCAATGGGACGTGTTTGCCTTTTTATTGTTGAATACATAAAGTTTGAGTTTGGTTATCAGGAGGAGGAGTCACACAGAGACAGACTCACTTGTTGATCCAGTGGTCCTGCAAAGACTCCAACATGGTCTCCAAGGTCAGTCTGTACTTCTCACTTCCCAGCATGTCAGTGATGAGCTCTGCTCAAACAGAAGCACAGCTCAGCTTCAGGAGCCTGGAAATGGAAACGTCATTGAACGGCTACGATGTGAAGCTGCGTACCTGGCAGCAGCTGCATCAGACAGTCCACACACCGCTCTTTGGTCTCCTCTTGTTCTGCGGCGCTGCGCTCAGGCCGTGGTTGAACGGGCAGCGTGCCGCCCGGCCACACGGCTTCCTGCAGCACTTGTAGGTAAATCACCCAGCAGGGGGCGCTGGTGAGGTGGGCAACTCCTACATCCAGCCACCTGACACAAAGACTTAATGTTAGTGTTCACCTGCAGGAAACTTCATACAGGTGATAAAACAGCTTATAGAAGGTCCCACCTCTCAATGAAGGTGCCAAACAGCAGCCTGATGGTCTTCTGTATGTTCTCTGTGCACAGCCAGCTCCACTGATCCTTCATCAGCAGACACAAAATGTTCAGAGCAACATCTGCCACAGCTGTATCTGCAACACACGACACATCTCCAGTGAAATCCTGATCTGTGCTGAAACAAACTGAGAGAAGATTCTTAATGTGAACCTGCTCCGTGACTCTTCCCCGTCGTCGTCTTGTCTTTCCTGGGCCGCTCACAGCTCAGCTCGGCCGCCTCTTTCCCGTTCGACCCACATAAAAGTCTCTCCTGCTCTTTGACGAAGCTCTCCAGGCCCGACAGCGTCATGCCGTTAAGACCCTGAGGAGCCAAGAGAGCAGAGCAAACATGAGGTGTCTGTTTCCACACTTACAGATCAGAGATGGTGAATACAGGACGGTGACTTACAGCGCTGCCTTCACTGAAGCAGTATGTCACTTTAGGATGTAGGTCAGGGATGTTGAGAGATGGAGAGATTTTGCTCGGGAACATGAGCCTCCTGATGCAGGAAACAACAGAACACTCAGGAACCTCCTTAAAAGAAACCTGAGGCGTTTAAAAACTTCTCGTTGCACAGGTCTCACCTGTACTTCCTGTTGTCCATTGTCCTTCCGTCAGCGTCTCCCTCGAGGTCGTCCGTTGGACTGAGCGGCTCAGGATGAGGGAAAGCCGTCTTCAAGGTGTCTAAAGCGTTTTCCATCATCTTCGATCGAGAGAAGACACGAGATCATTAAAT
The DNA here is from genome assembly GCA_004119915.2 of Collichthys lucidus. Lineage (NCBI taxonomy): Eukaryota > Metazoa > Chordata > Actinopteri > Sciaenidae > Collichthys > Collichthys lucidus. Next base: position 33,281,931 of record CM014092.1, on the reverse strand, counting down.
ACAGAAAGCAGTTTGCATTGAATCCATGGAGTTCATTAAGTGCTGGAAAACAGATGTTGTAACCTCTGGACGGAGACTGAAAAACTGTTTTCTCTCTCTAACCTGGTATCAATCTTCTCATCTAACTGATAGCAAGAAAGAGGAAAACATGTTTTTCCCAAATTAGATTTATCTTGACTGTGTTAATTTTTCTCTTATCTTTTGAAACAAATGCTTCAAGGTCAGATAAAAACAAATCACACTCAGATCCACAGTTCACCTTATCGATTCTTGACTTGACACACGGCTTCCTTCCGAAATATGTGCAAACGTCTGAGTTGAGAGCGAGGAACTCTTGCATGTCCTCGCTGTTGGACGTCTCAGGGATGCTGCTTAATTGCTAGAGAACAAAAAACTCATCAAATTACAGAAAAAACATTTGTGTAAGTTATGATCCCAGTACCTACTTTAAGGAATGTATCCAGTTGGGTTTTACGAGCTTCGACCTTGTCACTGTCTGCGTTACCGAACGAGAGGTCGGGGAACATTTTCTTTGGACCTTTGACGTCTGAAAACCAAAACATCGACTCGTATGTGAAGATTCTCAGGCATCCAAATCAGAGTTCGTGGTTATTGTAGGAAACTGGACTTGCTAAGTTTCTTGAAGAAACTTCCGTTCTGTTCATGGTTCTACAAGAAACTAGGAAGGTCCAGTTGCCTATGACGACCGATGACAATTTGTTCAATGATCAATTAAAGCTCATTTCTTACTCTTGATTACTTTCTTGACTTCAGGCTTTTCCTCTAAACGTGTTTGCAAGTTCAGGAACTCGCTGTATCTCCGGTTGACGGTGCGACAGGACGCAGGTTGCGGCGTGCCGCCGTCTTCGGCTTCAGCCGCCGTCTCAAACTGTAAAACAGGAAAGTGCGGCAGGGAGGGAGGTGACGTGCAATCATCGATAACACATGTTCAAATATCAGGAGGTGGCGTTTAGAGTTGTCACGATACTAAAATGAGTAACCACGATACTATACCAGACAAAGTATCACGGTTCCGGGTAATACCGCGATACTGCGGCCTTTTTTTATTATTATTATCTTTATAAACTGCAATGTATTTGTACAAGTTAGTTTGAAACAACAACGTTTGTTTTTAAGCAAAATTAGTGTTGCCACTGACAAAGACGCCACGGCAGACTCGCTGCTCGGGCCCGGTGCTTCTGCCACGGTGAGTGTGTTGTCTCGTGTCTCGGCGAGACAGAACTTTAGCTTGTTGTTTGTTTTGATGCGAGTTTCTATCGAAGCGGAGCTGTCTTCATGGAGTTCATGCTTGCCGGCAGAAACACACGAACAGCCAATCAGCTAACAGACGGGCGGACCCAGCGTGCAACAGCCTATCACATCCCTGGACGTCACCAGTAACGGGCAAACAGCCAATCATTCAGCAGCTGTGTAGTTCGGTTGCAGCACATGCCATGTTTTTTTTTTACGAGTGAGTAGCATGCAGTGAGAAGCCGGGAGGAGAGCAGAGGCGGCCGCTATGTAGCGGAGACTGGCACCGGTAGTATAGTAATCCACGGTAGTACCGTCGTGTAAAATTTCTAGTATAGTAGTGACGGGTATGATTTGGTACCGCGGGGTACCGTGTATACCGTGGGTATCGTGCAACTCTAGTGGCGTTACCTTCACGGTGTAGAGAGTATAGGGGTGTGTGCCTGTGCCTCGCTGCTCCTTCGCAGTGACGGTGCCAGAGATTTGCACATTCTGGATGTTCACAGGAGCAACTTGGTTGCCATCAAAGTTGCAGGAAGTTAGACAAAGTCTCCTCGGAGGACAATTTGGGGATTTCTCTTGGGCGATGCCAGTCGGCCACTGGGATTCCTCAGCCACCAAAACCTTTGGCCCGAGATTCTTCAGAGGACGGAAGCAGCCGACGGTCTCGTCGTCCTTTAGACTGATCCTGTTGCAGAAGTTTGTTGGAGGGCCGCAGTCACAGAATCCTTCTCTCAGGTCATCCTCGAGGTCTGACTGAGTTAGGGAGTCCACTGAACTGATTTTGGACTCTGATGAGGTGGACTGATGTCCGGAAACGAGTGAACTGCTGTTCTGTGAGGAGTCCGTCTCACAGAGTGTTGTCTGGCTCTGCACGTCATCAAGCTCAGACGTGCTTTTGCTGGTGAGACCGGCTTGATCAGAAGAACAAGAACATGACCTGCACGTGGTCCAGGACTCCTGCTGGATCTGACATTTGTATAGTGTGGCCACCAGGCGCTTGTCCACGTTGGGTTCTGGTGGTTCTCTGGACTTACTGATGATGTCCACAATGGTTTGGTTGAGCCAGTCAGGATCAGATAACCTGTTTATGAGCGGCAGCATCACGTTGCAGGTGATGAGCTCTGTAACCATGTAACCTCCCGTCCTGGTCTCCATCTGAGGATATGGAACCAGCACATGTAGGACGAGGTTCACGAGTGCTCTGGAGTAGCTGAGCTCAGTGGTTGCACTGCTCACCGCTGGATGGAGGGCGTCTACCTCACTGTAGAGTTTCCAGAGGCTCGTGCTCTCCTTCTGGGTCTTCTGTATCTGTGTCGCCGTCATGTAGCTCTGCAGGTGGCGGCCGTACAGCTCCAGCAGCCTTTGGAAAAGTGCTTTCCTGTCCACGTGGCGTGCACGCTCCTTCAGCTCCATCACCGACTCCAGCATTGAATCACACACCGCACGTTCAAACTCCCCCTCCACCTCCGGCATCAGAGTACGATACCACGAGGACACAAAGTCGCGCACGGCTTTGTGGACGGCGCTGTGGATCTCGTGGTTCAACCTCCACTCGTGCTCAGGTGAATACAGAGGCGTGTTGATTTTGCCAAGAGGCAGAAAGTGCTCCAGGTGGAGAAGGCTGTCTGCGTCCAGCAGGGCGCGGGACCCGAGCCAACCCCCGAGAACCACCAAGAGGCTGGTGAAGATGCAGAGAAGCCAAACGTTCACGAGGAGGTGGAAGAGGACGAGCCAGGCCAGCAGAGCCCCGAGCCCCAACAGCCTCCGCTGCCCGAGCAGCTCTGATAAAGTCCAGTGACTGGACGTCTTTGTGGAAGGCGTCATAGTCAGCGGGTCCTGCAGAACAAAAACAATAAGAATAAGATGGTGCTTTCTTATTTGATTTAACCAACCAACACTTGAAGGTCGTCGCAGGCAGCTGGAGATGCTTCACCTCTTGGACGAGAAGGTGAAACATCTTCAGTGGATCCTCTGACAATCACAGCTCCTGGTTCCACAATGTTTCTGCATGTTGTTCTGTTTTTTAGGACTGACACTAACAAATCTTTTCATTATCGGTGAATCTGAATCTTTTCTTGACCCTTGGTTCTCGAAAATGTTCAGTCAGTGATGAAAATAGTTGCTGGTTGATGGACTCATCTTAGCGGCACAGACTTTTTACTTTAATATAATTTTCTTAACGTGTCATCTAGTCTAATCAAAACTGTTCTGCATGATATTAACAACATAAACATCTACAGGCTCCAACATCACGGTTTATCCTGCTAGAGCCGGACTCGTTGCCACGGCAACGTGTAAACTTCAACAGTCATCTCCTGATTCATTCACAGCTACACCCACACCACCTCAACCAAACCGAGGTCACACAGAGCTGATGTACGGCTGTCAGACACACAGACACACTGACACTTATTAAAAACATAAAAAAAGGCAAAGCTTGAAAACAGGAAAACAGATTTTACCTGGAGCTCCGACACGTCTTCCTCCTCCTCCTCCTCCTCTGGGACTTTGCTTTAATCCTTCAACAAATCCATTATCTGGATCAGTCTGCAAGTCAAGACAGACGCACACACGGACAGCTTACAGCTTACAGGCTGCAGCATGTGTCTGAAACCCGGTACAGGGACCAGCCAAGACCCAGAAACCAGCTCCGATCTAATCTGTGTCACCGAGACCCGACCCAGAAACATCTATCTATCTATCTATCTATCTATCTATCTATCTATCTATCTATCTATCTATCTATCTATCTATCTATCTATCTATCTATCTATCTATCTATCTATCTATCTATCTATCTATCTGTGAACCACTAGATGGCACTGTTTAAAGCAAACTTACATGTTGTTGTTAATTCTTTTTTGTTAATTCAGTTTTTTGCTAATGTTAAACTGACTGTACTTTTATTGGTATTAATTTTATATTTCAACAACACAATGACCTCAAACACGCCTCCAGGTGCTGCGTCACATGACCTGACCTCCACAGTCACAGAGAGTTTAGGATATTTGACTTCCAGGTGCTGCCGTGATATTATATCATGAAAGTATGATATTTAATTAGCATGCAAAGGTAATTTCTATATTTCAAACAATGTATTCAAACTAAAGTTTCAACGTCTCAACCTGCTGATGACACTTCCTGTTTGAAACCAGGTACTGTTGATGGACTGTCAGGTGTCGTCTTGGTGTCATGATGTAGATACAAACTGTCTGAAGCAGAATATTTATGGATCACACACGTGTTTGTTAGAGAACAGCATGTTCTGCATGAAGTACTGAAACAATGAACAGCTGGACAAAGGTTTAGAGAAGGTCACCTGTGAAGGTTAGAGTGTGTTTCAGGTGAACTCCTTCAAAACCTTTAGGTGTCGACTTCATGAAGCTGACGGACAGAAGAGTGAGCAAAGCTTCTTCAACCCCTTGGACAAGAGACAGACAGACAGACCCCACATGTGATGCAGAACCTCTGCTGTGGGTCATGGACCTCTGGTTCTGAACATTCATGTGTCGTTTGGTTGAAATAATAAAGACAAAAACACAGAACTGAACTTTTGACTGGTTCTGTACTTTATTTGGTTGTCCGCACACTTTTGTCGATCTGTGGTTGACACTCAAACACATCATCGATCAGACAGTGATCGATCACTCCTCATCAGTTAATCGATTATTTCAAAGTACATGCATTTCATCTGTAACATACTCAACGTGCACTAACGGCGCTTCCCCGTGACGGATCTTCTTTGTCACTCTCAAGCACTAACTAACCCGTCCCGGTGCTGCCCCCTGCAGGCCGTCACCGGCTCCTTCAGCATGATGCACACATGCATGCTGGAGTTCATGCACAAACATGTTTAATTAGTCGCTAATGAGCTAAGTTTCATCTCAGTTTATTGTCAGTATACAGTACATAGTACAGCAGCTGCTTCTCAGTGCAATATATATGATTGTGCTTTGGCTACACACACACCACCTACTCGACTATATACAGGAGTAAAAATCCTTGACATTACCGGAGGAAACATCGCACCGTATAAAGCGTATTCAGTGCAAATTTATAAATAGGTCTGAGTGAACATGTAGCGTTCAGAGACGTGCTGTGTGTTCATGACAACAAGCCTCAGCTCAACATGGATCATGTGTCTCAGGCACGAGTGGAAGGCAAAACAAAACTTTTGGTTTTTCTTCGTCACGATGGTCGAGGGACTTGATACGCCGTCTCCTCGGAGTAGAATATTAAAATAGGAGTAGAATAAAGATTATTGCTCATGCATTCGTTAGTGTCGAAGTCAGAACTAGTTTTTTGTTTTTTGCTGCTTGTTGTTAGATGAAATCCTACAACTCAGTCTTCCAAAGGTCGCCTCTGTCTGTCCTGAAGAGACACAGGGGACAGATTGGAGTCGATTGCTGTAATAACGTCACGCTGTGCAGAGCGACGCTGCTGCAGCAACGTTCTGAGCCGGATGATGGTTTTAAACAAAGATGCTTCTTCCTGTCTTGTTATTAAAGGATCTCGTCGTTAGCAGCGTTTGTTACGTTAAATAAAATATATAAGATATTAAATATTACAGAATATAGACTTTCAGTTTCTGAGGGATAAGTCACATTCATGCTTCTTTTTAACTCGTTGCCGCGTTTGGCAACTCTGTCTGAAATCATCGAGGATTCCTGTTAATACGTGAGAGTACTGTAGAGTATAAAGTGTATGCAGTAGTACTGTGTGTGCTTAGGATTAAGGGCATGATGCAGAGTAAGCAGGCCTGTGACACACCAAATATATCCCGTACATTCACTTCAACTCATTGCACTTTGTGCATACACACAACTTGAGGAGTCGTCACCAGGTTGATCATGGGCGATGCAGGATTGACGTGTGCAGCAGTTCACAGCCAGTGAATTTCCAGCAGCACGGGAAGTGTCATCAAGGTCAGCAGTAGGCCACTGCAGCTCTGTAACAGGACACTCCACGCCGAGCAGGGGAGGAGGAGCTCTGCAATCAGAACAATAATGCAGGAGGGTTGACGAGGAGGGAGGAGTGTGACAAAACAACAGGATGTGCACAGCTGTGGTGACCACGCTTACTTTTCTCCACCACCGAGGTTTTCGTCGCTATGGTCGAGTCAGCATATTTGATGTTGCAGGTGAAGTTGGACTTGCCGTTCGGCAGGTTTTTAAACAGCAGTCGACAGTTGTTGCCGGGAAAGATGCGCGCTTTGGCGCGTTTCTTGAAGGGGGCGTGCTGCTCCTCGTCCGGGTCGGTGGTGTCGAAGAGTCTTTCGCCGTTCGTGTACTTGCAGAACGGTTCAGGTGCCCCGGCCGGAAGAGTGTATTTGCAATCCATCCTGAGGTTGTGCTCGTCTAGAGAGCAGTAGAACAACTTAAGCACCTTCTGGGCTGATGCAAAACCTGTGAGCGGCCAAACAACAGAGACACGATCACAAAACCTGTTAAAATCACCAACGACCGACCTCGATTATCGTCATCAATGACCTTACCAAAAAGTAAAATTGTGGCAAGGAAGAACATCTTCACAACTTTCCTGCAAAGAAAAAGAAGAAGGACTGAATAAAATCAACGTCTGACACATTACTGGGATTCAAATCAAATAAAGCTGACGGCTCGGGAAAGAGCGGGCTCACATTTCGGAGACATGAACACCAACACTTCTTCTTCTCCTGCAGCTCGATGCAAACCCACCAGAGGTTACCGTGGAAAAAGTCACTGTAGCATCATATCGAAGTCGAACACAGCCGCGCTGTTCACGCTGCAAAGAGATGAAACTTCACTGCCAACACTGACACAGTCTGAGCATCGCCTCGCTCCTTCTCTCTCGAGGACGCGAGCTGGTTCAATATGTTAAGAAAATACGTGAAGCCACTTTGTTGGATGCAAAGCCGCTCTCGCCTTCATTCATTCATTCAAATCTTTTGCTTTAGTCTCTGGTCATAAACCAAATATTCCATGCAGACCCAAACGAAAACATTTATGCATGAGACAGTTCAATATCTGACCAAAGCTCTGATCCTGCAAAGAAACAAACCAGCATATGAATCATTCTCACCTTGTCTGGTGCAGTTTGAGCTTCCCTCAGTGCTCTGCAGTGTGATGCCAGGGGTAGATACAGTAGAGGTCGGCTTATAGAAGAGACAGAGGAGAGAGGGAGGGAGGGAGGGGGCGAGAGAGAGGGAGGGAGGGGGGAGAAAATGCTGCTCCGCTGGACTTTGGGGACATTTCTCATATTGTATCAGGATTTTTCATTGATTTTTTCTCTTCTGTTTTACCAGAGGATCACGTGTCAATACACAAACCTCTGGCCACGCTGCAGGATTGAATTCAGAGGCAGAAAAAAAAAGGGAAGTGAAGGTTTGATCAGACACGTCGCCAGCTGTTCCACGTCTCCTCACTCAGTGTGCAGATACGACACGAGTCAGCAGTTTATCAGACACTTCTTACCAACATTAATTAAAATGCATTCGCTAACGACGAGCACGCCAACGTGGATGAAGACGTAGACAGGTTCAATGCATGCTGTGCATGAAGGTGAAGCGAGATGTGCTGCAGGAGGGATGAAGGAGGAGAGGTGGAGGAGAGGTGGATGGATGGAGAGGTGGAGGAGAGGTGGAGGAGAGGTGGAGGAGAGGTGGATGGATGGAGAGGTGGAGGAGAGGTGGAGGAGAGGTGGAGGAGAGATCAGGGTGGATGAAATCTGATCAGTGTGTTATTAATCAGGCAGCTCATTCAGAAATGTGTAAAACTGTGACGGGACGTCCTGACATTTCAAAAACAAAAATGTGTCGACTAAATTACAAACATCCAACAGTTGAAACATTTCACTGCAACCAGGACGGACGTGTTTATCTACAGATAGTTATGGATATGTATCATCTCTCTGTCTCTCTGTCTCCTTGTATCCTCTCTCTGTCTCCTTGTATCCTCTCTCTGTCTCTCTGTCTCCTTGTATCCTCTCTCTGTCTCTCTGTCTCCTTGTATCCTCTCTCTGTCTCTCTGTCTCCTTGTATCCTCTCTCTGTCTCCTTGTATCCTCTCTCTGTCTCCTTGTATCCTCTCTCTGTCTCTTTGTATCCTCTCTCTGTCTCTCTGTCTCTTTGTATCCTCTCTCTGTCTCTCTGTCTCCTTGTATCCTCTCTCTGTCTCCTTGTATCCTCTCTCTGTCTCTCTGTCTCCTTGTATCCTCTCTCTGTCTCTCTGTCTCCTTGTATCCTCTCTCTGTCTCCTTGTATCCTCTCTCTGTCTCTCTGTCTCCTTGTATCCTCTCTCTGTCTCCTTGTATCCTCTCTCTGTCTCCTTGTATCCTCTCTCTGTCTCTTTGTATCCTCTCTCTGTCTCTCTGTCTCCTTGTATCCTCTCTCTGTCTCTTTGTATCCTCTCTCTGTCTCCTTGTATCATCTCTCTGTCTCTTTGTATCCTCTCTCTGTCTCTCTGTCTCCTTGTATCCTCTATCTGTCTCCTTGTATCCTCTCTCTGTCTCCTTGTATCCTCTCTCTGTCTCCTTGTATCTTTGTATCCTCTCTCTGTCTCCTTGTATCCTCTCTCGGTCTCCTTGTATCCTCTATCGGTCTCCTTGTATCCTCTCTCTGTCTCCTTGTACCCTCTCTCTGTCTCTTTGTATCCTCTATCTGTCTCCTTGTATCCTCTCTCTGTCTCCTTGTATCCCCTCTCTGTCTCCTTGTATCCTCTCTCTGTCTCCTTGTATCCCCTCTCTGTCTCCTTGTATCCTCTCTCTGTCTCTTTGTATCCCCTCTCTGTCTCCTTGTATCCTCTCTCTGTCTCTTTGTATCCTCTCTCTGCCTCTTTGTATCCTCTCTCTGTCTCTTTGCATCCTATCTCTGTCTCTTTATATCCCCTCTCTGTCTCTTTGTATCCTATCTCTGTCTCTTTATATCCTCTCTCTGTTTCTTTGTATCCTCTCTCTGTCTCTTTGTATCCTCTCTCTGTCTCCTTGTATCATCTCTCTGTCTCTTTGTATCCTCTCCCTGTCTCTTTGTATCACCTCTCTGTCTCTTTGTATCCTCTCTCTGTCTCTTTATATCCTCTCTCTGTCTCTTTGTATCCTCTCCCTGTCTCTTTGTATCACCTCTCTGTCTCTTTATATCCTCTCTCTGTCTCTTTGTATCCTCTCTCTGTCTCTTTGTATCCTCTCTCTGTCTCTTTGTATCCTCTCTCTGTCTCTTTATATCCTCTCTCTGTCTCCTTGTATCCTCTCTCTGTCTCTTTGTGTCCTTGTTAAACAGTGTCTGAACACCTCTGAAGCTGAAGTCTCTCAGGACTGACAGAAGTGTTGCAGCTCTCTGAAAGATGCAGACACCCAGAGACAATGAAAGCAGAGGACGAGTGTCTTCACTTCACTTCACTTCACCCTGTGTGAGCTCTTCATGTTCTCCGTGTCCTCTCTTCATCGTGCTGCTGTGGGCACTGCAGATGAAACACCATCTCTTCTTCTTCAGTGACGTACACCATGAGTACTATACACCACAGCTATAGTATCAAACTGCAGCAGGGACCCGCTCGCTGCCCTGTGCAGCACTCCACATGTTTCCACGATCAGTGAACAGTTTGATGTGCGTGTTCATGAAACTCTCTGTGGGACAACTGGGACGTCCAGGAGCAGCTTTCTGTCCCAGATCAGGGAGGAGGGAGGACACAGAAAGTGAAACTTCACTTATTTATTTATTAAACACTTTAAACGTGGCAATGTGGGACAGGACGAACATTTAGAGCGATGCAGACATGACCAACTTCTAATGCTTGAGCAGTTTTTCTGCATTACTGCATCCCTGATGCAAACACGTGCTTTTATTTTGGAGGAATGGATCTTAAAGTTAATGTTGGTCCAGAATTTAAACTCATTGAAACATTTAAAGCTCAGATTCAGATCAAAACAGGAAACAGAGACAAAAATCATTGAAAAGTCAGAAATCAGCTGACTGGTGTTTTGAAAATCTGACCGAGGTCGACTCAGGGTTGGTCAGCGCTGCAGTGATGTCATTTTATGAAACAAACAAGATTTGTCTGACATGCCGTCGATCACGCCATCATGCTGTGTGTAAAGCTCCAGTCTGTGTCTGTTATATTCATGAAGACCAACTGACTAAGACTGTAGGTCCTTAAAAAAGTCCTGGAAGTTTGGAGCTCAAGGCCTCCGTGGATCATCCCACAGGAATCATCACGCTGCCTCCACCTTCTCCATCGCTGCGTGGTCCAGGTCTGATGCTCAGTGTTCAGGGGTCAGCATGGACACACGTCATGGACAGCTTTCTATCAGAACCAGCATGAACTTCTTCGGTAGCTCATCTGTTGGATCCGCCTCTACTCCTGCATCTCTGATCCTCGGCCCTGTTGCAGCTTCACTGCATCATGCTGTGTGTCTGTAACAGTGTCACTGCTCGGCCTCAGTATTGCGGCGTGGAGGCGTCTGCATTATGCTAACTCTGCCAGCCTGAAGGAGATGGATTATGGGACAGATGCAGAACTGAAGTTTCCCCTCAAACACTGAGGCGTGTGTGTGTGTGCGTGTGTGTGTGTGTGTGTGTGTGTGTGTGTGTTTTACACTAGATGTCACCAGAACGTTGGTCGCTGTATGGAAATCTGTCGGTGAAGGAGCTTCCAGGTTTCATCCTGCAGAGGGAACTCTTCTTTTTGCACCAAGCTGCAGTTTGACAGTGTGTGTGTGTGTGTGTGTGTGTGTGTGTGTGTGTGTGTGTGTGTGTGTGTGTGTGTGTGTGTGTGTGTGTGTGTGTGTGGATTGGTGGATTGCCAAGTTCCAAAACTTTTTTTTATTATAAACACTTCACACACCTCTGCATCCAAATCTGTGTGACTCTGATTAATAGAAGGAATGTGACGTTAATTAATTTCCTTCCATCATCAGGCTGATCCTGTGAGTGTGTGTGTGTGTGTGTGTGTGTGTGTGTGTGTGTGTGTGTGTGTGTGTGAGTGAGTGTGTGTGTGTGTGTGTGTGTGTGTGAGCACGTACAGACCAATAACTGTATCCTCAGTGAAAGTCAGCGCTGCGCTGCTGATGCTGCTGCGGACACACACGGGCGCAGCTCAGCCTCAGGACCGGGACTCAGACACCAGGTAAGACGCGTCTGTCTCCTCTGCTCAGTGACGAGCAGAAGCAGGATGGAGACGGCGGGTTTATGCATGTAGAAGCGTGTGTGTGTGTGTGTGTGTGTGTGTGTGCATGTCTTCAGTCGGTGCTGCATGCTCCGGCAGTTTGCTGCAGAGCTGCACCGCATGGGCGTAGTCTGATCCGCATTCGGGCTGCGGGCTGCACGGAGCACGGCCGTGCGCGCGTGCAGGCCCGCTAACACTGCGCCAGCAGACACCAGGAGGTGCACGCTGCGTGTTTGTCATGTTTAATATCTCAGGATGTTCTGTGGCTCTAACTTTGGTCGTCATGTCCCGTGTTGAACTCGCCAGGCGCTGTGAAGGTTACTGATCTGCTCGGGGATCACCATGGAGCTGCAGCTGATCGCAGCCTGTCTGCTGCTCGGCAGCGTCACCATGACGCATCAGACTCAGCACAGTATGTTGATTTATTCTCTCAGTGTGAACATGGAGGTTTAATGTTGTTGTTGTTGAAGCTGCGTCAGATCTCTGAGATGCTGCAGCAGGAAACTGTCTCAGAGACAAACAGAGTCCAGACTAAAGTCCATGAGGAGGTTACGTCATTTTAAAAAGCTCACAGTGACGTCATCATATAGTATTAAACACAAAACCTGCAGTTCCTCTAACGTCCACTTGAGGCTGGCTCCAGCAGTGAGTCAGTCTCCATAAGTCCCCATGTTTCACAGCAGAAATAAACATGTTTACAGCCTGGTACAAAAAACAGTTTTGGTCTCTGTAGCTAATTTCCCCGTTCATGACAACTGTACTGAGGGTGAATTTATATACAACTCACCTGTTCACATTATATTAAGGCTTAAAGTTATGCAGGGTTAAGAGCGTGGACGCTTTGATTGACAGGTGGGTGTGGTCACAGGTGTCCAGGTGTCCCTTAGTCCGCCTCAGGTCCACTGATGATCCACGTCTGTCAGTTTTCAGGTTGTCATGGAGGCGGAAGACGCAGCCGTGTCCTGATTGGCTGCAGCTCTTGATTCATTTCAATTGAATTTCATTTTTCTCAACTTTGAATTGTTTCTTCACAAACTGTGTTTGGACATTTCTGTGTCAGGATTTAGTGAGCGGGTCTGTTTAGCATAGACCCGCCCTTGCTGCTGTAGCCGGTATAAATACATTGTGAAGGGCCAAATTAATGCAAACCTGGAAAAAATACAGTAATGTGATTTTACATGGTGACACAATCACGTGAGCGTAATCAAGGAGAATAGAGCAGTAAAACGACGCGGGTCTCTTATGGGCAACAGCAGCTTGTGGCTTTGACACCTGACACCTACCAGGTGTGCCGTGCCCCCATGTTTGTAGTCCTGCCTCTATAATCTAAATATCGGTAAAGACGTGGATCATCAGTGGACTGAATGATGCCTGGTCGCTCAAACAAACCATCTGTAACCACGCCCACCTGTCAATCAAAGCGTCCACGCTCTTAACCCTGCATAACTTTAAGCCTTAATATAATGTGAACAGGTGAGTTGTATATAAATTCACCCTCAGTACAGTTGTCATGAACGGGGAAATTAGCTACAGAGACCAAAACTGTTTTTTGTACCAGGCTGTAAACATGTTTATTTCTGCTTTAACATGGGGACTTATGGAGACTGACTCACTGCTGGAGCCAGCCTCAGGTGGACGTTAGAGGAACTGCAGCTTGTGTTCTGTGTGTTCAGTGTCTCGTGTTTCTCCTCAGTGAACTCGGTGACCACGTTCCTGTTCGCTCCTCGCGGGCCTCAGATGTTCCCGTGTCTGACGTACCTGGAGCGAAACGTCCGGGTGGACTGCGAGTTCCCGGCCACCTACCAGGTCCCCGGCCCGTACTGCGAGTACCGGCAGGACAGCCGGCTGGTGGGCAGCACCTACCCCAACGCCGTCGTCTACGTGTCCACAGAGGACCGCCGCAGGAGCAACGTCAGCCTGGTCAGCCCGACGCTGTGCCGCCTCACCTGGGCGCCGCTGGCCGACGAGAGGCCTTTCACCTACACCTGCAGGGTGTACCAGGGCAACAGCTGGAAGGAGAACAGCATGGCCGTGCATCACAGTGAGTATCTCTGCAGCTCGGGTAACTGTGACCCGCCGCCGTCTGACGTCACGCTCTGCTTCTCTTGCAGGGATTCTTCCGATCTGCTCCGCCATCAGTGTGATGTTTGAATCGGCGCCATGGCTGTTGTCACTGGTGATGTCACTTCCTGTGGCTGTGGGTCTCTTGAGCCCTTAAACCCAACAACCAACAACTCAGTGGACCTTTCCTACACGATCTGTGACTCTCTCTGGTCGACTGGTTTTATTTTCTGCTGTGTTATTTTTCTGTCAGCGAGTCGGAGCCACGAAAACCCCAAAAATAAACAAATCAAATCAACTTTAAAGATTTTATTAATCGTCCTCATCACGTGACCTCGAAGACTTTTATTTCACAGAAACATGCAAACTGTTTATTTTCTATTAGGATAGAGATTATACAGAGCAGAGCGTTTTTTAATCCTGATCACGTCTCCTTGTAAATAAGACTCATTTAAACTCACGAACAATCGTCTCGTTAAAGCCCAAATAAACGTTAATTTTGAGCTTTTGTATTTATTTTTAAAGACAAAGAAGCTTCCTATAGATTTATATTGCACTTTATTGCTGATCACTGACGCTAAGACTGACTGAACGAAGGCCGAGCTTTAATCTGGATTATTTATCTCACTCTCACTGTATTCAGTATGTGTCGGGTGCATTCAGGTGGCTAACGTTGAGTAACAGTAATGAATCAAACACTGCCTTTTCCTGCTCGTAATGCTCATGTTCAACCTTTAAACAGAATAAAGACGTCTGAACTCTGAACGCTCGTGTGAGGTTCAGCCTCTTTTCTACTCCGACACGCTGCGACATCGAGAGTTTCCAGCAATAAGACAAACACACGATGATACATCTGGAAAATAAAAAGACTCCGGTGTCAGTTTGACTCTTTGACGCTAAAAAGACGTGACGACAAAAGACGGTGGAGATGTTTTGCACAGTAATAATTATGTAACCATGCCGGCGTGTTTAAATTAAGACATACTCTCTTAATGTGCACATATTTAATATTGCAGCTTTATGTGTTTCTGTTTCAATATTTTCTCTGCTCTCACTGTGTCTGCGGTGCGTTTCAGTTCCTGATGCTACTTTGCAGAGTAGTCCTTGTAATAAAGACGTCTTTATATTTTTCAGATAGACACCCAGCTCGTTCTGTTTCTTTGATTCTGCCACTGAAGGTGTACGAACAGCTACAGCAGAACTGCAGAGACAAATAAAAGTTATGCACAGTAAACGTTTCCTGTCTTTTCTCTGGAGATGATGATGATGATGATGATGATGATGTCTTACTTCTTAGCTCCTGATCCAGGCTGTGGTCACCTCTGACCTCCTGCACAGTGAAACCTCTTTAGATGATCCAGAACATCTTCGATCATGGAGCTCCTCAGTCGACCTGCAGCAGCCACGTTAAACTCAGATCTCTGACGCTGACGACAAAGCAGTCTCTGGTTCCTGAACGTCCTCACACAGACAGATGTTTCCTCCTCCTGGCTCAGGACAATCCAAACTTTTCTCGTTATCAACGTTGGTGGAACGTCCTACCAGCTCCTGCAGATCAGGGGCATCCCTCTAGACCTTCACAGACCTCCTGAAGACCTCCAGCTCTGCAGAGAGGACCTCCTCTAGGATTAAAAGTGAC
Organism: Collichthys lucidus; assembly: GCA_004119915.2. NCBI lineage: Eukaryota > Metazoa > Chordata > Actinopteri > Sciaenidae > Collichthys > Collichthys lucidus. The sequence continues at coordinate 33,266,842 of CM014092.1, read as the reverse complement.
CTCCTGTGTCCTTTCCTGAACACCTGTCCTTAACCTTGATGGCAAACGTCGAGGAAAGTTAGTGAGAGAAAGTTTGAGCGTCACACAGAATGATAGATTCATTTAAATAGTAACTTCCAGTTATTAACAAACCTGAACACACTGTGTGTGAACGCAGCTCCAAGGAGCCACCAACAGTCCATCATAAGTTATATATATTTATATTTAATGAGTGATGATGTCATGTAGTTCCGGGTTACCTGTTGTAGCGAGGGTGGTGCACAGGTGAGGTGATGCTGAACACGTTCAAAGTCTTTTATTCTCTGAAACTTCATTTATGAAACGACTGATCATTATGTATGTGTGTGTGTGTGTGTGCGTGTGTGTGTGTGTGTTCACTGCCTGAACATAAAAACAGCCTCACAGCTGACTGACTGACTGTTTGTGGTGCTTCTTCTTTTGTCCTGCAGGGGGAGCTCTTGTATTGAAAGTACACAGTTAATCATGGGATTGATGTTTGTACATCTGAGCCTCCAAATGCATCAGGAGCTACAGGTACTTAGTTACATTCATGCAGCAAGAGTAACTAATTACATTCAGGAACTTAAACTTTAACTCGCCTGTTGGACTGAGAGAGAACGAGGTTAAAGATGGAGGAAAATTAAGAAATGTGTCGGAGCTGGTTTGGCTGAAAGTTTCTCGTGTTTATCTCAAAGTTACAGATTAAAAACCTTCAAACCTTCGACCAGGTGCATGGAGCATCATGTCGAGCATCATCATTAAAATATCAGGGTGTCGTCCTCAGTGCACGCCACGGCGGCCCAGGGTTCGAATCCGACCTGTGGCCTTTTCCTGCACGTCATTCCCCGTCTCTGTCTCCGTCTCTACATCCCTGTCAAATAAAAAATATCTTTAAAAAGAAAATATTCTGGTGTTTCACACAAAGAAATAAACGGATGTGACCTTCAGGTGAAGCAGGTATCACATTTAGTTCTGTTAGGCTGCATGAACAAACCATGAGAGTGTGAACTGATGTCACTTCCTGACGCCGAGCTGGGCTGACTGCTGCTGGACTAGTCAGTGATATTATATATAGCTGCTATCAGAGGTAATGTAATCAGATACAAATACTCGAGTACAGCTGGATGTTTACCACAGTGGGATTACTCTCTGATTTATAAACAAACTGCAGCTTCCTCATCAAGAAGCGGTTTTTAAATCTGATCTGCAGAGTTGCTTGCACCCACACGGCTAATCTGATTTCCTGTTCATCATGTCGGCCTCGTGTCGGCCTCCCTCTGAGAGACACAGAGACGTATCGTGGGTTTGATGCTGGGTGTGCATGTGCATCATGTCTTTTATATTAGCACAGCTCCAGTGGCTCAAACCACCTAATTTCCTGGCTCCGTGCCTGGGCCACACAGATAAATTAGCCCTGCCCTCCAGGCTGTTTCAAGCACGGCAGGAATAATCTCCCTCAGCTCTGATGTGCATTAAACTAGCACGAATCCTCCACTGCGTGAGGATGTTAATGTGCAGTCGATTAGGAGCATCATGAGGTAATGTTTGTGGAACAAACAGCAAATCCTTCATTATGGTAAATAGATCATCACTGATCAGTTACAGTCTGTGTTCAGAGAGAAGCAGCAGAGATCATGGAGGAAGATCGACCTCCATCCTGCACGCTGTCCAGGTGTTGTCTTTCACTGAGTGTGCCTGAACGCATCTATATGTTATCCACATGCTTATTTTTCTTATGCGATTTTTTTGTCTCGCTTCTCCTCCCAGAGTTTTTGTCGCACACACACAAAACGGGCATCAAAACGACCGGCTCGGCCAGGAATCGATTGCTATGACTTTTCTAAGAGTTTCGGCAAACGGTTTTGCCAAAAATCACCAAAAACCACGTCAAAAAATGAATGGGTGTGTATTGCGAGAAGTTTCGAGAGCTAGAGTGCGTGATGTCATCGCTAGAGTGAAGAGGGGAGAGAAAAAGTCGTCGAAAAATAAATTTGTAAACTGCGACTGTGGCCGCAAATGCACAGCTACAGAAATTATTTATACATAGAAACGTAGGAAAATTTGTCGTCTCACTCACATTTGCCTGATAAAACTGTCAGATATATCGTTTTGGCGGGAGACACAAAGATGCGGCAGCAACTCCCATCCTCAGCCTCATGGACTGCCATGTTAAAAAGGCGGGAAATTTTCTGGAGGAAAGCAGAAGTAACGTTTCTCTGAATCGCTCTAAAGGTCACATTTCTTCACTTTATCGACACAAAACAAATATGTAGACGTTCAGGAAGAGCTCGGCCTGCTCAAAGTTAAGCCGGTTAAATGATTGGAAATACGGTTTGGCCGAAATCCTTCCTGTTCGAGAGGAGGTCTCAGCATTTTCTCTCAGTCTCTAACTGACATTCTAACAGGTGCAGTAACTGCTCTGCAGATTAGTTGGTCCTGGTTGCTTGGCAACCTCAGCCTGCTTGAAGGAGGAGAGGGGGGAGGGTTTTTTGTTTTCAAAATAAGAGTCCCTTCAAAATAAAAGACTATATGTGTATTCAGTAACTGCTCTGCTGATTAGGGCCGGCAGGCAGAAGCCGAGCGGCGGCCATTTTAGTGTGTCAGCGCTAGCAATTAGCATTAGCCACTAAGAATTAAATACATGCTAATGCTAACATGCTAATTGGGAATTTTCTAGTACTGAATTTGCTGAGCAGTGTCAGTAATAATTGTAGGGGGGCGACGGGCCAGTCAGGCACTCTCAAAATTTCTTTAGAAATTTTCTAGTTGGTTCATATGGTGCGTCATGTTTGCGATGATGTGATTTAACATGGAAACAGTCTGTGTCTCTACGGACGTTAGTTTGAGACTTTAAAATGACAGAGATGTATTTCTGATTATTATTATTTTCTGAACAGATCTAAATTTTGAACAAACAAAGTCACCTGTAACGGCACCCAGCTCTTAATTCTGCATAACTTTAAGCCTTAGTTATATATAATGTTGCTTTAACAATGACAGCGCACATTAAAAAACTGTTATTGAGCTCATATATGAGCGTGCAGAACAGTATTAAAGCATCATCCAGGACACACCTATACAATGTCAGGTTGTTTAAAACTGCACATGCAAAACTGTAAAATGAGAAATATTAATGTTAATCTGAAACATGCACAGGAGAAGCACAGACTCTGACAGACTGAAACATTTTTTCTTCCTTTAATTGTAAGTTCACATGGTGATTTACGCATCGAACGGGTTACATAGAAAAAAACTTTTCTTCCAAAAATACCTGGATGTTGATACCAAAGACAAAACCAGATTTCCAGATGTGTGTTTATCATTTGTGTAATGTAAAAGACGACCTATAAAAATGCATCAGACTCAAATACTTTTCATCTGTGCCGGGTTATTAGCTTATTAAAATAATCACATTTATTTTATATATTACAGAAGTACTTTACTCCATGATATAATTAAACTCTGTTTTATCTGAACAGATGAATACAAAATTTAAAATATAATTTTACCTAATTTTATGTTTAATTTAAAATGACTTCCTATGGACTAATGGCTATAATCCTCAAACACAAGAAAACAACACGTCGCTCTGAACAGCATAAAATAAATGTACAAAACAACGTTTGTGGAAAATTGAGACAAATTCAAAACATCACTGAGAAAAATGGCAGGAAAAATCCCTTCAACACTTCAGAGGTAAAATATTTTGAGGTACGCGTGTTTGATATATTCATTGATAGTTTGGACTGAGATATGTAAACAACCATACATACTGTGTAATACTAGTCATGTAAACCCTTCATATACAAACATGTACTGCTAAAGAAAAGAATATGTACAACACGTGTAGGCACAGTGAACTTCCTCTGAAACGTGTTCGCTGGAGTAGAAAACTCTTTGGTGCGTAATAAAAACCAGCAAAGTAAATCCTACATTTCCCATCAGCCCCTCAGTTTATATGTACATTACATATGTACACAGCATCAGTCAGGTGAAACCTCTGAATTCTCCAACATGTCCCTTTATCAACAGTTTTTATCCGACGTGGCTTTGAATGTTTTACGTGTCTGTGATCTCCTCACTCGATATTTGTTTAAATCAAAACAATAACTTAAATACAGTTTGTACATTTACGCAGGATAGGCACACGTGTTTTTTTTACAAGCATACAGAGTACAGAGCGAGAATCCAAAAGCTACGACTGAATTAAAAACATAAATAAATTTATTTCAGTCTTATCTCACAGTCTGTAGTAACAGCTGAACGGTGACGCTGTACCACGACATCCGTCTGCAAACACTGAAGCAGTGTGAACGTCTTCGGGAGATAAACCGGTGAATCGTCTGCATAGTGACGCACATGCTTTTAAAGCTAATTATCTCGCTACATTAACACTTGTAATCTTTGTCATTAGGGGCTGGATGATAAAAGATCTTTGGAGAAAAAGATGATTTAAAACTTTTAAGCACTGGACCAAACTCAAGCTGCAGGAGTATTACTTCATTAATTACTTCAAAACAGACTCTTTACTCTGGATTTCATTAAATAAAGAGAAGTGTGTGGACTCGTGTGGAGTTTGCAGACACGCCGTGGATCATACATTTTGAGAAATTATTCGTAAGCTGTGTTTTGTCTTATGTAATAAAGTGTACTGTATATTTATAGATGCAATAACACGCAGCTGTAAACAGGTTTGTCTCTGATTTGAGTCTCGGTACGTGAATGATGAACCTGATTCGTTCCTGCATGTAAAGTCATTGTTTGTTATTCGTGAAGATGGAAAAGAAGTCGTGTATTAAAAAAGGTCTTTGCGTCAGAGGCTTCACATCGTCCCGTCTCTGATGCTGAGGAAAACCTGTGAGGAAGAAGATGGGAAACATTTTAAAGACGTTTTATGTTTTAGTTTGAAATCAGCATGATGTAACAGCTTCCTGTCTCACCTGTGCATCCTATCCTGACACCCAGCTATGCGTGGTGGTCTTCACCCGCTGTGGAAACCCATGAGATGCAGCTGTGGGGTCGAAGTTAAAGTCCAGCACGCCGCCGTCCATGAGGGTGTCATGGAGGACGGTCTCCATGTCGCACTCAAACCTCTCGATGGACATGTTGTCCAGGTCGCTGGGCAGCCGCTCCTGATGGTGCCCGTGTGGATGAACGTGGTTCAGGTCCCTGTAGCCGTTACTGCTGCCGTAACCTGCCGAAGCATCGTTAGTGTGAGCCGGGTGTCCGCGGGGCAGCTGCATGCACGTCCTCAGGCCGGTCATTCGAGGAGGGGCCCCTGAAAGACTAGTCAGGCTGGTCAGGGGGATCATGTTGCAGCTATTCAAGTCTCGTGAGGTTGCAGGACCCTGGCTATGTATAACCTGTGGACTTAGACGAGGAACTGCGTGGCGCTGCAGAGGATTCATCATCTTTACTCCGTTGTGTCCCGCCTGGCTGTGGCTGCTGTAAGCTGGCAGCAGGCAGCCTCCCCTCCCGACCTGAGACACCTGCGTATCTCTGGAGCACATCATGTCCCGACTGGCATCTGCATCTGAGGTCAGCAGCTCTTTGAGGAGGCCGGCAGGGCACAGATACTGGTTCTCATAAACCCCAAAGCCTGGCTTGGTCTCTGGGAGCGTCTGCATGGGAGCGGGGGACATCCTCACCTGGCTGTACATGCACTTATGGTAGTCCTGCTGTGGGTGAGGGGTCGAGCTGTAGGGGCCGGTCTGAAGCACAGCAGCATTTGGGGAATGCGAGGCATCAGAGCCCAGCTGGGGGGGTTTTGGAGACAGCAGGTTCAGGTTATCCAGCAGACTCTCCATGACCATCTCTGAGCCGAGCTGGCCCATGGGACCAGCCACCTCGGACAGGCTGGGCAGGGTGGAGGTGATCTTGGTCCCTGCCACTCCGGGATACATCATATGGCTGTCGGACTCCCCCAGGTCATCCTGTTCAGGTGGGAAAGGTGAGTGGCGACCGCTCAGGGTGCTGGCATCAGAGCTGGCCCTCGTCCTAAAGGAGCCCCAGGGTTCGAAGTCCTCGTTACTGTGGGAGTTTGGGCTTCCCAACCAGTTCGAGTACTGGGAACCGGGGCTGCCTGCTCCGGCCTCAGCGCCGTCCTGTAGAGCCATCTGCAGACAGAAACACCAAAACTCACACAGGCGGCCATGAAAATGTAAATTTATTAACTTACGTTTAAACTATTTGGGGATTCTTGTCGAGAGTTAGATGAGAAGTTTGATTTTGCTCTCACATCTGAAGCTGGCAACTGTTAAATCTGCTGACAGGGACTAGAAAAACCACCTCAGTAGGCTACAGACTGGACACGCTGGTTTCAGAGGTTGTGTTTGGTCCTGAGTCCAGCTGTTCACTGGAAGACGCTGAAATCAGCTCATAGTATCAAATGGAAAACGATAAACGATACGCATCTAGATACACCGGTTATGATACGATTAAAAAACGATATACTTTTATTACAGACTGATTCGATATGAATCGATACAGTGTAAGAACGATACGATTTGGTTCTACGATTAATATTTATTGTAAATATTTTACAAAATAAAGAAGCCAATCCTATGAAAGTGACTATCTTACAGTACAGTACAATATTTTCTTTTTACATATCCCCAAGCATTGCTGCTTTATGGCAAACAACAAAAATCACATGTCAATGTTTTTATTTTTAGACATGGACCAAAAAAAGTCTGTTTGTTGGAGAGAACCCGGTGGATTTTCAAAATAAAATACCCTGTGCAAACTGCCGGTCGTTAAAACAGACAAACTAATTAACTACGTAAAATATTTACACACGTAGAAACATGTTTAGAAGAACATACACTGGGAAAATCTGAGCAAGTAAACAAAGTCTGGCGGGCTGAACGCTTCTGAAACGCTCCTGGTGGATTTGAAGTCGCGTGCAGGACCAAATACGCCACGCTCACGCAACGTGCTGCAAACGGGCCGAGGGATTTTCCTAAAAGTGTGTGAAGCCGCCAACTGATTCCAAGTCTCGCGATACCTGATCCATGACTCTACAACCGATTCTTCTGGGAGTTCATGGATAATCGCATCGATTGAGGAGGCTGGTACCGACGCAGCCGTATCTCTGACTTCACAACCTGCTGGCTGCTGTAAATTCACAACGAGCCTAATTAATTTTTAGAGGAAACACAAATGGGGAAATAAACAACACTTCCTGTTTCATTGGGATTTCAGAGCCAGGCTCGGTGTTCCCCTGTATCCAGCCCTGTATGCTGAGCTAAGCATCAGTCAAGACAAACAGATGTGATTTCTGTCAAATGTGCACATATTGTTCATTAAGGTGTCGCTCTACCTTTTTCTTGGAGGCCCGTCCTCTGCTCTTGGCGAGCTTGCTGTTGTTGTCCATGGAGGCGGCTCTGCGTCGAGGCGACTTCCCGCTCTTCCCGCCCTCCGGGTTCAGCATCCACCAGGAGCTTTTTCCCGTCCCCTCGTTCTGGATGCGCACGAAGCGGCTGTGCAGCGACAGGTTGTGCCGGATGGAGTTCTGTCCGGAAACAGAAAGAGAAAGAGAATCGACCGTTAGTTATTTACGTGTCGGCCACAACGCAGCATCGAGAGAACTCAGCGACTCAACTAACGCGAGCTTTCCACCATAAAGTCTGTGAATAATAATGTAGTGTAACATTATGAAAGTCGTGTTATGCAGATTAATGCAGAAGATGCTGCTGTGATTTTCCACACAGAGAAGTAGCCGAGTGTGACGTCAAAGCCGACGAATGAACAGGAAGTTTGCAAACGTCCGTATCCTCCGTTAACAACATGACGTCTGCGTCCTCACGCTCTCTGGTTACTTTGGCACGAGAGGCAGCGGGACGGACGGCGAATGTGGGGTCATTTATTTCACACTAAATAAATATTTGGTGCTCCTGCTGTCAGGAGAGTATCTGAATGAAATGAAACCAGCAGCCAAACTAACATTTTAAACTCGTCACTCATCTGTCTGAGGATTTAAAGATAAATACTGTTCCTGCTATTTTCAGACGACTTAAAAATGTGTGAGATAGACCTGTGGACTCGTGCAGCGACTGCAACCCTGACCTACGACCACGAGCTTTGCAGGTACAAGCGGCTGAAATGAGTTTTCTCTGCCGGGTGGCCGAGCTCGCAGCTCGGAGTAGAGAAGATGAGGAGAGGATGACTCCATCCCAGATCCTCCAGGAGGAGCTGGAGATGTGTTGGAACGCCCTGGATGGATGGATGGATGGATGGATGGATGGATGGATGGATGGATGGATGGATGGATGGATGGATGGATGCTCGTTCTCCTGCTCGGCAGACTGAGCGACGTCTCGTATGATTTTTTTTTAAATTCTGTATTGAGCGTTCGACATTAGTTTATCCGTGTGGTCGTGCTGCTTCCTCCTCGCTGCAGGAATCATCTCAGATGTTTCCTGTGTGTTTTCATCTGCTTCCATAAATACAGTGAATATAAATGCATGAAGATCGCGCAGAGGCCTCTGGGTGTCGAATAAAAAAACTTTGGGTTTGACCAACTTGCACTTTTTCTCCGGACGTGGTCACATTGTGCTAACATGTACACACCTCAGGCCTCGCTCAGCCTGTGTTTTCAGAGGCGCCTCCTGCGGTGACTCTCTCAGGAAGAAAAACAATGCCGGTGCGGCCTCCAGCTCTCTGCCTGCAAACAGAAATCTCCCTGACATGAAACTCATCTTGCGTGCGCATGGATGGTGGCTACGATCTGAAGCCCAACACAAAACGTACGAGCAGGGAATTTCCCCGAATCCCCATGTGGATGCAAAAGCAGCTCCCTGCAGTTAGCGAAGCCAGATGTCCCCGACCACAGGATCCAAGACCGAGCGGAGATAAAGACGCTCGCACTCAAACAATAGCTGGATTGTCTGTGTGGGTCTTGGGTTGGGTTTTAGAGCTTTAGGCAAATAAATCATCCAAATATGACTCATACTTCATCATTTTAATACGACAGAGTTATGTCTTGTTTCATTTGGATTCATGACCCGATTATTCCTGTCAGGGGTTTAAATATGTATTCCTGGAGTACGAATGATACTGAAACTAGCTGAGAAATATCGCGCGTATTATTTTGGATGAGCGTCTCCATAGAAAGGCGCTGAACCGCGGCGAGCTGGATCTCAGACCAAACATCAGCCGCCGCCTCGTGAAGCCCGAGGCAGAGAGAGCGGAGGCAGCATGAATGAGACTGAAAAAGAAAAAGCGAGGGGAGGTTACGGAGTTCGGAGTGAGGCTGGGGAGGGTGACGGAGTGAGATGTTTTTGCTGGCAGAGCTGGGTGAGGGAGGGAGGAGAGAGAGGGAGGGAGGAGAGAGGGGGTCAATGAGTTCACTGTGGGCTGAACACGAGCTCCTCAGCCGGGCCCGGCGCTGACAGAGACATGCAAACAGGTTGGATGGAGCGGGAACAGAAAGGAGGAGGAGGAGGAGTGTTGGATGTGACTGTCTGCTTTCTGACTCACCACAACACAACCCTCCTCCTCCTCCTCCTCCTTCTCCTCCTCCTCCTCCTCCCCCTCCTCCTCCTCCTCCTCCTCCTCCTCCTCTTGAACCGGACTCCTCCCTTCTCCTCCGCCGGCTTTTAAATAAAGCTTCCTGTGTCAGAGGACATCCTGCACACGCTGCTGCACCGCCACAAAGTGCATTGCTCAATCTGACTTCATTCGATTCACGACCTCTCTCTCTCTCTCTACGTGATCTCAATCTGTAACCGAAGACAGGAAGTGAGTCATTAGCGTCGACCTGCACCAACACAAACTTTCATTCCACCGACCGAGCGACAGATCACGAGCAATATGCAAATGTCTCCACCCTCCGATTAGAGCCCACAATAGATCACGGACTGCATGACTGGGTCCTGGGAAGGAGGCCCGGGATAATCCTGGTCTCAGACAGACCTCACCTCAAACCCAGTGAGAACAAAAGACGTGGCACTGACTCAGGAGGAGCCGCTCACACATCATCTCTGAGCGACGGCGGCCGGCGTGGATCATTCATGAAGTTATTGTTACAGGACCTTTCTCCACAGTTCCCAGACAGATTACGGAGGCCTGAGAGTGACATAAAAAGCTCATCTGTGACTCCGTCATTTGAGTTTTGCACGCTTAACGTTCAGTTCTGAGCATTGTAACAACCAAACACTGGTTCTGGGTCAGTCGGTGAAAGGATGCCGGACACGGGAAAAGTCTAAATCTATTTTCAGTCTGACCTCTGAAATGCCACATGTGGAACGCTGTAATCGCACCACGGCACAAAGTATTTGTCTCTGCAGCTCGAGTCCACCTGTTGCTCCACAGCTCGCATCAGCTCCTCCGATGTACCTGATGATCTCGCCTGTGCTCAGTGCCATCAAAACAAACTGTGACTCCTCCTGCTGCACCTGAAAACAGTCGAACTGTCGCAGCTGCTGTTTTCTGTGAAGTGAAGCATGAGCCCTGCAGTAACGGTCACAAACAGGACCCCGGTCTGCAGGGACAGGTGCAGGCGCAGTGAAAGTGGCCTCGCGTCCAAACGTTTTACATACGGAGCCAGACACGACCACAGACAGGAGGCGAGCTCCCAGGAGAGCGAGCGCTGCAGAGCAGCTGCTGCTCCAATCAGAAACTCTGTTTTATATCAATGATGGAGAACGATGAACGGAAAGAGATTCAGCTAAAACCACAAAAATACTGTGAGACGATGCATCCTGACGAAATATTATACAGAAATATTAAAATACATCTTTACTTCAGTAACTCAGCGATTCTTTGGTTGGGTGTCCCCGTGAAACAGGAAGCAGAGTCACGTTTACTTCCTCTATTGATCGGTGTTTACAGTGAGCGTGCATCACACCTCCACCGCTCCACCGACAGTCTGCGAGGACGTCACGGAGACTACGTCCAGGTTTTAGACAGTCTGCGGGGACGTCACGGAGACTATGTCCAGGTTTTAGACAGTCTGCGCGGATGTCACGGAGACTACGTCCAGGTTTTAGACAGTCTGCGGGGACGTCACGGAGACTACGTCCAGGTTTTAGACATCACGGAGACTACGTCCAGGTTTTAGACAGTCTGCGGGGACGTCACAGAGACTACGTCCAGGTTTTAGACAGTCTGCGGGGACGTCACGGAGACTACGTCCAGGTTTTAGACAGTCTGCGGGGACGTCACGGAGACTACGTCCAGGTTTTAGACAGTCTGCGGGGACGTCACGGAGACTACGTCCAGGTTTTAGACAGTCTGCGGGGACGTCACGGAGACTACGTCCAGGTTTTAGACAGTCTGCGAGGACGTCACGGAGACTACGTCCAGGTTTTAGACAGTCTGCGAGGACGTCACGGAGACTACGTCCAGGTTTTAGACAGTCTGCGGGGACGTCTCAGAGACTACATCCAGGTTTTAGACAGTCTGCAGGGACGTCACAGAGACTACGTCCAGGTTTTAGACAGTCTGCGGGGACGTCTCAGAGACTACGTCCAGGTTTTAGACAGTCTGCGGGGACGTCTCAGAGACTACGTCCAGGTTTTAGACATTAAACTTTTGATTTATCCTGCTCTGGTTCGGCGTAGTCTTCTTCAGTCTTCTTCTAATCAGAGCGTCCTTGACCTCGGTGGGTGTAGCTGCCCTCCTCCACCCTGCGCTGCCTCTGCCCACGAGGAAACACGTGGAACAATTGTCCATAAATCAAAAAACACAGTAACGGTGAAATAAGGAAGTATGTTAATCTTTTTGGCCGCCGTCGACGAGTTCAGCTGTGGAAAACTTCTTGACCTGAGTCGTCGGAGGAAACAAAAGAACTTCTGTTAACTCGTCGATTGTGTAGTTCACAATGTCGACGCACAGCAGCTTCCTACTGCTGAGACCTGATGAGTCTGAAATCCACAGTGACGTATTGAACCAGTGAGCTCCACTGATTATTGGATATTCATTAATTTTCTGATTATTTTTTTAACCTGATGTAACTCGTTTAGCTCTGATGCTGCCGCCTCGTTATGATGAAGACTTCATCGATATTATTGATCTGATTAATTTAGATTATTAATGTGAGTCTGCAAAGTGACTACAGTCAAAAAAGTAAAATATTTATCTCCAAACTGAAATTTTAATACCTAAGTTGGTCAGAGTTTCCTGATGGACAGTGAAGTAAACTGCTGACAGCTGTAGCTGCTGTTAGCTCAGTTTGTTAGCTGCTGTTAGCTCATGTTAGCTCAGTTTATTAGCTGCTGTTAGCTCAGTCTGTTAGCTGCTGTTAGCTCATGTTAGCTCAGTTTGTTAGCTGCTGTTAGCTCATGTTAGCTCAGTTTGTTAGCTGCTGTTAGCTCAGTCTGTTAGCTCATGTTAGCTCAGTCTGTTAGCTCAGTTCGGGCACCCGTCGCTCTGAGCTCACCGCCAAGCTGACGAACTAAGTGTTTGTACCAACAGGCGTTATGGACTACCAGGAAGAAGAAGAGGAGGTAACCAGGCTCAGCAGCTTCTATGGACATGATGGCAGAGGAGAAGAGAGTGAAGAGGACGCTGACGGAGGAAGCTAAGAAGAGAAAAGGAGAGAGTGAGCGAGCAAGAAGCCGCCGGACAAGAGTAAATGTGGGACTGACTTTTAGTGGTTGGTGAGAGCTTGGTGAAATAAAAGGCTGAAAGACAGACGCCGAGCTGGACTGACTGCTGCTGGACTAGTCTCTGATATCAGCCGCTGCTGGACTAGTCTCTGATATCAGCCGCTGCTGGACTAGTCTCTGATATCAGCTGCTGCTGGACTAGTCTCTGATATCAGCTGCTGGACTAGTCTCTGATATCAGCCGCTGCTGGACTAGTCGCTGATATCAGCCGCTGCTGGACTAGTCTCTGATATCAGCCGCTGCTGGACTAGTCGCTGATATCAGCCGCTGCTGGACTAGTCTCTGATATCAGCTGCTGCTGGACTAGTCTCTGATATCAGCTGCTGGACTAGTCTCTGATATCAGCCGCTGCTGGACTAGTCTCTGATATCAGCCGCTGCTGGACTAGTCTCTGATATCAGCTGCTGCTGGACTAGTCTCTGATATCAGCTGCTGGACTAGTCTCTGATATCAGCCGCTGCTGGACTAGTCGCTGATATCAGCCGCTGCTGGACTAGTCTCTGATATCAGCTGCTGCTGGACTAGTCTCTGATATCAGCCGCTGCTGGACTAGTCTCTGATATCAGCCGCTGCTGGACTAGTCTCTGATATCAGCCGCTGCTGGACTAGTCTCTGATATCAGCCGCTGCTGGACTAGTCGCTGATATCAGCCGCTGCTGGACTAGTCTCTGATATCAGCCGCTGCTGGACTAGTCGCTGATATCAGCCGCTGCTGGACTAGTCTCTGATATCAGCCGCTGCTGGACTAGTCTCTGATATCAGCTGCTGGACTAGTCTCTGATATCAGCTGCTGCTGGACTAGTCTCTGATATCAGCTGCTGCTGGACTAGTCGCTGATATCAGCCGCTGCTGGACTAGTCTCTGATATCAGCTGCTGGACTAGTCTCTGATATCAGCCGCTGCTGGACTAGTCTCTGATATCAGCTGCTGGACTAGTCTCTGATATCAGCTGCTGGACTAGTCTCTGATATCAGCCGCTGCTGGACTAGTCTCTGATATCAGCCGCTGCCGGACTAGTCTCTGATATCAGCCGCTGCCGGACTAGTCGCTGATATCAGCTGCTGCTGGACTAGTCGCTGATATCAGCCGCTGCTGGACTAGTCTCTGATATCAGCTGCTGGACTAGTCTCTGATATCAGCTGCTGGACTAGTCTCTGATATCAGCCGCTGCTGGACTAGTCTCTGATATCAGCCGCTGCTGGACTAGTCTCTGATATCAGCCGCTGCCGGACTAGTCTCTGATATCAGCCGCTGCCGGACTAGTCTCTGATATCAGCCGCTGCCGGACTAGTCGCTGATATCAGCTGCTGCTGGACTAGTCGCTGATATCAGCTGCTGGCTGATGATTGGCTGTTAGATCAGAAGTAATGTAATCAGAAGAAATACTCGAGTACAGTCAGTAATATCCTCTGACAAACTCTGATTTACATGCTGCTTTAAATACTGATATTCAGTGTACACATGCAAAACTTATTTATTGTCAAACTGGAATAATTAATATTAGTAAAATGATAAATAACGTGTCACAGTGCTGAATGTGTCATCACAGTATCTCTGCGAGCTGTCAGAGTGCAGCGCCTGCACAGATTACAGTAAAATCGAGAAGCCACTTCCTGCCGGTATCTTCCTGTGCACCCTCCCCCGTCATCTCTGACCCAGGAAGCGTAAACGAGCGTGGGACCTGAACGTCGTGAAGCCGAGCTGCAGCATGTCGCCTCCCCGTGACTGCAGCACGATGCAGGATGCTTCATTAACGCCGAGCGTCACAGCTGAGGTGACCTACTTCTGCTTCAAAGTGGGACGTGGAGCTTAACAACATGACGGACACGGTTAAACTTCATCACATGATGAGGAAGAAACAAACAAACAAACATGATGATGTCAAACAATGATCAGATGCTTTCCTCGCAGCAGGTTTCTCCGTCTTCCTCGCCGCCCGTGTCTTTAGTGGATTTGAGGCCAGGTTCCTTTTCTCTTTGTGAACATAACACCGGGGTGTTCGGGGGGTGCATTGTCCTCCGCCGGCTGCAGGACAATGCAGAAAGCCGCATGCCGCAGATTCCTCAGACTCACACATGTGCAGACAGCAGACTGTACACACAGAGCCGTCAGCTGACTCGAGCCAGCGGCCCCGAGCCTCGCTCTCTTCATGGGGGTTACTCTGAGCTGTGAGTGGGCCTCTTTAAGCTCGGGGCCGAGTGATCCCGAGACAAATAGCTGGCAGTTATTCAGCCTTCTGTGATCGGGCCGGTGTCCCCGGACTGAGTTCACCGAGCCCCAAATGAAAAGCTCGTGTGACGGTGACTCATTTCAGACTTCACCCTTGACTCATCAGAAAGTGGAAACTGAAGTAAAACTTTAGATTTTGTAGATTGAACCGTCTGCAGACGCACGCTCACTAATGTCAGCACGATAACACGAGTACAAGACTTCAATCATGTCACAGCCGCTTTTTATCTTCTATGTTCACTTCAAAGTTTGTGAAACCAGCCGCTGCAGCAGCGTTCAGTCCGTCCACCTCTGCAGGACGAAGACATCGCGAGCTAGAAACTAAACTCCAGAGATGTATAGTAACGAAGTGGAACTACTTAAGTACTAAAATGCAGTATCTGTACTTTTTTGGAGTATTATTTTTTCCCCAACTTCCACTTTTACTGCACTACATATTTTTGATGAGTTTAATACTTTTACTCGGATACATTTTTCATGTGCTGAGTCGTTACTCGTTACTATTGTAGCGTCCAGCCGGACACGTGATGAATGACGAGGCGATATTGAACAAACTGCATTTATTGCTGAACGGTTTGGTTCCAGGACTCGGTGACTGTCGGCCGGAACCACGACAAAAAACCAACTGAACAGTCCCGGCCTCACATCAACCTCGCTCGTGCGCCGTACGTCACACACCTGACTCACCCAGGTGCGCTCTCTCACCTGCTGCCCCGCCCCCTCGCTCTGCATTCATTCAGACGCATTCACAGACCATGGGAAATCACAGAACTCTACCATGAACATTGTAACACTGTAACATTAGAAGTTGTGCCTTAATAAATATTTGAAATAATATAAACAACAGTACTTGTACTTTTACTTTCAGTACTTGAGTAGCATTTTTTTTACATACTTCTACTTGCAATACTTAAGTACAAAACATTTTGAATACTTTAGTACTTTTACTTAAGTATGGTGTTTAAAGAACTTTAGTACTTTTTACATCTCTGACTCCAAGTGTAACAACGTTGATAGTACAAAGCACGGACGGCATGTCCGTGACGTCTGCTGTAAAGCTCAGTGTGTCGGTCTGGACTGGATGCTGAGTTCAGATACTTCTGTTAGTACACTCTTATGCAGAGATGCACGATATATCAGCATCAGTCCGATGAGTAATATATGATATTTATGGTAGCCCTGTAACCTCATTATAAAGTAAAGAAGTAAAACATGTTTTGAGAATGAAGGAAGAAATTCAAAATATTCAGTTTGCATGATTTTCAGTCTGTACAAAATGTTTAACTTTATTTATTTTTAACATATATCGATATCAGTGCATCTCTACTCTTATGTAGTACTCTGTGTACTCTGTGTACTTCCTGCTGTAGTGCTCTAATTTCAGAAGTGTTGTCTGAATTCGACGTAAAATGATTTTTATAATCTCTGCAATTAAAACCTTCAAAAAAGAGAACTGAGACGCGGCACAGGTATAAACTTCATTAATACTTGTGCACGCTGTACTCATGCATGTAACCTGCTCGTCCGTCAACTGACACTCGACCTGAGGGAAGTTGTTGTGATGCAGGTCGAGTCGTGAACAAACACAGTCAGTGTGCAGACTGTTCAATAAGAGAGTAACACGAGCCACAAACAAACAAAGACCCTGCAGGTGAAACCGTCGTTCACATGTTTGCAGATGAACTCTGCGCCGGTTAAACTCAGAGGAGCCACTTCCTGTTCCATTATTGAAGGTCACAGTTCAGTGAGGAAAACAGACGCTGCCACTCATCGAGCAGCAGCCGCCCCGGGGGAACCCGTCCTCCACCGAGCGGCGAGCGCTGTTTCAGAGGGAGAACACAAAAACAAACTCCCCGTGACACGAGGGAGACAGGAAGCTGTCGAGGCGGCAGCAGCAGCATCGCCCTCGCCCTGCCCTCCACCCACCTTCAGTTTTTTGGGTGGAGCTGTATAATCAGCGAGGTACAAAGCCGAACGCCCTCCGCCCACCATGAGGTCTCTGCTGACTTATCTCCATCTGTCATTACAATCGAGGGCGCTCACGCATGTTGACCCTAAAGTCAACACATGGAGCGGGAGATGACACCAAACACAACACGAGATGTCGGATGGTGACTCCGTGCACAAACACGACCCGTGCATGTTCCTCCTCTTCTTCTTTTTCTCTTCCAGCCCTGACCCTCGTGTTTTGCAGGGCGGGGGATGTTAACACATGGCACTGTTTTCCATCCCACTCCACAGGAAATGCATCATAGTTCATTGTGGGGGGACCGTCGTGTTTTTTTAACAGGAAAAGTGTAAAAATAACCATCAGCCGGCGGCTCCAAGGCCCGGCCGAGTGTGCCAACATTCAGGAATGCAAGAGGTTGAAGTCGAGATGTGTCGATTTAATATTAAAGATAAACACGCCGCGGCTATTGTTCACAAATCCACACGGACTTTGCTGCTTCACTTGAATCTGACAGGATGAAACCAGCAGCTCAGATCCTGAAAAACAAACCCGGACTCGAGGTTCATCAGGTTGTGCCCAACAAATCTGAGAAACGTGTTCACCTAGAGATAAAATAAGAGTGTGCAGGGATGCTGGAGGATCTGTGAGGCACGCTCACGGTGCTCAAAACAACAAATGGGAAAACTCTGGATCGGGACTTGTCGTGGCGAGCCGTCAAACAGGTGTTACTAAAAGCACAACTGAACAAACACAAACACCTCCAGCCCGAGCAGAGAGGCCGGGGCAGGAAGTGCCCGGATAAAGAGCGGCGATCCCTTTCTCCAGGCGTTTGCATCCGCTGAGGAAACTCTAGAAGACAGGGGACACAGAGATATGAGCCACGGCTCAGGAATGGAGGATGTTTGACGTCGTTCCCAGCGTTCCCTTCTCCGAGCCCCCTTCCCCTCCGACACACTCCCCCAACACTGATTGAGCTGTTTGCCTCCTGTTATTGTACCGAGACGGTTTTTACTCCACGCCGCTTCCCATCGGCCACCGCACCTACTACAAAGCGTGGTTAGAGATCCGCGGAGAGAGGCCGAGCGGAGCTATAAGTCATGGCACGAGGCCGTGAGGGAGGGTTTAAACAATGAGAACTATATTTGATTGAGGTTCATGAAGGCATTTCCTGACATAACTCTGAAGTGACGTCTCGCGAGGACGCAGAGGTTACAGGAAGCTCGAATCAAACTTTTCTGTTGGAGTGTGCAGATTTCAGATCGCCTCCTCGGATCCAGGATTAACGTGTTTGTGCAGGCTTCTTCTCCAACTTCTCCCCCTTTGTACTAAATATTTCCAAAACACTTCCAGGCCCTGAATTTCAAGTTTTCCATGACTGTGGAAATGTTGCACAGACTGTGAGTCAGTATGTTTTGGTTCTAGATTGTTCCCACCGATGTTTCCTGATGTCGTTAGAATGAAAAACACGTTCACGGATCAGAGAAAAAAATTTTCTTCTTGTTAAATGTTAAAAACATTCGTTTGCATGCTGGCTTTAATTTCAAACCAATATTTTTAATATTTAAAACACGTTAAACATGCACGTGTGCAGGTCAGAGGTCGTGCTGGACAACACAGGTGTGACTGACGACATAACGAACGTTACCTGTGATTTGTCCAAATGTCTTAAAGGTCCCCTTGTGTCAGAAGAGACAAGGCGTTTGATTGGATGTAAAAAATAAATTTGTACATGCTGTACCTGGGTGCAGGATGACATCATCAACAACTTTTTTTTTGTGGTTTCTTTAGGAAATGACAACACCTGGACACAGTGTGTGAGCACAGGTGTGACGCTTAAACATGAATGAGGACTTTGCATGTGTAAAACTCTGCACACTCTTCCATATTTGTAGTTTTTTTTTTTTTTACACCTGTCTTTACGTCAGGTGCACGCACGCACTCACCTTCCAGCCCGCGGAGCTGTTGCTGTCTCCTTTGTCCTTGAAGTAAGGGACACTCTTCACCATCCAGTCGTAGATCTGGGACAGGGTGAGCCTCTTCTCAGGTGAGCTGTCTATCGCCTTGGTGATCAGGTCAGCGTACGACATGTTGCCCCAGGCGTTTCGCCGGGACGTGCTGCTCTTCCTCTGGCCGGAGCTGCCCAGAGGTGCGACACCACCCGGAGCAGGAGCAGGAGGAGGAGGAGGAGGCACTTGTTGCTGAGGAGGCAGCTGCTGCTGGAGGAGGTGATGGTGGTGGTGGTGGTGATGGAGATGCACGGGCGGCTTCTGCTCCGCGTACTCCTCATAGTCCTCCTCCAGCAAGCCCAGGCTGCTGATGAACTCCGGGTTTGCTCCCGGCTCCTGCTGCACAGACGCTGCCGGGGAGGAAGTGTTGGAGCCGGCCGGGTCGCTGAGCTCCGGTCTGGGGAGCGGCCAGGTGCAGGAGCGCGGCCGGGAGAGAGGCTCAAATTCCGGGTCTATTTCGACCTGTGGCGGCGGCGGCGGTGCCTCAGCCATGTCAGACTCACATGCAAAACTAATAAAAAAAAATAATAATAATCACACAGGTGAGAAATGCTGCGTTCAAACACCGGATCAGAGCCAGAGAGAGTTTGTGTTGAGTTCAGGGTCTTCAGTGAAGTTCACTCCATCCTGCACCGACCGACACAGCTCAAAGTTCTGCGGCTCTGTCAGCCTGCAGCGACACACAGCGCGGTGCTGCGTTCACGGACCACACACAGCCCGGTGCTGCGTTCACGGACCACACACTGCCTACTGCTGCGTTCACGGACCACACACAGCCTCCGTCCTCTGGGAACTTCAACCTAACGGTGCGTTCATGTGCTCCTCAGGTTTTTCTTACCTCAGAATGAGACTTTAGGATCAGATCCACGTCTCTGACAATATTCAGATCAGCTGGCACACGGCGTCCATTGTCAATGGTTGCATCCAGAAAGACACACTGGCCCTTTAAGAGAGTTTAAAATCATCTGCCATCACTTCCTGTCCTGCACAGACACAACCTAAAGTCTGTGTCACCTGTGAGACATGATGAGAAGAGATCACACGACACTTCAACACAGACCAGATCCACCTGAGAACAGGTGTGTGTAGAGCAGTGACAGGTGTGTGTAGAGCAGCAGTGACAGGTGTGTGTAGAGCAGTGACAGGTGTGTGTAGAGCAGCAGTGACAGGTGTGTGTAGAGCAGCAGTGACAGGTGTGTGTAGAGGAGTAGTAACAGGTGTGTGTAGAGGAGTAGTAACAGGTGTGTGTAGCGCAGTAACAGGTGTGTGTAGAGGAGTAGTAACAGGTGTGTGTAGAGGAGTGACAGGTGTGTGTAGAGCAGTAATGACAGGTGTGTGTAGAGCAGCAGTGACAGGTGTGTGTAGAGGAGTGACAGGTGTGTGTAGGAGTGACAGGTGTGTGTAGAGGAGTGACAGGTGTGTGTAGGAGTGACAGGTGTGTGTAGGTGTGTGTAGAGCAGCAGTGACAGGTGTGTGTAGGAGTGACAGGTGTGTGTAGGAGTGACAGGTGTGTGTTCTGCAGGTGCATTTCCCTCAGTGATTTTAATTAAAGGAAGTTGTCACTGTTTCATTGCTGCATTGCAGTCTGCAGGTCTGTGCATGCTCAGCTGTCAGCGGCGCCACCTGGTGGCTCACCTGCAGACAGCAGGACGAGGTGTGACCACACACAAACAAATGTTTTATCACGCCGATCCGATCGGCTCCGTGTGTTTGAGGAAAAGTGAACAAAATGTGGAAATGAGGCACTCTGAGCTGTCAGCCTCTCGCTCCACACGTTCTCAGACAATAGATCACTGCGGGTGGTTTTTTTTAGACCGGCAGGAATCTGTGTTCACATTCTCAGCATGTTTTGAACTTTAAAAGCAAAACTTCCTCTGCAGAGGGCACCGAGTTCAGGGCGACTGTAAACCTGATCCTGGATGCTGAGAAAACATCGTGATCACGCTCGCACGATGATCTCTGACACGAAAACAAGAAACTTTTATATTTGATCTGCCTTGAAAATCTTTTAATGCACCTGACCTGCAAAACTAAACATGACATCATGATGTCATCAACGTCTCCTGTATCTGACATGTGACTTCCTGTGTGAACAAACAATCTGAGTGACAGAAAATGAAATGAAACTGTTTCTGCTGCTTCATATCACTTCACGTGATTTTAAAGTTTCTTCTTGAACCTGTGGAACGTCCAACAAACACGTCATCGTCTCATTTCAGGTAAACTTCAGCCTCCTTCAGGACTTCCTCTTTTTGGTGGAAGTAGTCTCTGAACCACGATATGTGTTCCTTCTTCTGTTGGACCGTCAGATACGGGTTTCTGGACAGACCGGCCACCACGAGCTCCATGAAGTGACGCACCGGTCCCTGCCGGGGGAAACCGTCCTCCAGGTGTTTGTCTAAGAAGATGTGCTCGTGGAACGGGACGTCGGCTTCCTCCTCGAGGCCTGACGAGAGACGAGAGGACACAGTGAGCGCGATCCCTCCGCCAACGTTCAACCGGATGTACGACAACGTTACTCACCGGCTTCGTTGTTGACCGGGTACTGCCACATTTTGCCCTCTTTGGTCCACTGGATCATTTCCTCGAGCCCGTTTCGAGGCGTGTGATTGGTCGCCTGAGTCAGCTGATGAGCAAATTCCACGTCCCAGAGAGTTGGTCGAGCTGAAAATATGACAGCAGCAAGATGAGATGAGCTCTGAATTAAACACCCTATAAATATCTGAACAATCTGAACTTTATTACCGGCTGCTGATTCGACTCCTCCTTCAGTCGTCGGGGAGAAGATGTTCAGCCTTTTTCCTGTGAACAGGTTCCTCCTAGAACATAAAGCTCACATTGACACAGTCCACCTGAAGAACCAGTGAAGATGATGATGATGATGACGAAGACAGATTTACCTTTTGCCACCTGCGTCCGTCTCCGCAGCGTTCTCTCTGTCGTCGGTGTATCCTCGCCCGTCCTCGTCAAACCAGATCTGATTGGCCGGCCACGTCTTCTGTCGGTTTGGATTCCTTCCAACTTTCATGTCGGCGATAATACCTCTGAGGAAATGTTGATTACGTTAAACAGACGTTTACACACACACACACACACACACACACACACACACACACAGTCGGTGCGTACCCGAGGTCGTTGGTGTCGCCCTTCCTCTGCGCCTCGCTCACGGCCTCGTGCTGCCTCAGCTGCCTCAGCAGCTCCGACTCGGCCTGGCTGCGGTTCGGCAGCGTGGAGGCGGCGGCGGATGCAGCCGCGACCAGCTCGGGATCCAGAGTCTCACTAAAGGAAACACAGAGACCAGAGATCAGGACCGGATCACGTCACGCTGAGACTGAATCCACCTGGTCACCCCGTCCTCACCTCTGTGATGAAGCCTGCTCCGTCACCTGCTGAAACATGGTGATGGTGCTCTCCAGATCTGCCGTCCTGGAGGTCGACTCGTAACTTTGCAGAACTTTGTTTTTCAGCTTCCTCTTGTTGGTCACTTCCACCTTCATGGCTCCGAGAAGGTCGATGAGACTCTCCTTCCCGCTCTTCCTCCCACCTCCATGCTTTGCTGTGACCTGTTCGACATCTGGCTGCTGCTGCTGCGTCAGACCTCCATCCTCCTCCGTCTTTAACTCCGCCGGCTCCTCGCTTCGTTCGGCCACCTTGAGGACTTCATCCTGTCCGTCACCTGCAGCCTTCTGTGTGAGCACAGCTGCAGCTTCGGTCGGGTCAGAGGAGGCAGCGTCGCTTTTCTTCTCACACAGTCGGACTGAACTCGAGCCGCTGAAGGTTCTGACTGCTCCGCCGTGTGCAGCCCTGCGTCAGAGAAAACAGAGATCATCATTATTATTATTATTATTTAATACGTGACCATTATTGTCAGGATTCTGAGCTTCTTGGATCATCTGCCGACGTGATGCTGACGTTATTATAACATGTAACGGACGCTGCTTGGCTCGGGCTGTATGAACATGATGATGATGATGTCAGAGGCGTTGATGCTCTTCCTCTCTGCCCTGACGCCTCCTTCCTGCAGGATCTGTTGATGTCTTTACAGCGACAGAGAAACATGTCGGCACCGATACGATAAAGATCCACACACCTTTACAGGTGGAGGTGGAGGTGGTGCAGGACTACACTGGACTGGAGATGCAACACTGAGGCTGTCTGTCAGTATGTTTTGGTTTTAGATTGTTCCCACCGATGTTTCCCGATGTCATTAGAATGAAAAACACGTTCACGGATGAGAGAAACAGTTTGATTTTCTTCTTGTTAAATATTAAAAATATTGGTTTAAAAATTAAAGCCAGCATGCAAACGAACGTTTGCATGCTGGCTTTAATTTCAAACCAATATTTTTAATATTTAAACACGTTAAACACGTTAAACATGCACGTGTGTTGCAGATGTTGCAGATGTTTTATCTGATGTAGCGAGTGCGATCTTCTTCTTCTTTGCAGCAGCAGAAACATCAGAGCAAGAGACACAAACAACAAACTGCACAGAGCGATGAAGAAGCTCGTGACCTTTGACCTTTGAGGTCACCCTCAGTCTCTGCACAGCTGGTCTGATGGACACAAGACATGATGCACATCTGCACAGGTTACCATGGAAACGAGCTGTCATTCTGCACCTCACAGCTGTTCCACTAATCATCAGGAGGTCGCCGGTTCGATCCCCGCCTCCTCCTCCTCCTCCTCCTCCTCCATGTCTGCATGTGGAAGTGTCCTGAGCCCCAAACACTGCTGCCTGTCACTCATCTGAATGACCTGCACGTACCTGCCTGTGTCACACTCACCTGGAGACCGAAGCCGCCGTGTCACACCTGGCCAGGCACCGACACACACCGACTGAAGAGTGTCGGAGTAAAAATCTGAACATGATTTATTTTATTTTTATTTTTGCGTGTCCTTCCCGCACGCTCCTGACGCCTGACGCTGCTACAACATAAGTAACCCCCGGGAAACAAGAGGAAAACATTGGTTCCGGGGGGAAAACGGGGCTGTCCAAAAGGAAACTGTAATTATTATTAATTTTTTTATAATGTGAAACTGTTTATTTATATTATTTCATTTTCTTTCTTTAAAAATAGTTTATTTTTCTTTTAATCTGGTATTTTCCATGAATATTTAAACCTCGATCGTAGTCTCGCGATTAGTGATGGGAAGTTCGTTTTTTTTAGGGAGTCAGATCATTCGACTCAGCTCACCAAGAAGAGCCGGATCCTCATTTTACCACCTAAACTTTTAGTAATTCAGACAAATTTAGTGATGTTTTGACTCATATGATTTATATATGATTTAAATTATTCAAAACATCTTTTCTACATATTTAAAAGTAAAAAAAAAACATTTTCTAATATCAGTAAATTTCACAAAATAGACAGAAAAACTTGAGCATGAATAATTTACTTTTTTTTAAAAAAAAAAAAGGCTATTGACTGTTGGATGCATAGCACGCATGTGACATTAAGTCACTGTATGCATGGTGCACCGGTTGTACACTGTATTACTTTACATGGGGCGGCAGTAGCTCAGTCCATAGGGACTCGGCTTGGGGAATCGGAGGGTGACCGGTTCAAGTTCAGCATGGACCAAAATATGGAAGGTGGACTGGTAGCTGTAGAGGTGCCAGTTCACCTCCTGGGCACTGCCGAGGTGCCCTTGAGCAAGGCACCAAACCCCCCCAACTGCTGCCCATCACTCCACTACCTCTCCCTACATTTGCATGTCTATGAGCCTTGTCCTTGTACTGTGTGTTTGGGGTTAAAAAAGATGCATCTAAATAAGTGGAAAAAAAAGAGTTAATAAAATATCTCTCTTCTTTGACGGAGTATTAGGGCCACATTTAAATAAATAAAAAAAAAATTGAATAAATTACGAGATTAAAGTCATTATCAAATATGGCAAGAATTAATTACTCGCCATATTTAATAATGACCTTAATCTTGTAATTAATTTCTTTTTTTTTAATGTGTCCCTAATACTCCGTCGTTCTCTTCTCTCTTTACAAAAATAAATAAATAAAAAATAAATAAATAAAATAAAAAACGCTAGTAAACGAACAACGAGTCAATTTAAAGACTCCAACACTAAAAGATCCGGCTCTTCTTGTTGAGCCGAGTCGAATGATCCGACTCCTAAAAAGATCCGAACTTCCCACCATCACTGCTCCGTCAAAATGGCGGTGGAGCGTTAGCGCCGGCCGCTCGGTTCGTCGGTTTGTTGTTTTCCCGCGCAGAGATGGAGAAACTCAGACGACAGGAAACTTTAAAAGTCACCGACCGCTGCGCAGATCAACACTGACCGCGTCTGTCCAACGAGATCCCGCATAAACCCGCCAAAGGAGACAGAGGAGACACACCTTCACAGGTAACGACAGCGGGAGCTAAGTTGTTAGCACGGCGGCTAACACACACACACACACACACACACACACACACACACACACACACACACACAGCAGGTTTACCGCGCTGTGACTCAGGTTAGATAAATATTCAGAGGGTAAAGTAACTGTTTATTTAAATTAGTGTCTGTCTGTCTGTGTGTGTGTGTGTGTGTGTGTGTGTGTGTGTGTGTGTGTGTGTGTAACAGAAACACACTCTACAGATGACTCATGTTTAATAAACGCATCCTGTTATTTACTTATTAATTATCTTATAATTACTTAAACTCTCTGCAACTTTTTAATGTTTTTAAGTAAAGTTATTATTTTTATTAATACACACACACACACACACACACACACACACACACAGTGATGGGCTCACCTGTTTGAAAGCAGCGTGTGTTACAGGTGTATGTGCAGGTTAACAACATAATGAAACAGACAGAAGAACATGAAGATTAAAATACAATAAAACATTAAATCAGATTTTATTTACAGCCCAAAGTCACAAAGTCCATTTTCCTCTGAGGCTTTACAATCTGTACAGTTACAGTGACTGATAAAGTGACCACAGTAGCAGATATGGAAACAATAATAATAGTAGTAATATGTGTAGTGGACGTCATGCAGGATCACAGCAGCAGCCACGATCCACGAGAACCTGCTGGACGACAGAAACAGAAACTTTAGTTAGTTAGTAACATGCATTAATGAGATATGTATGTTTACAGATGGAGAGAGAGAGTAGTTGTTCTGTATAAAACTATATTTAAGAAGTGTCTCTGTGTGAACAGAGCACAGCACCTGCAGACGGACCGGTACCACAGTGCTGTTACCATCAGGCTTCGTGTTTCAAGTCGTTCTTGTTTCAGGCTTTGACTCATGAAGCTGCAGAGAAACACTCACAGAGTCTGAGCCTGTAACACCTTCATGATACGACCGGCCTCTTTACACTCTGATGAGCTGAACCGTCACACAGAAACCTGAGGGCTGTCATCGTCAGCATAAACCTGAAGATGCTCAGCTGGTATTCACTGATCTGTTTGTTTCGTCAGCCATGGCGGAGGAGCGTCGGCCGAAGCAGTGCTCGGTCGTCCTGCCCACAGAGTCCATGAAGGCCATGGCCGAGTCGATGGGCGTCGGGCAGCTGCAGGAGGAAAGCTGCGTGGCTCTGAGTGAAGAAGTCAGCTACAGGATAAAGGAAATCGCTCAGGTGACGACAGAGGAAGAAACTTTGTTCATGAGTCTGAAAAACAACAAACGTTTTTAATGATCTTTTCTCTGTTTTTCCAAAGGACGCTCTGAAATTCATGCATCACGGGAAGAGACGTAAACTGACCACGAGCGACATCGATAACGCTCTCAAACTGAAAAACGTGGAGGTGAGCGAGCGCACGCTTCGAGTCAGAGAGAGACTCGGTGTTCGTGTCTTCATGTGTCGTCTGTCTCCTTCCAGCCTCTGTTCGGCTTCCAGTCGCAGGAGTTCATCCCTTTCCGCTTCGCCAGCGGCGGCGGCCGAGAGCTTCACTTCTACGAGGAGAAGGAAGTGGACCTCAGTGACATCATCAACACGCCGCTGCCCCGAGTTCCTCTAGACGTGTCTCTGAAAGGTTCGATCAGTCCGATGTGTCCTTAAAGTCCAGGATGTTGTCTCGTGTCTCATGCTTCATGTTGTCCACCCGCAGCTCACTGGTTAAGCATCGACGGCGTGCAGCCCGCTATCCCAGAGAATCCTCCACCAGGTGAGTCCTGCTCACGCCGACTTTTAAAAACACACAAAACGTTTGAGGAAAACGTCTAATTAGATTTTTTTTTACGTTTCAGCCCCGAAAGAGCAGCAAAAGATCGAGTCGACAGAGCCGCTCAAAGTCGTCAAACCCGGGCAGGAGGAGGACGGTGCGATCCAAGGCAAGGGTCAGGGAGCGACGGCTGCTGACGGCAAAGGTCCGTGTCCGTCCTCGTGTCCTCGCTGCCTTCGTCCATCTGTAATTATTCTGGATTTAGTTTCATCGAGTTCCCGTCCGTGTCTTTCAGGAAAGGAGAAAGGTCTGATCAGGCTGAAGCCGCGCAGCACGCACGAGCTGTCTGTGGAGCAGCAGCTGTACTACAAGGAGATCACAGAAGCATGTGTGGGCTCCTGTGAAGCCAAGAGAGCTGTAAGTCCTGTCTGTCTGTCCCTCTGTCTGTCTGTCTGTCCCTCTGTCTGTGTGTGAACTGTCTGTCTGTGTGTAAACTGTCTGTCTGTCTGTCTGTTTGTGTGTAAACTGTCTGTCTGTCTGTTTGTGTGTAAACTGTCTGTCTGTCTGTTTGTGTGTAAACTGTCTGTCTGTCTGTTTGTGTGTAAACTGTCTGTCTGTCTGTTTGTGTGTAAACTGTCGGTCGGTCTGTCTGTTTGTGTGTAAACTGTCTGTCTGTCTGTTTGTGTGTAAACTGTCTGTCTGTCTGTCTGTGTGTAAACTGTTTGTCTGTCTGTCTGTTTGTGTGTAAACTGTCTGTCTGTTTGTGTGTAAACTGTCTGTCGGTCTGTCTGTTTGTGTGTAAACTGTCTGTCTGTCTGTTTGTGTGTAAACTGTCTGTCTGTTTGTGTGTAAACTGTCTGTCTGTCTGTCTGTGAACTGTCTGTTGTCTTAACCTTCTTTGCTTACTGTGTTTTCTCTTGTCTCCTTCAGGAAGCTCTGCAGAGCATCGCCACAGATCCTGGACTCTATCAGATGCTTCCGAGATTCAGCACGTTTATTTCTGAAGGAGTGAGCGTCCTCTCTGTCCTCTCCCTCCTCTCTGTCCTCTCCGTCCTCTCCGTCTTCTCTCAGTGCTCTGAAACTCGCCGTGTGTCTGTGCTGACTCTTCTGTCTCCTCGAAGGTTCGCGTGAACGTCGTGCAGAACAACCTCGCCCTGCTGATTTATCTCATGCGGATGGTCAAAGCTCTGATGGACAACCCGACGCTGTATTTGGAGAAATACGTGAGTGCGGTAACAATCCGTCGTTAACGTTATTATAGATTTATTGATCCTTGTAACCGGACACGTCTTCTCTGTCTGTGTCTGTAGCTGCACGAGCTCATCCCGGCCGTGGTGACGTGCATCGTGAGTAAGCAGCTCTGTCTGCGACCTGATGTCGACAACCACTGGGCTCTGCGAGACTTTGCCGCTCGCCTCATGGCCCAAAGCTGCAAAACCTTCAGCACCACGACCAACAACATCCAGTCCCGCATCACAAAGACTTTCACTAAGGTGTGTGGCTGTTGTATTTTCAGTGGATGAGTCTTCACGTAAGCAGCAGAACTTTAAAGATGTCGCGTGTCTCCTCAGAGTTGGCTGGACGATAAAACTCAGTGGACGACGCGTTACGGCTGCATCGCTGGACTCGCTGAGCTCGGAGCTGACGTGAGTCTGGTTCTGTTTTCTTTGCTGTCGGTTGTTTTTGTTTCTCTTCAGTCGACTCATCCTCGTCACTGTGTCGTCCTCACAGGTGATAAAGACGTTGATCCTTCCTCGGCTTTCTGTAGAGGGCGCTCGCATCAAAGCAGTGATGGAAGGACCGGTGGTCTCCAACATCGATAAGATCGGAGCCGACCACGTTCAGAGCCTCCTGCTGGTAATCATGAAAGTTCTGTGATTGTTCGTTCAGCGCGGCATTCGTCGGTTACTCACCTGTCATGAAATGTGTTCCAAAGAAACACTGCGCGAGCGTCATCGCAAAGATCCGACCGCAGCCCGACAACGTGGAGCAGTATCGCACAGACTACGGTTACCTCGGCCCGATGCTCTGCTCCCACGTGATGAAGGCCAGGACTCAGGCGGCGCTGCAAGCTCAGCAGGTCAACAGAACCACGCTGACGATCACACAGGTAACGTGTCTGACGGACAGAGGTGGCATGAGATGGCAGCTAACAGGCTAACGAGCTAACGAGCGGTGCGTCCTCCTCCCCCCGCAGCCTCGCCCCACCCTCACCGTCTCCCAGAGCGGGCTAAGCGGGTCGGCAGGACCTCGCACTCCCAGCATCATCAAGGTCCCGAGCTCCCTCACGCTGATGTCGCCTCGCCCGGGGACGCCGTCACAGCCGTCTCCGCCGGCGACAAAGTACATCGTGATGGCAACCAGCGCAGGAACCGCCTCCACTCAGCAGGTGCGTTTGATTTCTATTATTCTTCATTCATAACGTGACTGGAAACATCACAGACCTCACGGTGTCTCCGTCCTCCCTGCAGGTCATCACCATCAGCTCTTCCCAGTCAGCCTCGCCGGTCACCAGCACCGTTCCCAGCGCCACCTCCACCTTGCAGCCGTTGGTCAAACTGGAGTCCGGCGGCGGTCCGGGACTGACGACTTCACGACCTCTGCAGAAATACATCGTGGTGTCTCTGCCGTCGTCCGCCTCGTCCTCTCTGGAGAGTAAGAGCTCCGTGTTACCGACCTCCATCTCCTCCAATCCACTCGAGGCGGGGATGAAGCTCGACAGGTCCGAGTCTCCCGGAGCGAGCACGCAGTCGCCGCACTGAGACGGAGGTTTGAACCGGGTCGCTGCAGGTTTGTATGGGCTGAACTTAAAGGGTTAAACTCTGGAGGGGAACGTCTGAACTCTGGACCGATGAAGAGCAAATGTGATGTTGTAAATATGTTAATGCCCAATGAAAACTGAGACTGACCTCTGTAATGTTTCAGCTGATATCCATGATTCTAATGACGTTCTTTTTTTACCCTAAAATAAATCAGATTTTGTATGAAAGCTTGATCTGTGTGTTTCTGTTTTATTCAAATATCTGACGTCACGTGTTCAAAGTGTTTCACTTTAAATACAACACAAATATCTGGACAGTGTTTTATACTTTAATGATGATCGGCCAATCAGACAAATAAAAAAACAGAAATAAGTCCACGCTCTTAATCCTGCATAACTTTAAGCCTTAATATAATGTGAACAGGTGAGTTGTATATAAATTCACCCTCAGTACAGTTGTCATGAACGGGGAAATTAGCTACAGAGACCAAAACTGTTTTTTGTACCAGGCTGTAAACATGTTTATTTCTGCTGTGAAACATGGGGACTTATGGAGACTGACTCACTGCTGGAGCCAGCCTCAAGTGGACGTTAGAGGAACTGCAGTTGTTTTGCTGCTTGGGTTTACAAGATTAAACTACGTGCACTACAACTCCCAGTGTGCATTGCAGTATGAAACATAGAGCCTTGCCTTTTCAAAATAAAAGTTTTATTTTTGTTTTCTTCATTCCTGATATTGATTTTAAAGATATAATGTTGATGTGAAAACGTTTATTATTATAATATATTATTATTTCACAACATTCCATAAAATAAATAACTCGATATTCAGCTGAATGCAGCGTGTATGTGTATGTTTGACTTTTATTTTGAAGGTCAAATTGGAACACCGGAAGTATTTCTGTGCACATGGCGAGCGGTAAAAAAAAGAAAATGTGGTAAAGACAGAGACAGGTATATAAAGAGAGACAGACAGGTAGACAAGGAGAGAGAGACAGGTAAAGATAGACATGCATTTCAAAATAAGAGCTGCGGCTAAAGAAGACTGCAGAGAAATCTCCAGGATGATCAAGGTGAGTGTTTGTTTAATTTTGCAGCTTTCATCACGTTAATTAACGTTAATGAATTTTTTCTGGGTGTTTTTCAGGAGCTGGCGGTTTTTGAAAAAATGTCTGACCAGGTGAAAATTTCTCATGAAGGTAAATTTAGAGAAAGTTTCATTAAACCAACATGTCGTATAAATCAGTGTAATCCCACTGTGGTAACTATGTACTACAGATGTACTCGAGTATTTCTTCTGATTACATTACTTTATGATTACATTATGATCTAACAGCCAATCAGCAGCTGATATCAGAGACTAGTCCAGCAGCAGTCAGTCCAGCTCGGCGTCTGTCTTTCAGCCTTTTATTTCACCAAGCTCTCACCAACCACTAAAAGTCAGTCCCACACAGCTTCCTCTTCACTCTCTTCTCCTCTGCCATTATGTACAGCTAACAAACTGAGCTAACATGAGCTAACAGCGGCTAACAAACTGACCTAACAGCAGTTACAGACTGAGCTAACATGAGCTAACAGCAGCTAACAGACTGAGCTAACATGAGCTAACAGCAGCTAACAGACTGAGCTAACATGAGCTAACAGCAGCTAACAGACTGAGCTAACATAAGCTAACAGCAGCTACAGCTGTCAGCAGTTTGCTTCACTGTCCATCATAAACTCTGTAAATCACAGAGAGTTGAGGCGGAGCAGCCGGAGGACATCAGAGGGAAAACCAGAAAACATTTCCTCCATAAAATATGATCCAGTTTCACCAGAATCAGTGAAATAGTTGCTGCTGTGTGACTTAGTGCCGTAAAGCGTTACGTACTTCTCCAGACCCGGAGCCCAAAGTTACATAGTGTGAGAACAGACGTACGAATGACAGAGACACCGTTCACCTGATCACAGGTCAGAGTGGGTCACCTGATCACAGGTCAGAGTGGGTCACCTGATCACAGGTCAGAGTGGGTCACCTGGTCACAGGTCAGAGTGGGTCACCTGATCACAGGTCCGAGTGGGTCACCTGATCACAGGTCAGAGTGGGTCACCTGATCACAGGTCAGAGTGGATCACCCGATCACAGGTCAGAGTGGGTCACCTGATCACAGGTCAGAGTGGACGTCGCTCTGGGTGAAATATTAAACAGAAACGTGGTCACAGTTATTCAGTGTCTCGGCTGATGACGGTAAATGATTGTTTACTTAATATTAAATCTAACTGGAGGATGAGATGTTTGTATTTCTGTCTCATTTGAATCTCTTAGAGCTGGAGCGTGACGGGTTCTGCCAGAATCCGTTCTTCGAATGTCTTGTCGCCGAAGTTCCAGAGGAGAATAAATCTGAAGAAGGTGACGTGTCGAGTCGCTGACGTCTTCTTGTCGTCTTTGAATTTAACCAGATAATAAAACGTCTGTGGTCTTTTTGGTGACTTGTGTCTTTGTCGTCCTTCCAGGATTCACGCTCGTCGGATACGCTCTGTACTTCTACACGTACAGCACGTGGACGGGCCGCTCGGTGTATTTGGAGGATCTGTACGTGATGCCAGAGTTCAGAGGTAAAACTTTGACCTGAACAAAGAAACCATCGTTTCTTCACGTCTTTGAGAACTCTGCTTCCCCTGACAGGAAACGGCATCGGCAAAGGTCTGATGAGCAAAGTCGCTGAGGTAAGATCGTTTCTATTCACCTCCCAGTTTCAAAGTTTCGTTGATGTTCATTCATCGGTTTGTCGGCTCAGGTGGGGAAGAAGAAGCAGTGTGTGCGGCTGCAGCTGTCCGTGTTGGACTGGAACACTCCAGCTCGAGACTTTTATGCCACGAAAGGAGCTCAGGACCTGACGGCCGGCGAAGGCTGGCACTTCATCCGCTTTGACGGACAGAGCCTGGACGATCTGGTGAACGAAGCGCCCGAAGATTAGACGGAAAACTGTGGCTGGTTTCTTTAACGGGAACCTCGATCCTCCGATTTAAATGTTTAATTTCATTGAATTAGCCGGATTCTTCCTTTTTTTTTGAATCCACGGTTGCAGATCAGGAGATCAGCAGAGTCCTGTCGTGGTGTTTGAGTCTTTGTAGGATCCGGAGACTTTTTTTTCTCAGGTGTGCTGCTCTTTAATTCCAGCAGGTGTCACATTTGACCAACTGATGCACTTCCTGTTAGGTCTTGAAAGATAGCGCTGTCTTGAAATTGATCATGTGAAAATAAACAAGCTGTACATTCAGAAGGATTAAACAAAACTCTGTATAATGATGTCATTTCATGAAAATGTTCTTAACTTGATGAAAATTGTAATAAAACCCGTTAATGTAATAAAATGTCCTGACTTTGAGTGATTTTGTTTTTAACCTTTCTGTGGCTCAGTGATGATAAAACGATCCGGTTTCTATAAAATGAGTTGATCTTTTTGACTGAAGTGTCTCAGTTTTTTGATTTTGTGACATTTCTGACTTCAAAAAATAATTCAGTGCCGAGCAGCCAAGCCCCGAGAACGCCATGGTGAAAAGATTTGAAACTTGGCACACCTATTCAGGACAGTCCCATGGTCAACTTAGCTAACATGGGCTAACAGCAGCTAACAGACTGAGCTAACATGAGCTAACAGCAGCTAATAGACTGCGCTAACACGAGCTAACAGACTGAGCTAACATGAGCTAACAAACTGAGCTAACAGCAGCTAACAGACTGCGCTAACATGAGCTAACAGACTGAGCTAACAGCAGCTAATAGACTGCGTTAACATGAGCTAACAGACTGAGCTAACATGAGCTAACAGCAGCTAACAAACTTAGCTAACAGCAGCTAACAAACTGAGCTAACAGCAGCTAACAGACTGAGCTAACAGCAGCTAACAGACTGGGTGCAGAGACGTCAGTGACGACCAAATGATCCGGTTTCTATAAAACGAGTTGACTGAATCTTTTTGTCTCAGTTTTTCTGATTTTGTGACATTTCTGACTTCAAAAAATAATTCAGTGCCGAGCAGCGAAGCCCCGAGAACGCCACAGTGAAAATATTTGAAACTTGGCACACCTACTCAGGACAGTCCCATGGTCAACCTCAAGAATTATCATGCCTGTACATTGTACTCTGTAGCGCCACCAACAGGTCAAAGTTTGTAGTGCATTCAGCTTCATAACTTTAGACCCATTGGTCCAAATTTCACAAATGAAGTGCTGTTGGAATCTTTGGATCAAAAACCTTCAAAAACCTTTCAGGTCACGCAGATTGTCTGATTTCCAGGAGTCTTCAGACCAAGTCGCACAAAAGTTATCGTGTGTTTTTTAAATCTTCGCTTCCATCTGCCCGAAGCAGCCAATCAAACTCACCGACGACGACGCCAAACAGGAAGTGGAGCCATATCTCGGCAACAGTTTGATGTTTTGACTTCAAACTCCTCACACAGACTCATGACCCGTTCTTTGAAAGGCCTCGGTGACCTTTGACCTTTAGGGGCGCTATAAATAGCCAAAATACATTTTTTCTCATATCTTCATATTGATTTGGACTTTAACCGTAATTCCAGTGTTGACTGATACGCTCAGTTAGGGGGTTTTACGGCCTTAAAACATGTATAATAACTGTAAAACTTACTTTGCAGATTTCGTTTATTAGAACATATCCCCTGCGATAAATGAGGGACCACTGTAAAATATTCTATTATTGGTAAAAATGTTTTTACAGTTTGAGTCAGAACATTATTACTTTATATTAATATTTTTTCTTCACTCTGTAAATCACCTTTCTGGGTCTGATTCTCCCCTCGCATGACTTCTTATATCATCTTCTACGCAGATGACACTTCGCTCTATATCTGGCATGTTAAATCTATCCGTGTCTATGACTGCCACAGTACGTACTGCTGCACTAACACGTCCACGCCTCACTGACTGTTTCCCTTTTTCCTTTTGTTTTTTTGGATAAACGCTAAATGAGTAAATATAAATCGAAATGATCACATCGTGGTTTAATCCAATTAGTCACTGAGAAATGACGTTTATTTGTGTATAAAACATAGAAATAAAATTCACAGGAACAGTTCAAATCACCCAGAGGAAAACTGTTTGACATCGTGTTTAAAATACACAGACATGCACACGTATTTTAAAAAAAGATTAAAATGAAACAAGACCTACAAAAGCTTCTGTTAACTTTTATTTCAACCCTGATACTCGAGTCTTCTGCTTCAGAGCTGAGAGTCAGATTCACTCCTTCTCATGAATCCATCTTGGATTATTCTGATTATGGAGGAGTTTGAACTCTCGTCTTTCTCAAGCAGAAAACCAGAGGCAGGTTTGACGACACAAGCTTATAATAAACGATTAAAACACTTTATATCACAAACTTTATGAACCTGAATGTTAAAAAAATGATTAAATATTCTGATTGTCCTCGTCCCAGTGAGAAGTCATAAACTTCATCTCACAACCTTTAGAGTAATGTTGAGGTAAGAAGATTCTTTATGTCGTTAATTAACGTTTAATTCTTACAATCAAGCGATCACTGAAATAAAGAAAAGTAATTAAAGATTATTTTGATTCCCATCATATTCTGGACCTCTAATTATAAATTATAGCAGAGATTAACTGTTCAAACTGTTTCTCTTCTACTCAGTACACAGACATTACAAAGACGTATCACTAAAGTTCAGATTGGATGAAGACGATAAATCCAAATCACGGCTCTTAAACGTCACACAGTTTTTTTGCATTGTAAATGTTTCCCCTCTCGTCGTGCATCACTCTCCTCTGACACTCTCACACATACGCATTTCTTCCGTAGTTGCTCGGGACGGACTGAGACGTTGCCGTGGACATCACGTGTCCTCTGGAGGGCGGCTGGAATCGATATGGGCTGAAACACAAAAAGATGTTTCACAGTCACGAGAACAAGCAGCGATTCTATGGAGTGCCGTCTGTAAAGCGTCTCGCTCTGAAAATAACAGCAACATTTTGTCACATTTAGCTAAAAACAATGTTTAAAACACTGGTTTGAATTTCTGAGAGTCACTTTTTTGCACATTTAGAACAATATTTGTGAACTTAGAGATATTTTAAATATTTAAATCCAAATGTTAAATGTAAAATATAAATGTAAAATATAAATGTAAAATATAAATGTTAAATATAAATGTTAAATATAAATGTTAAATCTAAATCTAAATGTTAAATCTAAATGTTAAATCTAAATGTTAAATCTAAATGTTAAATCTAAATATAAATGCTAAATATAAATCTAAATGTTAAATCTAAATGTTAAATCTAAATGTTAAATCTAAATGTTAAATATAAATATAAATGCTAAATATACATCTAAATGTTAAATATAAATGCTAAATATAAATCTAAATGTTAAATATAAATGCTAAATATAAATCTAAATGTTAAATCTAAATGTTAAATCTAAATATAAATGCTAAATATAAATCTAAATGTTAAATCTAAATGTTAAATCTAAATGTTAAATCTAAATGTTAAATATAAATATAAATGCTAAATATACATCTAAATGTTAAATATAAATGCTAAATATAAATCTAAATGTTAAATATAAATGCTAAATATAAATCTAAATGTTAAATATAAATGCTAAATATAAATCTAAATGTTAAATATAAATGCTAAATATAAATCTAAATGTTAAATCTAAATGTTAAATCTAAACACAAACTCATACTCACGTTTTTTCGCGGGGTGAGTTCAGTTTGCATGCACACGTCAGGCATGCGCCTCCACAGAGGGCGAGCACGGCCGAAGACCAGCCGATGTACAAGCCCTCTCCAATCTCATACCTGCCATAAAACAAGATTTACCACGCATGCTTCTGTGCAGCCACCAACGTCACATTGAAACACTGATGCAGACTTACTTCGTCCCTGCATAAAAATCGTCAAAGAACTGCTGCGTGATGTTGGCTGCGTACCAAGAAATCGCAATCATGGTGCAGATCCCTGCGAAAAACAAAAAAAAGCATTGTTTATTTTTAGACGTGTGGGAGGAGCCGATAACACGAAGGTCGAAACCTTTCCAGGGTTTGAACAGTTCATGGACAGTAAAGCGATAGACGTGTCAGGAGTAAAACTGTAAAACACAACGGGAGCTAAAACCGTTTCATGCAGCATTATGAGATGATTTATGAGGCCCGTCATACGCGGCAAAGATACCTGCATAAATCAGTTTGTTGTTAGGAGTGACTACCACTTTATAACCACTCACAAGGTCTGCGAGTTCCAGTGTGCCAGATACAAGGAGCTCTGTTTAGATAAAATGATATAATAACTTTGTTTTCATTGCCTGAAAGTAAGAAACATACCGATTCTTTAAAGAGGCTTTTATATCTACAGACACATTGTGGCCCAAACCTGAACCTACACTGCTGGATGTCTCTACAGACTGGACCTTTAAACTCATGATAACTGTGTAGATAAAATTAAATAATAACTATATTAATAATATTTCAGTATTTCTGCTCTTTGTATTTGACGTGCTGTGACCTCGTCTTATGTTAGTTTAACTGTTGACCTGTTTTCCTGATCTGTCCTCTGTACACACAGGTCGAGTGTGTTTTAATGGGTTTGTCCTGCAGAGACAGGACGTCCTCTGTCCTCCATGTTTGCAGTAACTTCTGATATTTTCGTCCTCACCCTGCAGTAGAAACAACGCTCCTCCGACCGCGGCGATCCTTCCCTTCAGGACGTAGTTTTCTCCTCCGATTTTCGAGCACTTCATCCCCACGAGCGTGGCCACGAGGCCGAAAGTCCCGAACACGATGGAGGCGATCATGAGCGCCCTGGAGGCCTGAATGTAGCCTGGAAGTGCAAAGACAACACAACACACGGCTTCATGATACTGTGGGAGCAAACACATGAGATGCTTCTGCAGGTTTTAACTGTGGGCGATGCAGGTTTGACTCTGCAGAGCTGTGCAAGATCTCTAGAGGTCGTTTCAGGTTTTTTCTTTAATACATAACCGTGGGGGGAGACACTGTTAATCACATTCACACGCCCGGCTAGAGAGCGTGTCAGAGATCTCCATGAATCCGCCTTTCTCTGTGTGACTGAATACATTCTTTGTTCTTGAAGGATTTCCAGGAGCTCGAGGACAAACTCGAGGAAGTGAAGCGGTCTGTGGAAAAACCAGGGAAAGGAAGATTTCCTGGAAGAGAAACGAACGCACAAACTGGACAAACAAACCTCGTCCAATCAGTCGATGAGTGGGAGGAGCGGAGGCAGGGTCCGACACGACGATCAACAAATCCATCGAGCGAGACGACGACAAACGTATCGAATATATTAATGTTAAATCGGGATGAAACGTGTCTCTGTGATTTATCAGTCATCAGTTTTCTTAAGTATTAAACAAACACTGATCGCACATCGAGTCTTATCAATCAGAAGTTGTTTTTATTGCTTCTTTACTTTCTCAAGCAGTAAAATTAGATTCCAGATAAACCTCGGCTCATTTACTTATCATCATTAATCATCATGGGGTTTCGTTAGGCCGCCTCGCCAACGCTCAAACGGTGACGGTGTTATAAAGAGGACCTGAGCGCCGTCAGCTGGTATCTGTTAGTTATCCTCTCCCATCATATCTTATGTTACCTCTTTACTACATGTTGTCTCCAGGACAATAGAGCTCCTGTTTTTCACACACTCAATATTCAGAAAACAGTTTCTGCTGATCGAACACCGGCGGCCTTCGAGTAAAGTCTTCTAAAGTTTTCTACGTGACGCTCCATAATCTGATTCCTTGAGTGGGTGGACTGGTTTTTCAGATAGCTAAGTAGTCATCACTGCTAATAAACAATAACTGATAACAATATCAGCGCTGGCCACGTACCATTAAGAGCGAGCAGGGATGGAAAATCCCGGCAGTTGTGGACTCCCGTGGAGTCGGTTGCACAGGACATCCACAGGTTTTCATAGATGGTGGATGTGGTGATAACGTTACCGTCCACTGAGGAGACCCTCCAGTATCGGTTTGGGAGGGTGATCCCGACCATGATCCAGCTCAGGAAGCCCAGGAAGAAGGCGAAGGCTTCCACTGTGGCGTTCATGGTTCCCCGTTAGATTTATCCGCAGAGCTATCTGCACTAACGTCGCGTGTGTGTGTTGACCTCGAGGTTTCAGTGTGTCGCAGTGATTCCCACCAACGCCCGAGCTGAGATGCACCAGGATCAATCATTAATTCCTAATAGCACACTTATGATTTGCTTTATTATTCTCAGCTCTATTGAATCTTTTCAAAGACTCTGAATGTTTGCTCAGCTCGAGAGCTGAAGTCCAACCTGCTCACTAACCAACGTCTATAGACCTCGAGCCATTTGTCACCTTCTTGACGTTCGCTTTGAACGCTGGGTCAATCATTTCAAACCATTATTGATGAGACTGGAGTCAGGTCGTCGGGTCTTCACCCTGTGGAAGGTGTGAGGTGAAAGGTGAGGGGGCATCACCACACACTGACCCAGGTTTGACCACCTGTCCCCTGCAGATAAACCTGTTTGCTCGTCCGCCAGCTGACCCCAGAAGACTTCGTCTTAATTAGCCGAACAATCGCAGTCCGCTCTCCTTATCATCCCTTATCGTCGCCGTGATGAAGCGCCGCTGAAGTCTCTCAGCCTCACGCACAGAAACTCTCTGAGCGACCTATGCTGAACGTTTTAAACCGAAAACACGAGATCTGTCTCATCCAGCAGCTTTGAATCAAACTTTATGTTTCTGAGAAGAATTTTCTACTGGTTTACAACCTGAAGGAGAAAAACAGCTTCATTTATCAAGAACAGCTGCAGTCCTACGTGCATTTCAGTAAATTCAATGATCTCATATCCCAATAATCAAGTTCCTGCTTCAGTTTCTGAGAATATTTTCTTTAATTTTCATGTTTGCACCTCAACTTTAACATGTAAAACACAATATATGTGTTCATAAAGCACCATAAAAGGATCAAACCGCTCTTAAACAACCATAATGAGTTAATTGAACTGAGTTATTTAATTGGACTCCAGGTTTTTTAAAGAAACATCATCGCCTTACACATGAATATTCTTTTTCCTTTGATTTAAAGAGTGTTTAATGATTCTGGATGAATATTTCAGGATCTTTTTAGAGTCTCGAAGAAGAAAAGTTTAGAAATGAAATCTGTGTTTCTCTCAGTGAAGATTAACACACGCTCACGTGAAGCTGAATCATCAATAAACCTGAGAGCAAAGCAACATGTGCAAAATATTATAAGAAGCCTGAGCTAATTATGATTAATTACAGTTATTGCAGAGACATTTTTACGGTTTTCAACAGCAACTTTAAGAGACTCCTCCAGGTCCTGCTGGTGAAAACGTTTGTGATCATGAAACAAACCCTGACACAGGTTCTACTTTGACGTTTCCTCACCTGGCAGAGCAAACAGGGATGGAAAGTCTCGGCAGTTGTAGATCCCCGTCGAGTCGCTGGCGCAGGACATCCACAGGTTCTCGTAGATTGTGGAGGTCGTGATCACGCTGCCCTCTGTCGTGGATTCTTTCCAATACTGATCTTCCAGTGATATGAAAATCAATATCCAGCCTGCAAAACCTAGAAAAAGCGCCACAATCTCGATCATCTCTTTCATCTTGAACCTGATTTTCTATTAATAATTAGCAAACGTGATAGATGTTGCCTCTGCGAGGAGCTCTAAGCCCGGCTCCTGCATCTGATATACATTTTAGGAGAGTGAGACCTGACTCAGGGCTTTTTCTCAGCCCATGCACTCAAACCTGGGCTAATTTGTCCATTGGTTTGTCGCCGTGGCTGCATGAACTCGGCTATTCCCGCCCAAAATTGATGACATTTCAGCTGCCTGACACGTTACCATAGAAACTAAGTATACAATGAGCTTTTTTTTCTCCCTCTCTCTCTTTTTGATTGGCACTGCAGGGAGAGATAGTGTCTTGTAAAACAGGTTATCGCAGCTTCACATCCACCAGAGTTTAAACCACTGATTACTCTGAAGCTTCTTCAGGAGACGTGACTTTGATTTATTGCTGATTAATGAAGCTGCTCCGTGGGGGGTTCTTCATCACCGCGTCCATCCTCTCTACATTTTTTGGTAGCTTGGTTGATTTTTAGGGAGGTCATTTCAAGTTTCATGAGCAAATACTAAAGAGCGTGAATAGAGAGCAGAGCAAACATCGTGGTGCGTGATTTATCGGAGGCAGAAAGTCTATTTTTTTAGTACCGGTTAAGCATTAACGAGACAAAAGATGTGCTGACATTCTTCTCTTTGTGAATCCATTTTTTATTCTGTAGGTTGAAACTCTGTGTTGACACAGGACCAAAGACCAGGCTCCTCTGACACGCCCTTAATGAACCGGCTGGCTCCATACGTTGAGTTACTAATGCACGTGTGCAGAAATGTAATATCCAGATGTTTTACACAGAAAGAAAAGATGAGTTCAGTGTGTATGGATGTATGAAAGCTGCCCTGCAGCTGAGGTAAACAGACGTGTTTATTCTCCGTTTAACTTCATACTCCACATTTACAGTCTGTATCTTATCAAATGTCAATTCTCATTTGCCGACCAGTAATCAGAAGCACGGTTCAAAGTACTGTCATATATTGAACAGACATTCAGGCTTTAAGTCATAATCTTTGGTCGGTTAATATTTTATTCCCGTGTCCTTCAGTCAGCTGAAGGATTTTTTCTGTTGTGTCCGTGTTGACCTCGCTGCTTAAAGGGAAAGTTTGTTTAAAACAAACCAGAGTTTTAAACACCAGGACTGAGAGTTTGAGTTAGAACTGACTGAAGGATCCTAAACTCCTTTAAAAGACCGGTATGTCCAGAATATATATATATATATATATATATATATATATACATATATATATATCTTCATAAGTCTGTTTTCATCAGAGTTTAATTAGCTGAAATTAAGACTCGTCATGTTTTTGTGCCAGAATGGACAAACCAACAACTACATCTTCAATAATGTAGGACCAGATACTGTCTAAAACCTGGACGTAGTCTCCGTGACGTCCCCGCAGACTGTCTAAAACCTGGACGTAGTCTCCATGACGTCCCTGCAGACTGTCTAAAACCTGGGCGTAGTCTCCGTGACATCCCCGCAGACTGTCTAAAACCTAGAAGTAGTCTCTGAGACGTCCCCACAGACTGTCTAAAACCTGGACGTGGTCTCCGTGACGTCCCTGCAGACTGTCTAAAACCTGGACGTAGTCTCCGTGACGTCCCCGCAGACTGTCTAAAACCTGGACGTAGTCTCTGTGACGTCCCCACAGACTGTCTAAAACCTGGACGTAGTCTCTGAGACGTCCCCACAGACTGTCTAAAACCTGGACGTAGTCTCTGTGACGTCCCCACAGACTGTCTAAAACCTGGACGTAGTCTCTGAGACGTCACCGCAGACTGTCTAAAACCTAGACGTAGTCTCTGTGACGTCCCCGCGGACTGTCTAAAACCTACCTACGTCTCCGTGACGTCCCCGCAGACTGTCTAAAACCTGGACGTAGTCTCCGTGACGTCCCCGCAGACTGTCTAAAACCTGGACGTAGTCTCTGTGACGTCCTTGCAGACTGTCTAAAACCTGGACGTAGTCTCCGTGACGTCCCCACAGACTGTCTAAAACCTGGACGTAGTCTCTGTGACGTCCCCGCAGACTGTCTAAAACCTGGGCGTAGTCTCTGTGACGTCCCCGCAGACTGTCTAAAACCTGGACGTAGTCTCCGTGACGTCCCCACAGACTGTCTAAAACCTGGACGTAGTCTCTGTGACGTCCCCGCAGACTGTCTAAAACCTGGACGTGGTCTCCGTGACGTCCCTGCAGACTGTCTAAAACCTGGACGTAGTCCCTGTGACGTCACCGCAGACTGTCTAAAACCTGGACGTAGTCTCTGTGACGTCCCCGCAGACTGTCTAAAACCTGGACGTAGTCTCTGAGACGTCCCCGCAGACTGTCTAAAACCTGGACGTAGTCTCTGAGACGTCCCCGCAGACTGTCTAAAACCTGGACGTAGTCTCTGTGACGTCCCCGCAGATTGTCTAAAACCTGGACGTAGTCTCCGTGACGTCCCCGCAGACTGTCTAAAACCTGGACGTAGTCTCTGTGACGTCCCCGCAGACTGTCTAAAACCTGGACGTAGTCTCTGTGACGTCCCCGCAGACTGTCTAAAACCTGGACGTAGTCTCTGTGACGTCCCCGCAGACTGTCTAAAACCTGGACGTAGTGTCTGAGACGTCCCCGCAGACTGTCTAAAACCTGGACGTAGTCTCCGTGACGTCCCCGCAGACTGTCTAAAACCTGGACGTAGTCTCTGTGACGTCCCCGCAGACTGTCTAAAACCTGGACGTAGTCTCTGTGACGTCCCCGCAGACTGTCTAAAACCTGGACGTAGTCTCCGTGACGTCTTGGACATTTGGACATGGGGACTTATGGAGACTGACTCACTTCTGGAGCCAGCCTCAAGTGGACGTTAGAGGAACTGCAGGTTGTGTCACTTTTGCATTGACTTCTTCAATCTAGAAAATGTTTAATTCCTGAGTATTAGTATTATATTATAAATCATTATAACTGATTCAAACTAATCCTTCTCAGTGTGTGAGGCAGTGAACACAGAAACACTAAAACCTGATGATAAATGTATTGATCAGTGATTTTATCTGAAGTGAACAATCCTTTGTGTCTCTCAGCTAAATTTAGACACGAGTCACGTGTCGCTCAGTTAAAGTTCTTTAAATAATGTGGTGTTTGAGTAACTTTGAGTCATTATTTGTGGACTCTGTGTAACTGAGTTTCGGTGGAGTCACTGTTTCAATATGCTCTAATAAATCAATATGATCGAAGGCACACACACACACACACACACACACACACACACACACACACACACACACACACACAAACACACACACACACACACAAACACACACACACAACACACACACACACACACACACACACACACACAGAGCAGGTTAAAAAATCATTGACTTGTGTGGCGAAATATTACAGAGTTGCTGTGTCAGAGACTACATCCAGGTTTTAGACAGTCTGCAGGGACGTCATGGAGACTACGTCCAGGTTTTAGACAGTCTGCAGGGACGTCACTGAGACTACATCCAGGTTTTAGACAGTCTGCAGGGACGTCACAGAGACTACGTCCAGGTTTTACACAGTCTGCGGGGACGTCTCAGAGACTACGTCCAGGTTTTAGACAGTCTGCGGGGACGTCACAGAGACTACGTCCAGGTTTTAGACAGTCTGCGGGGACGTCACAGAGACTACGTCCAGGTTTTAGACAGTCTGCGGGGACGTCACTGAGACTACATCCAGGTTTTAGACAGTCTGTGGGGACGTCACAGAGACTACGTCCAGGTTTTAGACAGTCTGCGGGGACGTCACAAAGACTACGTCCAGGTTTTAGACAGTCTGCGAGGACGTCACAAAGACTACGTCCAGGTTTTAGACAGTCTGCGGGGACGTCACTGAGACTACGTCCAGGTTTTAGACAGTCTGCGGGGACGTCACTGAGACTACATCCAGGTTTTAGACAGTCTGTGGGGACGTCACAGAGACTACGTCCAGGTTTTAGACAGTCTGCGGGGACGTCACAAAGACTACGTCCAGGTTTTAGACAGTCTGCGAGGACGTCACAAAGACTACGTCCAGGTTTTAGACAGTCTGCGGGGACGTCACGGAGACTACGTCCAGGTTTTAG
Source organism: Collichthys lucidus (assembly GCA_004119915.2). NCBI lineage: Eukaryota > Metazoa > Chordata > Actinopteri > Sciaenidae > Collichthys > Collichthys lucidus. The sequence continues at coordinate 33,222,425 of CM014092.1, read as the reverse complement.
ACAGTCTGCGGGGACGTCACGGAGACTACGTCCAGGTTTTAGACAGTCTGCGGGGACGTCACAGAGACTACGTCCAGGTTTTAGACAGTCTGCAGGGACGTCACAGAGACTACATCCAGGTTTTAGACAGTCTGCGGGGACGTCACGGAGACTACGTCCAGGTTTTAGACAGTCTGCGGGGACGTCACAAAGACTACGTCCAGGTTTTAGACAGTCTGCGCGGACGTCACAAAGACTACGTCCAGGTTTTAGACAGTCTGCGCGGACGTCACAAAGACTATGTCCAGGTTTTAGACAGTCTGCGGGGACGTCACAAAGACTACGTCCAGGTTTTAGACAGTCTGCGCGGACGTCTCAGAGACTACGTCCAGGTTTTAGACAGTCTGCATGGACGTCACAGAGACTACGTCCAGGTTTTAGACAGTCTGCGGGGACGTCACAGAGACTACGTCCAGGTTTGAGACAGTCTGCGGGGACGTCACAGAGACTACGTCCAGGTTTTAGACAGTCTGCGGGGACGTCACAGAGACTACGTCCAGGTTTGAGACAGTCTGCGGGGACGTCACGGAGACTACGTCCAGGTTTTATACAGTCTGCGGGGATGTCACAAAGACTACGTCCAGGTTTTAGACAGTCTGTGGAGACGTCTCAGAGACTACGTCCGTTCAAACAGACTCAACACGTTTTTTTCTGCTTTGCAAGATTTTATTGATTTGCTTTCATCTCTTCTAATCTCTAATCTACGATGCTACAATTCAAACAGTTTAAACACAATAAATTAATAAATAAATAAAGAATAATTACATCATGTTACAGTGTCAGTGTAGCGGCTCCTCTTCATTTATTTTACATAAACGCTGCATGTGTCTCTATACAATATCATTGTTTCAGTTATTACTAAACAAACAGTCCTTATTATTTACATTTTCAATATTTAAGCTATGTAATGATGCCATTTTAATGCTATAAATATAAGAACATAATAATATTATTATATATGAATCTGTAAATACACAACAAATACTATTTTACAAATGAACACGGTGGCACCAGATGAGTCTAAGTGTTTGAATCTCAGTGGATCTTCAGAGGATCACGCATCCTCCACCTTTGCTCTCCACGTAGTTGGGGTCGAGGTCGTTGGGCAGCTTGCCGTCCGGTCCCCAGATGTTCAGCTCTCCGAACACGCCCGTCTCGATCATCTCCTCCTGCCACGGGATCGGGACGTTGCCAGAAGCGAAGTCGGCGTAGAACTCGATGTCCTTGTTGTCCAGGACGATGCCTTTGATCGTGCTGAAGGCGCCCACGTCGTCGATGTCTTTGGCGTAGACCGTCCGAGGGTCGGGGACAAACGGTGGAGGCAGCATTCCTGAACAGAAACAGAAACAGAGACACGTTCAGTTACTGTTTGAATCATTGAATCCTTCACCATGCTTTCTCTGGACGCCGCCCACCTGCTTCCAGGCGGCCCCAGTTGATCTCCTTGAAGAAGGGCTGATTCTTGAGTTCGTCACAGGTGTTGTTCTTGAACCCGAGGCGTTTCTCCGGGTCCTTGTGCATCAGCCCTTCACAGATGTCCTTGCACTCTTTGCTGAAGTTTGGCGTGTATGAAACCGGATCGTTTATGATCCTGCGAGCCACCTCCTCGTGCTCCACCTGAGGGCGGGAAAGACGTTTCGTTTGCATGATCTGACGACACAAACGAACAAACAGGTGGATGAAAGTCACCTGATGCGAGTCGTACCTTCTCTCCTCGCACTCTGAAGGGGCCTTTAGCGGCGATCATCTCGAACAGGGTGACTCCCAGAGTGAAGTAGTCCACCGTGTAGTCGTACTGTTTCTTCTGGAGCAGCTCTGGAGCCATGAAACCTGTTTTCATACACAGAGACACGATGACGACACGTTCTAGAGCCAGATCTGTCTTAAGATGTTGGACTCGTTCATGCACCTGGAGTTCCAGCGTATCCGGTCGTTTTGTCTTTTCCTGGCGGGAGTTCGACAGCGAGACCCATATCTGACAGACGGACGTGTCCTGAGGGAGGAACAAACTGATCATGACACCGTTTGCTCGATGTTATCGGCTGATGTCGGCCCTCAGGAACGTCAACTAGTAGTACGTAAAATTATAGAACTTCAAATATTCTTTAATGAACTTATTTGTTTAAGCTAAAAGCCTTCTGAGTATCTTTACATATCGATGCACAATTCACGCTCCAGCTCAAAGATTCAAAATTCAGGGTCAGTGTCAGATTCAACATTTTGTTTCTGTTTATAAAATGTTTCCATCATGTCTGAACTGGTGAGTGCAGGTTCTATATTTTATTCATATCTTCTAGAACCTGACTTTTATCTTCTGTATCATATCTATCCTTGATTTGTGACTCGTGCATGCGTCGGGGCGTCGCTCACCTGCGTCATCCAGCAGCACGTTCTCTGGTTTCAGGTCTCTGTAGATGATCCTGTGCTGGTGCAGATGCTCGAGCCCGCAGATGATCTGACACGTGTAGAAACAAGCTCGACTCTCTTTAAAACCGGGATTCTTCTCGTCCACGTTGTACATGTGATACCTGCGAAACACAAAGACTCTGTATGTCAGCAGAGAGGAGCGAGCAGTAACCAGCATGTGGAGTCTGTGTGTTTGTGTGAGTCGTGTGGAGATGTTGGTCTGTGTGTTTGTGTGTGGAGATGTTCGTCTGTGTGTTTGTGTGAGTCGTGTGGAGATGTTCGTCTGTGTGAGTCGTGTGGAGATGTTCGTCTGTGTGTTTGTGTGTGGAGATGTTCGTCTGTGTGTTTGTGTGAGTCGTGTGGAGATGTTCGTCTGTGTGTTTGTGTGTGGAGATGTTCGTCTGTGTGTTTGTGTGTGGAGATGTTCGTCTGTGTGTTTGTGTGTGGAGATGTTCGTCTGTGTGTTTGTGTGAGTCGTGTGGAGATGTTCGTCTGTGTGTTTGTGTGAGTCGTGTGGAGATGTTCGTCTGTGTGTTTGGTGTGGAGATGTTCGTCTGTGTGTTTGTGTGTGGAGATGTTCGTCTGTGTGTTTGTGTGAGTCATGTGGAGATGTTCGTCTGTGTGTTTGTGTGAGTCGTGTGGAGATGTTCGTCTGTGTGTTTGTGTGAGTCGTGTGGAGATGTTCGTCTGTGTGTTTGTGTGAGTCGTGTGGAGATGTTCGTCTGTGTGTTTGTGTGAGTCGTGTGGAGATGTTCGTCTGTGTGTTGGGTGTGTGGAGATGTTCGTCTGTGTTTGTTCGTGTGGAGATCGTGTGTGTTGTGTGGAGATGTTCGTTTGTGTGTTTGTGTGAGTCGTGTGGAGATGTTCGTGTGTGTTTTGTGTGATGTGTGTGGAGATGTTCGTTGTGTGTTTGTTGTGTGTGGAGATGTTCGTCTGTGTGTTTGTGTGAGTCGTGTGGAGATGTGTTGTGTGGAGATGTTCGTCTGTGTGTTTGTGTGGAGATGTTCGTCTGTTGTTTTGTGTGAGTCACCTGAGATCTCCGCCGTTCATGATGGTCATCACTAGGCAGAGGTCGGTCTTGGTCTGGAAGGCGTAAGCCAGCGACACGATGAAGCGACTGTGAACTTTTGCAAGGATGCGCTTCTCCACGATCGCTCCCTGAACGTGAGTCAAACATCAGAACATGATCAGTCCGACAACAACAGGAAGCCATGCCAACAATCACACACCTGTGTGCCATGCTGAGCCCTCAGTCTGCAGAGTTACCTGTGCAGGTGATTGTTAACAAGCCTGCAGGCTGCTGGCTCTCCATAGCACATGGAGACCTCTGATCATTGTGCCTTTACATTTATGCATTATGCAACTAAATCTGAAGCTAGATCTGTATTTCAGAGGACAACACATGCATCTGACTTGCAGAACTTTTGGTTTGTGTTTTTATTGGATCTAACTTGAACTGTCTTTATGACTTGATGACAGAAGAGTTGGCTCGTTGCTCTGATGCCGGGCTGTGGGCGTCAGTCCAGTGTTTGTGAGGAGCCGTTGTGACAGAAACTAAACCTCACCCTGTGCGTTGTGACTGTTTTGGACCGGCACCGTGAGAGTCTGCGTGCGGGACGTTACCTCGTATCTGCGCGTCGTTACCTCGTATCCTTTGCGTTTCTTCAGCCTCTTTTTCTCCAGCTTCTTGTTGGCGTACATTTTGCCCGTTGCCTTGGCCTGACATGCAAACACTTCCCCAAAACCTCCTTTACCCAGGACCCTGAAGTCATTGAACCACTCTTCATCAACGGGCTGGCTCTCCAGCCATTTGAACTGAACAAAACGCAGGAAGTACATGCTGTCCTTGAAGCCGTCGACGGCCTTCTTCTCCAGGTGTTGAGCAGCAGCTGCTGCTCGCTCTCTTTGAACAGGTCGCCGCGGACGTTCTTGAAGTCTTCCTTCACTCGAGCGACGGCCTTCTCCTCCAGGAAGCTGCAGAAATTCTTTGAGGCTGACTCATAGTATTTATTGACAATTTTTTGGGCCCTCTGAACTCTGTCCTTCTCTTGGCATACGTTGTAGTCTTCAAAGTCTTTCCACAGCTCTGCGGCGGTTTTGTGGGCCGGGTCGCTCTCTAAATACTGTCGGAAGAGGCGCTTGCCAATGGGCTGTTTGACACACATGGTGTCGAAGGTCGTGTCTATAGACGACTTCATGTGTTCGCAATTTCTGATGTGTGGAAGATTCAGCTTGGCTCGCATCTTCTTGTCGCGCATGGCGGCCGCCGCCGAGCCGTCGATGCTGCCGCGGGCTGAGACGTAGGCGGAGTTCGCCACCACCGTTTCCAAACCACCGAGGTCCATGGCTGCAGCTTTGTCTGGCACACACAAAAGAAGAAGATCTGATCATGACAGAGTCTCTTTAAATACAAAACCATTAATGAAATCTGCTGCCATATTTAATCTTAAAGTCGCTTCTTCATCTGTCAGCTGCAGTTTGAACTTTTTCCATTATTTCTAGCAGCTGTTGTGACTTCTATAAGAATCTCCTGCAGGCGGAGCAGGAGCGGAGCTGTGTCATGGGATCTGCTGCCCCCTGCTGTTCAGAAACAGTCACTGCAGGGATGCTTCAGACGGGCCGTGAAGTTAAGCTCGCATGTGCACACACACTGACACACTCACGCAGAGCTGGAGGATTATCTAACACACCGAGCGGCCTCTCACTTCCTCAACATGCATCATCGGTTCTGCAGGTTTGAAATGTTGATTGTAAAAAGAAGAAATCTTCATTTTGTGGCCTGATTTGTGTCGATTTGAACGTGCAGTTTATGAGTTTAAAAAGTGAGGAGACATGCACGAGCACAAACATCATGCATGGTGGACGTATGCAGCTGTGCAGTTTCACATTAATCTGCATAAAAATACATCTCTGTGCAACACAGGAAGTCTTTCTCTGGGCTTGTTTCCTGTGTTTAAGCTGCTTGGTCCTGACCTGGTACATGTAGTGCTGAAAGTGATACTGGTGGCTGAGGAGGTGCTTTCCTGACTACATAATCCAATTAACACTGACTGTTGATACCACAGATTTACATAAAGATGACTTGACCTGCTCGTTAATTAAGCTGCATTTTAAACACACATGAGGATCTCAGCCTGAAAATAGACGGACGGTGTTTAAACGTTATTTCAGCTCTCGGTAAATTTAAAAGTTCATATAACAGGTGAAGATAAAGAAGATAGAGACGTTTGGTCTGGTTAAGTTTTAGTTTTTTAAATTCTATCTTTATTGATGACATGTAATATTTTAATTTCGCTCTCAGCTGATCAATAAAAGTTCTTTTTTGATTAGGAAAAACATCATTAATATTCACACGGCAGCACTCACCGTACTTTCTTGTATCAGAGTCAGATAAAGACTGTAATTAAATCCAACCAGGAAACATCCGACGTCTCTTCCTCGCTCCTCGTTCTTCCATCAACAAACAGAAATCATCTCCGTCGTCTCCGTCAGCGTCTCCAACACTTTGTGTCTTTCTGTCTCTCGGGTTGCCGACCTTTCTGTTGTACCTGCAGTGTGCTGTGTTGAAAAGGGTTTGGAGCATCAGGTCAAGGTTTACCCTGCACCTGAAATCCTACTTGGTAGTTCATTAGCTGGCGAGGATTACACCCTAACCTTATTGGAAGCAGCAACTTGGCAGAGGCTATTAGTGTAACTCAGCAGCAGGAGTGATTACTGAGGAGGAGTCCTAACTCAGGAAGCATCAGAATAATGTTTGGCTTCTCTTATGAAAGATGATCTTTGAGTCCTGATGATGAAACTCCTGATGCATTTTTATTGTTTCACAAACACAGTGAGCCTCCACCCTGACGCAGTGATGCTTCTCCTGTTGGTAACTTCTTTGTCCAGCCTCCATGTGCAGCGTGATGCAGCCTGACACAAACATCAAACTAAAAACTCAGTTTTTACCTGCACGGCCTGTTCGGGCTCGAGGCCGGCTGCACATTCAAAGTGGATTATCTCCTGCAGGTGTCTGAGAGCACAACCCTGCAGCAAGCCTTCACGTAATCTGTCAGCCTGGAAATACTGATGATATTCATCGTGAAGCATTCATACGTGCACGAGCTGAGCTAGATGCAGGTGTGTGTGTGTGTGTGTGTGTGTGTGTGTGTGGGTACAAGATCTCAGAGCGTCTGATGCTGGAAATCTTTAATTCAGAGTGTGAAGGCTGCACAGGCAGATTAACACGTAATGACACGGAGCCGAGGCGTTCAGTATTTACATAAACACTGCACACGTATGAAAGTACGCTGACTGTTTGAATAATAACACGTCTCTGCACACGTGACCTGTGAGGATGTGAAACTCCTGCACGCTGTTTTTCTCTCTGCATGAAGAGTTTTGCACATGAAGCTAAAATACTGCAGAATGTGTCGACGTGTTTTCATTTAAAATCACATTTTATTTGTTTTGTATCAAAATGAGAGAAGATGCATGAACATTCATCAGGTCTTTGTGTTCTTGATATTTAGAATCTGACCTGCTGCCATAATCTGGGTGTAATGAACTTTAAAGCTGCAACAATCAGCGATAAAAATGTCTTCCTGCCTCCTGTGTGATGTTTTCTGCAGAGGAAGACGATGTTTGTGAGGAAGACGTTGAATGAAGGTGAAGCAGCACGTGGTGACTCCACATTTGAACCAAAACATTAAACGAAGTCTAATTTAGAAACGTTTAAGCTCAAAAGACACTGAGCACAAATCCTATTTGAAGGGGTAGAGGTGAAGCAGATTTTGCGTTAAAGTCTAATCCAGCTCAGTGACAGAGAACAAACCCACCCACCCAGACCAGGACTTTATTCTGCAGCTCTGGAAAATCAGCTGCACATTTCATCCAGGTGCAACATGCTGCGAGTTTCAACTGCGTCTCTGTCGCCGCATCGTTTCTGTCTGGCTCCAGTGTCACTTGATTAGATAATGACACGACGCTGTTTGTGACTGGATATCTTTTCCTGTTTAATTAATTCAGTGTGAAACGCAGAAGAAATCCCATTACCACACACACACACACACACACACACACACACACAACACACACACACACACACACACACACACACTGGAGCTCTAAGTGCTGATTAAACATAGATGTGGTTAAAAACAGCCCCGGAAGTCCGTGTTCTCCTTCAGACTGTAATCTCTGATTAGGAGTGATGGAGCCGCCTGAACACACCTCACCTCAACGACAGGGGGCAGCTATCTGCTAGTCTTTGTGACGTCCCCGCAGACTGTCTAAAACCTGGACGTAGTCTCCGTGACGTCCCCGCAGACTGTCTAAAACCTGGACGTAGTCTCTGTGACGTCCCCGCAGACTGTCTAAAACCTGGACGTAGTCTCCGTGACGTCCCTACAGACTGTCTAAAACCTGGACGTAGTCTCTGTGACGCCCCGCAGACTGTCTAAAACCTGGACGTAGTCTCTGTGACGTCCCCGCAGACTGTCTAAAACCTGGACGTAGTCTCCGTGACGTCCCTGCAGACTGTCTAAAACCTGGACGTAGTCTCCGTGACGTCCCTACAGACTGTCTAAAACCTGGACGTAGTCTCTGTGACGTCCCCGCAGACTGTCTAAAACCTGGACGTAGTCTCTGTGACGTCCCCGCAGACTGTCTAAAACCTGGACGTAGTCTCCTAGACGTCCCCGCAGACTGTCTAAAACCTGGACGTAGTTTCTGTGACGTCCCCGCAGACTGTCTAAAACCTGGACGTAGTCTCCTAGACGTCCCCGCAGACTGTCTAAAACCTGGACGTAGTCTCTGTGACGTCCCCGCAGACTGTCTAAAACCTGGACGTAGTCTCTGTGACGTCCCCGCAGACTGTCTAAAACCTGGACGTAGTCTCTGTGACGTCCCCGCAGACTGTCTAAAACCTGGACGTAGTCTCTGTGACGTCCCCGCAGACTGTCTAAAACCTGGACGTAGTCTCGTAGACGTCCCCGCAGACTGTCTAAAACCTGGACGTAGTTTCTGTGACGTCCCCGCAGACTGTCTAAAACCTGGACGTAGTCTCTGTGACGTCCCTGCAGACTGTCTAAAGCCAGGACGTAGTCTCCGTGACGTCCCTGCAGACTGTCTAAAGCCAGGATGTAGTCTCCAGGACGTCCCTGCAGACTGTCTAAAACCCGGACGTAGTCTCCAGGACGTCCCCGCAGACTGTCTTAGACCCGGATGGACTCACTAAGAATGACCAGTCAATCACAAAGCCCTAATTGAGACCTTATTGCTGCAGCCAGTGGAGCTGCCCCCTGCTGGACATTAGAAAGAAAGCAGCCTCACAGACTCTGAAGAAGAGGAGCTTCATCATCTTCATCATCTTCATCATCTTCATCAGCAGAGGACACAGAGCGTCCTTTAGGAAAGAAAGGAGGTGATCTGAGAGTCCAAACTGTTTGGAACTGTGCCATGCAGATCACCTCTCCTTCACATCTGTCCTCATGTCCTCTCCTTCACATCTGTCCTCATGTCCTCTCCTTCACATCTGTCCTCTTGTCCTCTCCTACACATCTGTCATCATGTCCTCTCCTTCACATCTGTCATCATGTCCTCTCCTTCACATCTGTCCTCATCACCTCTGTCCTCATCACATCTCCTTCACGTCTGTCCTCATGTCCTCTCCTTCACATCTGTCCTCATGTCCTCTCCTTCACATCTGTCCTCGTGTCCTCTCCTTCACATCTGTCCTCATGTCCTCTCCTTCACATCTGTCCTCATCACCTCTCCTTCACATCTGTCCTCATGTCCTCTCCTTCACATCTGTCCTCATCACCTCTCCTTCACATCTGTCCTCATGTCCTCTCCTTCACATCTGTCCTCATGTCCTCTCCTTCACATCTGTCCTCATGTCCTCTCCTTCACATCTGTCTTCATCACATCTCCTTCACATCTGTCCTCATGTCCTCTCCTTCACATCTGTCCTCATGTCCTCTCCTTCACATCTGTCCTCATCACCTCTCCTTCACATCTGTCCTCATGTCCTCTCCTTCACATCTGTCCTCATGTCCTCTCCTTCACATCTGTCCTTATGTCCTCTCCTTCACATCTGTCCTCATCACCTCTCCTTCACATCTGTCCTCATGTCCTCTCCTTCACATCTGTCCTCATGTCCTCTCCTTCACGTCTGTCCTCGTGTCCTCTCCTTCACATCTGTCCTCATGTCCTCTCCTTCACATCTGTCCTCATGTCCTCTCCTTCAAGTTAGCGGGTGGTTACTATGGTAACGGCTGAGAAGACTCCTAACATCCCGCCACACACACACACACACACACACACACACACAACCACACACACACACACACACACAGTGTTTAGAGTCGGTGTGTTTGTGACGTAACATTGACGTAACGATCGTTAGAACGCCTGTAAAGCGGAAGCGCTCTCGTCCAATCAGATCACCTCTGTCATCTACCACGCATGATGACGTGTTTTTATTGGCTGAGAGGTGCTTACGTCACGTACGTATCTACGCAGTGGCACCGAGATGAGACGTTCACGGGACAGAGAGAGTGTAGGAGATCTGTAAGTCATGGTACTTATGTTTTTAATATAATATTTTAATCTCATTTAATCTGTTACCGTAAAGATTAGAAAAGCTGCGCCGGTTAAAACAGTCAGTAACCGTAACCCTCATAATATCTGATCAGTCACTGAGGCTGCTGATTGGTTCAGACCCGATTTTAAAAAGAAACTTTCCGACTGATGGAAAAAATGTCAGAATGAAAGTAAAAATGAGGAAGTGACTTTATTTAAAATCGAGTTAGTCATCATAAAATATGAAGATACTTTATGTTAGTTTGTTTGTTTTTTCACAGTGTATTTATCAAATATTTTTATTTTGATTTCAGTCTGTAAATAAACAAAAACAAAAGAAAAAAAGAAAGCTGATTAATCCTGGTATGTTAAAAACTAACTAATAAAACAAATGAAACAGAATAAATAATATTTATTAAAATAAACTTAAATAAAAAATAAACTTTATTAACGTTCCTGTTAAATAAACCAACAATATTATTAATAATGCTGATTGTAACAATTCATCATTCATCAGTTCGTGTATCAGATTTCCGGGCTTTCTGCGGGTGCCTGAAGTACTCCCGTGTGTGTGTGTGTGTGTGTGTTGTAACTCAGGGTTACACACTGTGCGTGAACACGATGTGCGGGAGGAAACGCCTCTGATATGACGGACGGCTCGGACCCGCAGCAGGTCTAGACTCTCTCTCCCCGTCCCTCCGTGTCCCGGTGCCGGTTCTGGTTCGGGTCCCGGTTCGTGATGGATTTCGTGCTGAGCGGTGTGGCGGCGTGCGGAGCGTGTCTGTTCACCAACCCGCTGGAGGTCGTCAAGACCCGAATGCAGCTGCAGGGAGAGCTGCAGAGCCGGGGCTCGTACCAGGTCTATTACCGCAACGTGTTCCACGCGTTCTACACCATCGGGAAGGTGGACGGGCTGGCCGGGCTGCAGAAGGGACTCGCACCCGGCCTGGTCTACCAGTTCTTCATGAACGGGGTCCGGCTCGGCTCGTACGCCATCATCGAGTCCTCCGGATACATCCACACGAACGGGAGGGTGAGCGCGGCCAAGACCACGGTGGCCGGAGCCGTGGCCGGAGTGGTGGGCGCGGTGATGGGCAGCCCCGTGTACCTGGTCGGTATCTCTGATTTTCTTTGCACTGCCCCTTTAAGGCGATCAGCTGTGACATCTCAAGGTGCTCTGTGTCCGTGAACAGGTGAAGACTCACCTGCAGAGCCAGTCCACGTCATGCATCGCGGTGGGACATCAGTACAAACACCAGGTACAGGCGCGCGCGTCATGGTGCGTTTTTACGCACAGCTGTTCGGACCCTCACGTGCTCTCTCTCCATGACAGGGGATGGTGCACGCGCTGACAGCCATCTACAGGCAGCACGGCATTCTGGGATTGTGGAGGGGCTCCAGTGCTGCTGTGCCCAGGGTCAGCGTGGGGTCGGCCGCTCAGCTCTCCACCTTCTCCTCCGCCAAGGAGCTCGTCCTCGACCTCCAGGTCAGAACCTCTGATACTGTCACTTCCTCAGCAGGTTCTGTGCTCGCAGCCCCGAGGGGATCATCAGCAGTCCGAGGCCGCGCCAGGCTCACAAAAACATCATTGTGCCGGAGACAAAGCGTCTTCTGGCACAGAAACCCGACACCTCTCATCGGGCCCCTCCAAAAACACTCCGCTTACACAACCAGTGAACCAGTTTAGCTGCAGCCGGTTCAAACACGTGCTCCTGGTGACAGAGCTGCTCCATCAGTGCACACAGTGTTTCCCAGACTGGGTGGAGGTGCTTCTCTTCACACCTCCAGGCACCCACACCTTCTTGTTTCAGAGATGTTCAGAGTTCAGGAGCTGCTGCTGTCGTAAAGTCGTCCGTTGTGTCTGCGCAGGCTCTAATAATAGACGCTGCTTCTGTTTCAGCAGCAGTTAAAATTAGAAGCTGCTGGCACCACGATGGAGGTGGTGGAGGTGGTGGAGGTGGAGATGGTGTATGAGTCATTTCAGGAGGCAGACACGGTCAACACCTTTCAGAGTCGACTAAAGACTTTCCTCTTTGATAGAGCTTATAGTTAGTGCTGGCTCAGGTCATCCCTGAGTTATGCTGGCATAGGATCAGACTGCAGGGGGACTCTGTGTCTCTCTGTGTCTCTGTGTCTGTGTCTCTCTGTGTCTCTGTCTCCACCTTTTTTCCCTGTTAATGTTTTTTGTGTTGATTTGATTTCTCGCTTTGTCGCTCTGAAACCTGCAAACAGACGTGTTCTCTGGCCTGACTCTCCTCATATCAGCTGTTTGGTTCAGAGTTCGGCTCAGGTCACATGTCAGCGAATCACTGCTGAGGTGAACTCTGTGTAATCAATCAAATCGAATCGAATCACATCAGATTTTATTTGTACAGCCCAAAGTCACAGAGTCCATTTTCCTCTGATTGATGATACAGTAGCAGTGGAACCTGTGACAGAGACACAGACGCTCAGCAGCATCATCAACTAACTATGAACTGTGATGGAGATATGGAAACAATGATGACAGTAGTAATATGTGTATGTTCAACTAATACCATGCCTGACTGGGCATAACCCTGACAGAGACAGACAGAGACAGAAAGAGACAGAGAGAGACAGACAGAGACAGAAACAGACAGAGACAGAAAGAGACAGACAGAGACAGAAACAGACAGAGACAGACAGAGACAGAAACAGACAGAGACAGAAAGAGATAGAAAGAGACAGACAGAGACAGGCAGAGACAGACAGAGACAGACAGAGACAGACAGAGACAGAAACAGACAGAGACAGAAAGAGATAGAAAGAGACAGACAGAGACAGACAGAGACAGAAAGAGACAGAGACAGAAAGAGATAGAAAGAGACAGACAGAAAGAGACAGACAGAGACAGACAGAAACAGACAGAGACAGACAGAGACAGAAAGAGATAGAAAGAGACAGACAGAAAGAGACAGACAGAGACAGACAGAGACAGAAACAGACAGAGACAGAAAGAGATAGAAAGAGACAGACAGAGACAGACAGAGACAGAAAGAGACAGACAGAGACAGAGACAGACAGAGACAGAAAGAGACAGAGACAGAGACAGACAGAGACAGACAGAAACAGACAGAGACAGAGACAGACAGAGACAGACAGAGACAGAAAGAGACAGACAGAGACAGAAAGAGACAGACAGAGACAGACAGAGACAGAAAGAGACAGACAGAGACAGACAGAAAGAGACAGACACAGACAGACAGAGACAGACAGAGACAGAAAGAGACAGACAGAGACAGACAGAAAGAGACAGACACAGACAGAAAGAGACAGACAGAGACAGAGACAGAAAGAGATAGAAAGAGACAGACAGAGACAGAAAGAGACAGACAGAGACAGACAGAGACAGACAGAGACAGAAAGAGACAGACAGAGACAGAAAGAGACAGACAGAGACAGAAAGAGACAGAAAGAGACAGACAGAGACAGACAGAGACAGACAGAGACAGACAGAGACAGAAAGAGACAGACAGAGACAGACAGAAAGAGACAGAAAGAGACAGAAAGAGACAGACAGAGACAGACAGAGACAGAAAGAGACAGAAAGAGACAGAAAGAGACAGACAGAGACAGACAGAGACAGACAGAGACAGAAAGAGACAGAAAGAGACAGACAGAGACAGACACAGACAGACAGAGACAGAAAGAGACAGACAGAGACAGACAGAGACAGACAGAGACAGACAGAGACAGACACAGACAGACACAGACAGACACAGACAGACACAGACAGAAAGAGACAGACAGAGACAGACACAGACAGAAAGAGACAGACAGAGACAGTCCCCCGGCAGTCTAGTCCTATCCTACTATAAGCTCTATCAGTCTGCTCTTAAAGGTGTTGACCGTGTCTGCCTCCTGAACCCAGAATGGTAGTTTGTTCCACAGAAGAGGAGACACACACACACACACACACACACACACACACACACACACACACACACACACACACACTCTCGTGTTCACTGTCAGCTGAGGTTGTGACTTCACTGACTTCAGGTTTGCTGATGCTGAAGGTTTGGACCTGAACAGGAAGTGTTGATTTAGCGTTTGTGTGATTGCGTCCTCGCAGCAGCACGGCGTGGAGTTTGCCTTCACTCTGACTTCCTGCACAGAGCAGCTCCAACCGACAGGAAGTCAGTCGATTTTCAAAATAAAACACCCGGTGCAGACTCTAAACTACAATGCTGCTTACTCATGTTAGAAGAACTTATAATAAAAATGCTTCTGTGACGCTCCAGGTGAGATTAGAAGTGCGGTGTCGTACACCTGTCCTCCTCACAGCCCGACTCGTTTGACTCGCTCCTGTTTGAGCTTCACTCACCTCACCACGTCTTTTTCTTCTTCTTCTTCTTCAGGTGTTCCCAAAGAACAGCTGGTTGGTGGCTCTGAGTGCCGGCATGATCAGCAGCGTGGTCGTGGTCCTGGCTATGACACCGTTTGATGTTGTGAGCACGCGACTCTACAACCAACCCGTGGATCAGCTGGGCAAGGTATGTAGAGAGAGACACTGTTAGACTGGACACTGCTGGTTCAGAGGTTCTGTCGCCGTGTTCGCTGTTAGACTGGACACTGCCGGTTCAGAGGTTCTGTCGCCGTGTTCGCTGTTAGACTGGACGCTGCTGGTTCAGAGGTTCTGTCGCCGTGTTCGCTGTTAGACTGGACACTGCCGGTTCAGAGGTTCTGTCGCCGTGTTCACTGTTAGACTGGACACTGCTGGTTCAGAGGTTCTGTCGCCGTGTTCACTGTTAGACTGGACACTGCCGGTTCAGAGGTTCTGTCGCCGTGTTCGCTGTTAGACTGGACACTGCCGGTTCAGAGGTTCTGTTCCTGTGTTCGCTGTTAGACTGGACACTGCCGGTTCAGAGGTTCTGTTCCTGTGTTCGCTGTTAGACTGGACACTGCCGGTTCAGAGGTTCTGTTCCTGTGTTCGCTGTTAGACTGGACACTGCCGGTTCAGAGGTTCTGTCGCTGTGTTCGCTGTTAGACTGGACACTGCCGGTTCAGATGTTCTGTCGCTGTGTTCACTGTTAGACTGGACACTGCCGGTTCAGGGGTTCTGTCGCTGTGTTCACTGTTAGACTGGACACTGCCGGTTCAGAGGTTCTGTCGCTGTGTTCGCTGTTAGACTGGACACTGCCGGTTCAGAGGTTCTGTCGCTGTGTTCACTGTTAGACTGGACACTGCTGGTTCAGAGGTTCTGTCTCTGTGTTCACTGTTAGACTGGACACTGCTGGTTCAGAGGTTCTGTTCCTGTGTTCACTGTTAGACTGGACACTGCCGGTTCAGAGGTTCTGTAGCTGTGTTCATTGTTAGACTGGACACTGCCGGTTCAGAGGTTCTGTCGCTGTGTTCACTGTTAGACTGGACACTGCCGGTTCAGGGGTTCTGTCGCTGTGTTCACTGTTAGACTGGACACTGCCGGTTCCTCATGTGATGTCACTTCCTGCCAGCTGATCACACTGACCTCCGTCCTCTCGTCCTTCAGGGGCAGCTCTATAAGGGATTCGCCGACTGCTTCTCGAAGACGCTGAGGAAGGAGGGCTTGATGGGACTCTACAAAGGCCTCGGAGCGTCTTATTTCCGGCTCGGCCCGCACACCATTCTGTCTCTGTTCTTCTGGGATGAACTGCGCAAACTGTACCAGCAGGTCAGATAACACCAGGGACCAGGACGATGGAGGAAATGTGTGACTCATTAAGGCGCGAGTGCAGGAGGTTAAATGAGTCCTCGTTTAATGAGTTCGAAAGAAGAAACCAGGAGACACACAGAGGGCAAAGGTAACGATTAACACTCCAATCAGAAAACACTTAGAAAAGTTAACGCGTCACGATGGAGGAATGCAGTGCAAAGATCTGCACTTCACTGTAGAACATAAGCCAGTAGACCTCATGTACAGTGTTCTGTGTGTGCTGTAGCTACTAAACCTCATTCCATAAGATGCAGGAGACGTTCACGGTGAAAGAAAGCATCGAATGTGGCCGACAGGACAAGAAACATCAACTCTGAATCCGTGTTTGCAAAAGGAAACTTTATTTGTTGTAACTGAGCTAACAGCAGCTAACAAACTAAGCTAACATGAGCTAACAGCAGCTAACAAACTAAGCTAACATGAGCTAACAGCAGCTAACAGACTGAGCTAACATGAGCTAACAGCAGCTAACAGACTGAGCTAACATGAGCTAACAGCAGTTAACAACAGCTAACAAACTAAGCTAACAGCAGCTAACAGACTGAGCTAACATGAGCTAACAGACTGAGCTAACATGAGCTAACAGCAGCTAACAAACTGAGCTAACATGAGCTAACAGCAGCTAACAAACTAAGCTAACATGAGCTAACAGCAGCTAACAGACTGAGCTAACATGAGCTAACAGCAGCTAACAGACTGAGCTAACATGAGCTAACAGCAGTTAACAACAGCTAACAAACTAAGCTAACAGCAGCTAACAGACTGAGCTAACATGAGCTAACAGACTGAGCTAACATGAGCTAACAGCAGCTAACAAACTAAGCTAACATGAGCTAACAGCAGCTAACAGACTGAGCTAACATGAGCTAACAGCAGCTAACAGACTGAGATAACATGAGCTAACAGCAGCTAACAGACTGAGCTAACATGAGCTAACAGCAGCTAACAGACTAAGCTAACATGAGCTAACAGCAGTTAACAACAGCTAACAAACTAAGCTAACAGCAGCTAACAGACTGAGCTAACATGAGCTAACAGACTGAGCTAACATGAGCTAACAGCAGCTAACAAACTGAGCTAACAGCAGCTAACAGACTGAGCTAACAGCAGCTAACAGACTGAACTAAGATGAGCTAACAGCAGCTAACAGACTGAGCTAACAGCAGCTAACAGACTGAGCTAACATAAGCTAACAGCAGCTAACAGATTGAGCTAACATAAGGTAGATTATCAGAGGAAAGTTACAGGATGTTGATTTAAGGTAAATCTGTATTTTGACATATTTAGATCTTCATCGTCCAAATGATTCATTCATGTGTTTATAGATACACAAACCTACAACAGTTACTGAACAGACTAATGCAGCTAATGTAAGATGAGCTTTACTTAAAGATGAAAAATACTCAACAAAAAACTAATAATAAATAATAATAAATGTTTTGCCAAAAAAAGAGTTTAAAATCTGAAACTTCGTCAGATTTGAATTATATTATTACTGAAATTTTAACATTTGAGTGGTGCTTAAAGAAATCACATTTTATAATTATTATTTATTATTTCAAGTTTGTTTTGTGTTTAAAAAAATGTTTTTATTAATTGGCATTAAAATTATTTATATTAAAGGCCTGTCAGGGCATTTTTAACTTTATAAGAATGAACACAAACTTAAATTATTGGTCATATTTCAGTGTTTTTTACAGCCTTTAAAACATTTTTCATTAAATTCATCACGTGTTGTTGTACGCCGGCGTTCTCTTCTCTCTCGTTATCGTGCGACCCTGCACAGTGTAGTCCCATCACCACGACATGGACGCTCCTCTGCAGCCACATTTGGTGCTTTCTTCATGAAGTGTCGACAGGTAAACAAAGTGTGCGCCATGACACGTCTAATAAATGTACTGTAATTTCAACTCATCTCTGTCCTGAGTAATAATTTCCATGATGATGATGACAGAAAACGAATGTCGCTTAAGTTTATTTTGTTTTTTGAAGATGAACTCCTCGTTATGTTGCCATTTTTATACTTTTCTGGAGTGACGTAATGATCGGCGAGGGCGAGGTCATCCACTGACTATGGGGTCATCTCAGTGCCACAATCAGCGCGCATAAAAACCACTCTGTGCTCGCTCGCCGACACCTCTGAATGGATCCTCCATTCCCCTTTGCAGAGGTGACGGCGAGTGTGCAGAGAGTGTCTTCATGCGCGCTGATTATAGTTTTTATGCACGTGGATTTTGGCACTGAAATGACGCCATAACTGACCCCCTGACCTTCCTCGTGAGCATTCACAGTTCAACAGTTCAACAGTTCAGACACCCATAAAAGTACCATAAACACCAAACTAAAGCTGCAAAACAGTTAGTGGCGTGCTTTGCACTACTTTCATTGTGTCATTATGATGAAGCCATTTTTATCGACTACACATGAAAGTTACTGATGAGTTTATTTGGGAACACGAGAAAGTTCCAAAGTTTGTTTTGCTTTGATGAAAATGCTGAATGAATGTTACAAAATGTACTTCCTGTCACGGGCAGCCAATCTTTCTGTTCAATGGACGAATAAACGACTTTTTATTCATGGACTTTGTCTCTGTGTGCTTTGGACGAGTGTAGAGATGACTTCCTCCAGCTGAGCTTCATTTCCTTGAGTTTTTGAAATTTTTCAGTGATGTGCAGTAGACTTGAGGTTCCGACCCGGCACAGTTTAGTCCCATCACCACGACATGGACGCTCCTCTGGAGAATTTTGAGGGGATAAGTCAGAATTTTAAGAGGAAAAAAAAGTCAGAATTTTAAGAAAAAAGTCAAAATTTTGTAAAAAAAAAAAAAAAAAAAAAAGTCAGAATTCTCAAAAAAGTCAGAAGTCTGAATTTTAGGAGAAAGTCAGAAAAAGTCTGAATTTTAAGAGAAAACAGTCAGAATTTTAAGAGAAAAAATGTCAGAATTTTAAGAGAAAAAAAGGCAGAATTCCCAGAAAAAAGTCAGAATTTTAAGAGAAAAAGGGCAGAATTTTGAGAAATAAGTTAGAATTTTGAAAAAAAAAGTCAAAATTTGGTGGGAAAAAGTCAGAATTTTGAAGAAAAAAAGGTCAAAATTCGGTGGATTTTTTTTTAATTCTCAAAAAAAGTAAAAAAAAATTAAATAAAAGGTTAGAATTCTGAAAAAAGTCACAAGAGAGAAATGTTACTGATGAGTTTATTTGGGAACACGAGAAAGTTCCAAAGTTTGTTTTGCTTTGATGAAAATGCTGAATGAATGTTACAAAATGTACTTCCTGTCAGGGGCAGCCAATCTTTCTGTTCAATGGACGAATAAACGACTTTTTATTCATGGACTTTGTCTCTGTGTGCTTTGGACGAGTGTAGAGATGACTTCCTCCAGCTGAGCTTCATTTCCTTGAGTTTTTGAAATTTTTCAGTGATGTGCAGTAGACTTGAGGTTCCGACCCGGCACAGTTTAGTCCTATCACCACGACATGGACGCTCCTCTGGAGAATTTTGAGGGGATAAGTCAGAATTTTAAGAGGAAAAAAAAGTCAGAATTTTAAAAAAATAAGTCAAAACGTTGTGGAAAAAGTCAGAATTCTCAAAAAAAAAAAGTCAGAAGTCAGAATTTTAGGAGTAAGAAAGTCAGAATTGTCAGGAAAAAGTCAGAAGTTTAAGAGAAAAAAAATCAGAATTTTAGGAGAAAAAAGGGCAAAATTTTAAGAGAAAAGGTCAGAATTTTAAGAGGGAAAAAATGTCAGAATTTTAAGAAAAAAAGGGCAGAATTTTGATAAATAAGACTTTTGAAAAAAAAGGCAAAATTGTGTGGGGAAAGAATCCAGTCAGAATTCTCAAAAAAAAATTCAGAATTTTGAGGAAAAAAAGGTCAGAATATTGAGGGGAAAAGCCAGAATTTTAAGAGGGGAAAAAGTCAGAATTTGGTGCAAAAAAAAATTAGAATTGCCAGAAAATAAGTCAGAATTTTGAGAGAAAAAAAGTCAAAATTCAGTGAAAAGAAAGGCAGAGGGAAAAGTCAGAATTTTTAGAGAAAAGGGGCAGAATTTTGATAAATAAGTAAAAAAAAAAAGTCTGAATTTTCTGAAAAAAACCTCAGAATTTTAAGAGGGAAAAAAGTCAGAATTGTCTGAAAAAGTCAGAATTTTAAGAGAAAAAAGTCGGAATTTTTATGGAATGAGTCAGAATTTTGAAGAAAAAAAAAGTCAACATTTGGTGGAAAAAAACTCAGAATTTTGAAGAAAAGGTCAGAATATTGAGGGGAAAAGCTAGAATTTTAAGAAGAAAAAAGTCAGAATTGTCAGAAAAAGTCAGGATTTTAAGAGAAAAAAATCAAAATTTGGTGGAAAAAATCCTGAATTCCCAGAAAAAAAGTCAGAATTTTAAGGGGAAAAGTCATAATTTTAAGAGAACAAATGTCAGAATTTTAAGAGAAAAAGTCAGAATTGTGGAAAAGTCAAAATTTTGTGAAAAAAGTCAGAATTCTCAGAAAAAAGTCAGAATTTTGAAAGGAAAAGTCAGAATTTTAAGAGAAAACGGGCAGAATTTTGAAAAAAAAGTCAAAATTGTGTAAAAAAAAAAGTTTGAATTCTTAGAAAAAAACTCAGAATTAAAAAAAAAGTCAGAATATTGAGGGGAAAAGCTAGAATTTTAAGAAGAAAAAAGTCAAAATTTGGTGGAAAAAAATCCTGAATTCCCAGAAAAAAGTCAGAATTTTGAGGGGAAAAGTCAATTTTAAGAGAAAAAATGTCAGAATTTTAAGAGAAAATGGGCAGAATTTAAAGAGAAAAAGTCAGAATTGTGGAAAAAAAGTCAAAATTTTGTGAAAAAAGTCAGAATTCTCAGAAAAAAGTCAGAATTTTGAAAGGAAAAGTCAGAATTTTAGGAGAAAAGGGGCAGAATTTTGATAAATAAGTCAGAATTTTGAAAAAAAAAGTCAAAATTGTGTAAAAGAAAAGTTAGAATTCTCAGAAAAAAACTCAGAATTAAAAAAAATGTCAGAATATTGAGGGGAAAAGCTTTTTAAGAGGAAAAAAGTCAAAATTTGGTGGAAAAAAATCCTGAATTCCCAGAAAAAGTCAGATGATGAGTTAATTTGGGAACACAACAAATTTCCAAAGTTTGTTTTGGAGAGTTTTGATGAAAATGCTAAATTAATGTAATGTAATGTTTTAAAATGTACTTCCTGTTACAGGCGGCGATTGAACGATCAGACTTTTTATTCATGGACTTTGTCTCTTTGTGCTTTGGACGGTTGTAGAGTTGACTTCCTCTAGCTGAGCTTCATTTCCTCAAGTTCCTGAAATCTTCCAGTGATCTCAGCATCACATTTAAAATGAACCAATCCTTGAATTTCCCAGTTTTGAATAATTACAGAACAGAAACTGAGAAAATGTCCCTGCAGCTCTGAGCAGCATGCTCGCTGACTGGAACGCTTCCCTTAAGGTTAAAGGTTAACCACGATCACCTGATTTTAACCCGCAGCACTTTCTTTGGAAACTCTTTGAGGTGTGTCTCGTGTTATCTGAGGTATGAATGTCACAACGCTTCGACGGGTCAGGATTTTATGTACACACAGATAATGTTTGACTGTTGCTAACACAGTTTACATGAAGGTGACTGAAGGTGACTGAAGGTGACCGACCTCTCTGTTTTCACATGCATCATTGAATTCAGTTAAACATGAAAGAAGATCCATAAAGTCTGAACACATATAAATAAAGTTCTTTATGAAACCTTGTGAGCGATCACTGCTGTGTCTGTGCTCAGCCTGATGGAAATAAACTGCAAACTGCCAAAACAAACATGGTTAATGAGTCGCTGGTGCACGCACAGTTAAAGCAGTGTGTGTTGGCAGAGCGCCTGTAAATGTGTCGAGTGTTTCTCAGCTACACTCACACACAAGGAGGTCATTCTTATTTCAAAAACCAGGTGGCGACAAAGCACTGTTTATTCCCTCAGTTACACAGGAAACACTCAAACAACTAGATCACACACACACACACACACACACACACACACACACACACACACACTTGTATAAAAGATTCTGTAAACATGATACTAGCGTCCTCCTCCGTCCTACTCGCTCTTCCTTTTGGTGGCGTCCCTGCTGCTCCTGGAGGAGGACAGGACCTGGACCAGGAGGACGCAGCTGAGACAGGCTGACAGGATGTGTGACAGAGTAGACAACAAGCTTCCTGTCTCCTACAAAATAAAAGTCGGTTAGCAAAGACAGACAGCGACAGGATGCAGTAAAGTCTGAGGTCGTGTTACCTGTAGAGACGTGAAGAGAACGCCCAGAGAGCCGGCACAGGACAGTGACACAGACAGCGTGGACAGTTGGCCTGTGTGCTCGTTGCAGTAGTTAGTTCGAGCCTGGAGAGCCTGCAAACAACAAATCCAACATATGAATTCACGCTGCTCTGGTTTCAGCTCAGAGGTAAGACGAGCCCAGGTTTGATTTGATCTGACACCTTGCTTGCAATTAAAGCAGCCGGACTGGAGGTCTGCATCCAGGAGGCGACTGCTGCAGGTAACCAGGAGCCCAGCAGGAGCATGACAGCAGCGTACACCACGAGGAAGAGCAGCCCTACGAGGCGAGATCATCAACACTTAAAGCAGGTCTCTGTTAGTGTGGAACCAGGTGGAGCACAGGAATTCGGAATTTTAAGACAAAAAGGGCAGAATTTTTAGAAACAAGTCAGAATTTTAAGAAAAAAAAAGTCAGAAATGTCAAAAAAAACAAAATTTTAAGAGAAAAAGGGCAGAATATGAAAAAATGAGTGGGAAAAAAGTCAGAATTCTCAGAAAAAAACTCAAAATTTTAAGAAAAAAGGTCGGAATATTGAGGGGAAAAGCCAGAATTTTAAGAGAACAAAAAGTCAGAATTGTCAGAAAAAGTCAGAATCTTGAGGGGAAAAGTCAGAACTTTGAAGGAAAAAAAGTCAAAATTTGGTGGAAAAAAATTAAGGATTTCCAAAAAAATAAGTCAGAATTTTAAGAGAAAAAGTCAGAATTTTGAGGAAAAAATCCCAGAATTTTAAAAGAAAAAATGTCAGAATTTTAAGAGAAAAGGAGTTAGAATTATCAGGGAAAAAAATCTAAGTTTTAAGAGAAAACATTTTGAATTTTGGGAAATAAGTCAGAATTTTGCGGAAAAAAAAGAGTCAAAAGTGGGTGGAAAAAAAGTCAGAATTCTCAGAAAAAACTCTGCTGCTGCTGCAGGTAACCAGGAGCCCAGCAGGAGCATGACAGCAGCGTACGCCACGAGGAAGAGCAGCCCTACGAGGCGAGATCATCAACACTTAAAGCAGGTCTCTGTTAGTGTGGAACCAGGTGGAGCACAGGAAGACTGCAGCTGGTGAAGCACATCCAGCAGGAGGTCTACAGACAGCTGCTCCACACATTACAGAAGAATTACAGAGAATTACAGAACTGAGACTTTGAACCACCTGCATCACTTCAATAACATTCAGACAACCTTAACATACTTACATAGCGTTCCTGTAGCGTTGACAGAACGTTAAACAGACTATTATATTATAAACAGACAGACACACACACACGCATTATCCTTAATGGTTTTTAAATGAATTCCAGTGCCGACAAATATTTGCTCGAGCAGCCAGTTAGATAAGAACGTGGCTGATGTGTTGCCAAAAAGCAAAAAAATGTAAACTCAGTTTTAATCTGTTCATGGAACTCATCATTCCTGTTTGTTTCATAGAAACTAGGAGGCGCTCAGAGAGGAGCGCGTCTCTGCTTTAGTTATCAGTCAGACTTAAAAATACCTTTGAGGGCTTCACCTCCATGAAACAGGATGAGGAAGACGATGGCTGCCGTCTGCGCCAACGTGAAGAGCCTCTCAGTCCAGGCACTGCAGACACACACACACAACAACACACTATTCACATCAGTGTACACTAACTTGAGGAAAATGTCAGAATTTTGTGGGGGAAAAAGTCTGTATTGTCAGAAAAAAGTCTGAATCAGAATTTTGAGAAATAAGTCAAAAATGTGTGGGGGAAAAGGCAGAAGTTTGAGGAAAAAAGTCTGAATTCTGAGAAATAAGTCAAAATTTTAAGAGAAAAAAGTCAGAATTTTGACCAAAAAAAAGAAAGTCAATATTTTCTGGGGAAAAAGTCATAATTGTCAGAAAAAGGCAGCATTTTAAGAGGAAAATGTCAGAATTTTGAGAAAAAATGACAAAATTTTAAGAGAAAAAAGTCAGAATTTTGAGAAAAAAAGTCAGAATTGTCAGAAAAAGTTTGAATTTCAAGAGAAAAAAAAGGTCAAAATTCTGTGGAAAAGAATTCAGAATTTCCAGAAAGTAAGTCAGAATTTTGAAGAAAAAACAGTCAATATTTTGAAAAAAAAAAAATCAACATTTTCTGGGGAAAAAATAATTGACATAATTGTCAGGAAAAATAGGCATAATTTTGAGAGAAATAAGTCAGAATTAAAAAAAAAAAAAAGTCAGAATTTTGTGGGAAAAAGTCTAACTGAGGTGCGCGCTCATTTGTTTTGTGTTTTACTCAGCTGCTGAGTCACACCAGGAGCTCTGAGCTTCAACATTAACAACACATTCCTGGATTTAAGAGTTTACTCTGAGAGCCCTGAGGCAGATTCACACAGACACTGATGTCACTCGTCTCATCATGTCTCGGCCTCCCAGTGAGTCGGCACTGACTTGTCTTATTTGGTCGGTACGTACAAGAGAGGGAAGTTGAGGGCAGCGGCGTACAGGACTGGACATGAGAAGGCATAAAGCTGCAGCAGGGCAGAGGTCAGACTCAGGCCCGCCGCACCTCCTTTCCACAGGATCTTCAACAGCTGAGACGGCTGAGCTGTGAGGAGACAAGGAGACGAGGAGACGAGGAGACAAGGAAGTGAAACAACACTAACTACAACCAACATGGAGTCAGAGAGTGAATAATTTCAGAGTGAACGTCCTTCAATCAAACTGTCCTTCAATTCCCATAATGCACTTCATGTCCTCAGTTTCTAACATAGTCCTTCTGTAATAAAGCAGAAACCTCTGTCTCTGTGAAGTGAAATAAAAAACTGCAGTTCCTCTAACGTCCACCTGAGGCTGGCTCCAGCAGTGAGTCAGTCTCCATAAGTCCCCATGTTTCACAGCAGAAATAAACATGTTTACAGCCTGGTACAAAAAACAGTTTTGGTCTCTGGTGGCAGATTTTGAGCTTCACAATAAATAAATACTGATTCAATCTTAACGTAACATGTTTACTTCAGTGTACTGAGGGAAAATTCATCATCCGGCCTGATGTCGTCATGGTTACCTACACTGATCCAATCAATGGTGATCAATCAAGACAATAGTGAGATGTGAGTGTGTTCATTTCACCTCTGAGAAGCAACTACTCACTTCTGTTGCCCTTCCTGTGAGTTTATCTGGTGAACTGAAGGATGAAGTGTTTCTTTATGTTCAGATGAGTAAATAAACTATTTAAAAACATTTTAGTGATCTGACAGTGCATCGACACAAAGCTGAAAACAGTTCAGACATAAAACACATTAAAGCAGCTGTAACATTGATCTATAAACATCGCATGACTGAGTTTTAAAGCTTTAAATACATTTAGCTGATGATACTTTAACTGACATTTTTAGCGCTTTTACTTTGAAAAACTCAAAACCTAAACCCACTCTAAAGCATGTTGTAGTGCTGATGTTGTTGTCACGTGATCCACAGAGTTTCTTACCCAGTAAAGAGTCCAGCAGGATCCAAAATCCAAAAGTTTTGTTTAGCAGAAACTTCAGACACGGAACTGAAACACAGAGTTCAAACAGCTGTGAGTCAGCCGGCTCCAAACATCTGGACAAACATTTCACTCCAATATTTCATAACTCCGACACTCACCGTGCATGTGAACGTTGACGAAAATCTCCTCGTAACATTTTTCCGGCATCAAAAAAGAAACCAGGAACTGTCTGACAGGAGAAGAAGAAGAAGCCATGGTGGTCTGCTGCTCTGTGACGGCGGGGAGTGGTCAAAGGTTCCCTGGTGTTTACAGCCGAGAGCCGAGAGCCGGGAGCCGAGAGCCGGGGTCAACCAGGTCAACCAGGTCCCCAGCACCAGACCCAGACCCAGCAGCAGCTGATATCAGGGACTAGTCCAGCAGCGGCTGATATCAGGGACTAGTCCAGCAGCTGATATCAGAGACTAGTCCAGCAGCGGCTGATATCAGGGACTAGTCCAGCAGCTGATATCAGAGACTAGTCCAGCAGCGGCTGATATCAGAGACTAGTCCAGCAGCAGTCAGTCCTGGTGGTCCAGAACTCCCCCAGTGCTCTCACAGTCTGGCTAACAAACTAAGTTAACAGCAGCTAACAGACTGAGCTAACATGAGCTAACAGCAGCTAACAGACTGAGCTACCAGCAGTTAACAGACTGAGCTAACATGAGCTAACAGCAGCTAACAGACTGAGCTAACATGAGCTAACAGCACCTAACAAACTAAGCTAAAAGCAGCTAACAAACTGAGCTAACATTTGCTAACAGCAGCTAACAAACTGAGCTAACATGAGCTAACAGCAGCTAACAAACCGACCTAACATGAGCTAACAGCAGCTAACAAACTGAGCTAACAGCAGCTAAAAAACTGAGCTAACATGAGCAAACAGCAGCTAACAAACTGAGCTAACAGCAGCTAAAAAACTGAGCTAACATGAGCAAACAGCAGCTAACAAACTGAGCTAATATGAGCTAACAGACTGAGCTAACATGAGCTAACAGCAGCTAACAAACTGAGCTAACAGCAGCTAAAAAACTGAGCTAACATGAGCAAACAGCAGCTAACAAACTGAGCTAATATGAGCTAACAGACTGAGCTAACATGAGCTAACAGCAGCTAACAAACCGACCTAACATGAGCTAACAGCAGCTAACAAACTGAGCTAACAGCAGCTAAAAAACTGAGCTAACATGAGCAAACAGCAGCTAACAAACTGAGCTAATATGAGCTAACAGACTGAGCTAACATGAGCTAACAGCAGCTAAAAAACTGAGCTAACATGAGCTAACAGCAGCTAACAGACTGAGCTACCATGAGCTAACAGCAGCTAACAGACTGAGCTAACATGAGCTAACAGCAGCTAACAGACTGAGCTAACATGAGCTAACAGCAGCTAACAAACTGAGCTAACATGAGCAAACAGCAGCTAACAAACTGAGCTAATATGAGCTAACAGACTGAGCTAACATGAGCTAACAGCAGCTAAAAAACTGAGCTAACATGAGCTAACAGCAGCTAACAGACTGAGCTACCATGAGCTAACAGCAGCTAACAGACTGAGCTAACATGAGCTAACAGCAGCTAACAGACTGAGCTAACATGAGCTAACAGCAGCTAACAAACTGAGCTAACATGAGCTAACAGACTGAGCTAACGGCAGCTAACAAACTGAGCTAACATGAGCTAACAGCAGCTAACAAACTGGGCTAACACGAGCTAACAGCAGCTAACAGACTGAGCTAACATGAGCTAACAGCAGCTAATAACAGATTACATTCAGAGCTGTCAGTGCAGACACGATTCTAAAAGAACCAGGAAGATTCGAGTCACGATGAATGGGAGGTTTCATGGTGACTTGTTTGCTGTATTGGTTTTGCATAATATGAGAGTGTTGCCGTGGTAACTCTCTTCATCTCTATTTTATTATTTAATATTTACAGACTTGTCTGAGTCTGCACAAAGCATCCACGCTGTTGCTGTGGCACAGTATCAGAAGTAATAAATGCTTATTAGATCATTAACTGGAAATAATGTTGCATTTTACGGTAAAATGAAACTTTTGGTTTGTTGTTGCTTCAGACAAAACGTCGGCTTTCTTCTTCTAAACTCAGCATTTCTTTGATTTCTGTGCAGACGACTGAGGCGAGCGTGTTCCTCTTTTGTAAAGTGAATAAATGTGAAACGAAGGTGTGAATCAGAAAACTGAACTTCTGCTTCACCGTTTGGCTTCATTTATTACAGGTGAGTCACTCGGGGACAGATCGAAGTGTAAAACAATGATCCACTTTTATGATCAAGCAGGTTAAACATTCACAGAGATATCAGCTCCTGCTTTTGTTTCACACCCTCAGAGCTTGCCGGTCCTTCATCAGCTCGTCTGTCTGATCACATTTTAAACTTCAGGTTCAGATGAGATGAAGTCAGAGTTCAGGTGATGAGAGGACGGAGGAAAGAGAAACTCTCTGCACGTCATGAACGCATCCAACATCAGATCAGATTTTATTTGAACAGTCCAAAGTCACAAAGTCTATTTTTCCTCTGAGGCTTTACAGTCTGTGCAGGGAGTGACTCCCTCTGTGCTTAGACCCTCGGAGAGAGTGAGGAAGAGCAAGTTGTGGTTGTGACGTTGGACTTCTACACAACATGAGAGGAAGGAAGGGAGGGAGGGCGGGAGAGCAGATTTACAACCTTTCTCACTGATAGTGAACTCCGCCTTGCACAAGCGTTGCTAGGAGACGGCATGTGTTTTCAAAAACTCTTGTTTTTATTAAAACGTGATGAATTAGATTCATTGACAGCTGCAGTCCTGAGCTCTGCAGCGTGCAGCGTGCACGGCGTGGTCATGCGCCGACGTCCTGCTCACCGTGTCAATGACACATTGTTCGTGCTGCTGCAGGTTCAAAGTCCGGCGTGTCCATACATCACCTGCAACCTGTGCAGTTTGACGACGTTCCTCGCGGTTCAGAGCTGCTTCAGCAGGCCTCCACAAACACAGCTGATGTGATCCTGAGCTGTGTCAGGGTGAAGCAGAGGTGAGTCCATCAATAAAGTTCCTGTTAAAACAACCAAACAAGCTCTCTGATACTGTATGACTCACAGGTGCCATTGTGGCCGATCCCTGCCTCTGTTTGTCCACGTTATCTGCCTGTCGTCACACCTCCCACACCTGAAATCCCCAGCCTGTATATGCTTTCTGCTGCCAGAGCAAACACACTTCCATCTTTGGGTTTGTCAGAGGCGGAACCTCTGTGTGAAAGCAGAAGCGAGGGAAACTCTTTTTTCTTTGAGAGCTGATCTGAAGCCGACGGAGCCGCTTTACTTTACTCTCCTTTACTTTACTTTACTTTAGACATGTGCACTGGGAAATGCTCTCGCTGCATCGCGGTGACTCTGTACCCGCTGGCGCTCATCTCCATCATCTGTAACATCGTGTTGTTCTTTCCGGACGGAGACATCAAGTACGCCCAGGATGGACACATCACCGAGGAGGTGAAATACATGGGGGGGCTCGTCGGAGGAGGTCTGCTGGTGAGTGTGACCCTGAACGTGCTTCTGAGGAATGTTTGAAAGAGTTTTCTGAATATCAGGATGAAGTCAAACTTTTACTGTCCTGATGTAGGTTCTGCTGCCGGCGCTTTACATCAACCTGACGGGGAAGCAGGGCTGCTGCGGGAACCGCTGCGGGGTGAGTCGCACACTCAGAAATCAAGGAGATATTTAAGGTTTGATCGAATGTTTCAGTCAGAGATAAATTTCATTTCATTCTCTGTTGATGTTAAAGAAACACGTGACGCTGCCGCACGGCTCTGTTTGAACACGATCAGATAACTAAACTCAGACTCGGTGTGAATCATCAGCTTCCTGTTTGAGAGTGTTTCTTCAGGTTGTCAGGATGACATCACCTGAGCTGCAGTCAGAGGAAGTTGGCACACTGAGGCTGAGATGTCAGCTGACCTCTGAGCGGCTCATAAATACCTGAGTTATCAGGACGAGCATAAATAAAGAGGCTGGAATCTTCTTATCTCTGAACTTTCTGCAGATGTTCTTGTCCATCGCCTTCGCTGCCGTGGGTGTCGCCGGCGCCCTGTACAGCCTCGCCGTGGCGGCGGTGGGTCTGCAGAACGGGCCTCTGTGCAAAGTTCTGCTGATCTGGTTGACACCTTTTAAAAACACGTGAGTCTCTGAACGTTCTCCTGACGCTTCACCTCAGGTCCTTCAGGTGTCACTGAGCTCTCTGTCCTCTGTGCAGCGACAGCAGCTACCTGACCGACGACTCCACGTGGTGGCAGTGCACCGAGCCCAAGAACATCGTGCAGTTCAACATCGGACTGTTCGCCACCCTGGTGGTCACCAGCAGCCTGGAGGCCATCCTGTGCGGCATCCAGATGATCAACGGGCTGTTCGGCTGCCTGTGCGGGGCCTGCGTGGATAAAGGGGTAGGACACACACACACACACACACACATGCACACACACACACATGCACACACACACACACACTTTAACCTCTTCTCTCTTCTTACAGCCTCTGTGAGCTCCTGATGGTCGCCTGGTGCCTCCTGCTGGACGATCCAGAGAACTGTTCATGGCTGCAGCTGCAGAAATTTTCACTCTGTTCGACAGATTTTTATACTTTTTATGTAAATTTCATGAAGCTTGACGCAATAAAACCCAAGAAATGTTTGAAAAATGAGTCACTGGACTTTAAATCGGTGCCGGGTCGCAGTTAAAAAAAGAGACAGAGAGATGAGCGGTTGTTCTTCAATGACACCTTTAATGTCGGTTGTGTTACAGGGTTAATATCTGCAAACACGTCAGTCCACATTATTTCTCCGCTAACGTTAATCGACTCTGCACGTGGAGTGTGGAAATGGCACATCAGGAGGCGGTCGACATTTTTCAACATGACAAGAAAAGAAAAAGGCAAAAACTGTAGTGATTAAAAAGGCGAACGCTCGGTCCCGGCAGGAGAGGAATAAAACACAAAGGTGCAGAAACAGCTGGAATGACGAGGAATGAGAAGAAGTTTAAAAACGTGACAGCACGTCTGAGTTAGCGTCGTTAATAAAATCATCTTTAAACAAGCTTTTTAGGATTTTAACGGATTCAGGTTTTTGTGCGATTCGACTGTTTGAGGTAGACAGGAAACATCTGGAGTGTCAGACTTCATGTCCTCTGCCTGTGCGAGGCGTCTGGAGTGTTAAACATCTAAAAAATAAATTAATACTAAGACTTGGACCGTGTAAATCAGAGGGGAGAGATGTGCGTTGTCCCGCGGTGACCTCCGGCTCGTTATCGTTTGTGCATCAGTCAAACTGCTTCATCATGAGCTTGCGGCTCGCCTCGTAACCCAGGAACAGCGCTCCGTTAGCGGGGAAGGTGCGGACCAGAGTGGGCGTGAGTCCGGAGTAGAGCGCTCTGACGCCTGAACGACACAAACAGCGACAGATCAGATCCTGACAGACGAACAGAAGCGAGAGAGAGAACCTGAACGCACCTTCAGTACGAGCGATGTTCATGAAGGTTTTGAAGAAGCCGCCCTGCTTGCCCGTCATGGACATGACCTGGATCCGAGACTTGACGCAGTCCATCGGGTAGACCACCAGCCAGAGGCACGCCCCCCCAAAACCACCGCTGAACATGATGGGAGCCACGCCTTCAAAATAAAAGAGGACACAGATCATACACGGCTGCACTGAAACCAGATTTCAAAGTAAAAGTCTGACAGCTGCGACTTCACTCTGTACCCAAGTCGTCTTTGTCACACTTCATGTAGTCGGCGAAGGCGGTGCGGCTCAGCTCGTAGGCGCCGAAGAAGCAGAAGTACCCGGGCACTTCTCGGGCAATGGTGGTGGTCAGGCCCTGGAAGAAGCCCTGCGGACCCTCGTGCCTCATGATGGACTTCACCACCGACCACACCGTGCTGCAGACAGAGTCAATGTTCAAAGACTACGTTGTGAAATGGTTGTGTAAAGGTTTATAAAGGCTTACTTCTGGCCCTTGGCGATCTTCCCGGACGCCTCCATCTCGTACATGGCCTGCAGCCGACACTTGACGAGCTCGGTGGGGCAGAGAACCAACGAGGAGAAGATGGATGCCACTGAGCCGGCGCAGGCTTTCTGCATGTCGCTGAAACACAGAGAAGGACGAGCAGTCAGAGGTCGCACACGAGCTCTCAGCTTCCTGTTTCAAACCCTCCTCTCTTACCTCAGCACGGTGTCTCGGTGCAGGCCGGCGGTGAGGCGGATCACCTGCTGGCAGAAGCCGTAGCTCATGAACAGCACCGAGTTCTCGGCGATGTTGGCCATCAGCGCCGGCGTGGTGCCCTGGTAGAGGCCGCGCAGGCCGACCTGCTTGTAGGTGGCCGTGACGCAGTGGATGAAGCCGCGGTACATCGTGGGAAAGGTCTGCATCTTCACCTTCGCCGTGTCCAGAGGCTGCCCGCTGAAGACACATGCAGCGCCCCCTGCAGGGAGAGACAGGAAGGACGACAACGACAGAGTTAGAGACAATCGTCACTTCACTGAGCATCGCAACACAAACACACAGAGAGACGAGTCAGCTGATTATTCCACACAGATTAAACACGGCGGCCTCTGTAACTCTGTTTGTTCTGTGACGATCAGAGCGTGTAGTTACCCACGGCGCCCGCAGAGAGGTCGATGACGGCCTGGACCGCTGGGTGAGGAGCCATGATGGTTGTTAGACGAGGTTTCTCTGTCGAATCGACCTGAACAAACAAGATGAACGACACGTCCATCATCAGAGCATGTTAATCACATGTTAATCACATGTTAATCACATGTTAATCACGTGTTAATCATGTGTTAATCACTGCAAACACACAGCATAACGTTTCTTCTCATTTGTGCATGTCAGCAGAGCCGAGCACACACAGGTTATAAAGCTCACCACAATAAAACACGACCTCTTTGTGACAGCAGGAATTATTCACATCGGTCACATTCGATAAAGTGACTTCTCTTCAGACGTTAGATATTATTATAATTATGATTAATTAGATATTATTTAGCTCTTTAAAACTGTTCTGTTCTGTTTGAGTATTTATACTTCTGTTTACAGTATTTCTCCTTCTGTTTGAGTATTTCTCCCTCTGTTTGCAGTATCTATACTTCTGTTTGCAGCATTTATACTTTTGTTTGCAGTATTTCTCCTTCTGTTTACAGTATTTCTCCTTCCGTTTACAATATCTATACTTCTGTTTGCAGCATTTATACTTCTGTTTACAGTATTTCTCCTTCCGTTTACAGTATTGCTCCTTCTGTTTGCAGTATTTCTCCTTCTGTTTGCAGCATTTATACTTCTGTTTACAGTATTTCTCCTTCCGTTTACAGTATCTATACTTCTGTTTGCAGTATCTATACTTCTGTTTGCAGTATTTCTCCTTCTGTTTACAGTATTTCTCCTTCTGTTTACAGTATTTTTCCTTCTGTTTGTCCCTGTGTATTTGCTGATGTAACTCTCCGTGTGTACCACGTGGTCACCGGCAGATGTCTTTTGGACTCAAAATAAATTTTGGAGTAAAACGTAAAAAAAAAAAAAATATTTTTTTGGCGCCGCTACACGCGTAACTTAGCAACAGCCGTTAGCAACACTCGTGCGACTCCGTAAATTCTCCGGAAAGTTCCGGAAAGTTGCAGCCGAGTGTTTCAGTTCAGACTGGAGCGACAAACGGGACGATACGAACCTCACAGGACAGATCCTGGTTCCGCTCGGAGCATCAACCCGTCCTCTGCCGACCAGCTTCGAGTCTTTATGAGTGGAACCAACAAACCGAACCGGGAGAGCTGCTGACCGGAGCTGACTTCGTCCGCAGCTGACCGCATGCTGGGCTCAAACATCCAGAGTTTATCGGGTCGCTGTGCGTGAGTGAAGCCGGCGGGAGGCCGCTGTCTGCGGTCAATGAGCGGATCGACCGGCCGGAGACCACGGAGCCAGAGAGGAGGACACACGGAGAGGAGCGCTCACTCTCAACAAAACCCAGACACCGAAACCGCCGCCGCGTTATTCCTTCCCGCCCATCCTCCTCTGAATATATTGAACATTACAAATAAAATGATCTAAACCAATAACTCACGTTCATTTTACTGCGATTACATCTGACTGCAGAGGCGGGAAAATACAGAAATAGATCTGTACCAAAAAAGTAGCCGCTGTGTTATCTCCTCGCAACTTACGATCTTTGATGCGAATGTTAAAGCTTCCGGTATACGCGCTTGTTTTTTTGGTTTTCAAAATAAAATAACGAGAAGTTACAGCACCCCCTGCTGGATGTGTGATGTTATTGAAGTTTTTTCAACCTTTCATACACACACACACACACACACACACACACACACACACACACATATATATATATATATATATATATATATATATATATATATATATATATATATAGAGAGAGAGAGAGAGAGAGAGAGTCTTTGGTACATCATAGTATATGTAAATGAGTTAATAAGCATCATTAATGTTCATGCAGGGCAGATTTGGAGAATTCTGTTCGAGGCAGATGATGAACTCTGGTGAACATCCAGGGATCACATGTGGAGATGATGGTGTTCACCTCAACAACAACGTGGACTGGTGGGAGCAGACTGAAGTTCTTCAACCCGGTGCAGAGGCCCAGCTCTGTCTAAACTCTTTCTGATGTTTTCCAGAAACGTCTGTGTGAACAGAAGAACTTTAAGAATGTTCACACAGTTCATGCAGAGTTACCTGACCTGTCATGTTTTATCTTCATGCATATCGTCTTTTACAGAACAATCAAATGTTTCTGTTGTGACCTTTGCACTCAGGTTTGACTTCATGTTTTCTGACTGTGTGTAAGTGACGTTAACGTCAGAATAAAGTTTCTGTCGTTGTCCTGAGGTGGAAATCATGAACAGGTTTATTTAAATGTGTTCTGAAGTGAAACTGAAGCAGCGAAATGGAATCCAGCCATCCCAGCTTCTTCTTCTCCTGCAGTCGATCTCAGTGATCTGAACATTTGAACACGTGTCGACATCACAGACTGTTTCTGAATCAGCAGCTGATCCTGTGGAACGACGTGATCGATCAATCAAAGTCCTCTTTGACGGATGATCGAGTGCAACCAACAAATATTTGTCTGGTTCAACAAACACAGAGTCAGAGTTCAACTCAATTTAAAGAATTTAGATCTCATTGATACTTATTAATCAATGAGAGTCCAAATATGAATCAGCTGATCGTGCAGTGCAGAGTTCACCAGGTGTGTCTGACCTGAAGATTCAACAGTTCAACAGAAAAGTCTTTAGTTGATCTCAGTGTTTAATGTCACATTTTATTCAGATTTTTATTGATTTGTTTTTAACTTTTTGATTTTCGTGTTTTAAAAAGTGCTATAAGAATAACGTTTATTATAAATATATTCAGACATTTTATGTGAGTAATGTACAAATACTGCACTGTAAAAATACTCCATTACAAGTAAAAGTTACATTGTTCTTTTAGTAAAAGAAAGTCTCAGAACAGTTTATACAGCATATTGAAAATATTCTATGTGTTGTAGTTTAACTCTTTTATTTTTTAACTAATAATTATTTTCATCATAAATTCTATTGCAGATAATTTTCTTGGTGAATAAGTTTTTAATTTTCCATTTCTGCAGTTTTTTAAAATCATAAATAGTTTGAGCTCATTTTCTACATGCGGGTAAATATCTTATTTAAAGTTGTGGTGTGTAAGACATGGAATATAAAACTCATAACGATGTTTTCATTCATGTCTGATCGCCTGAACAGACAAATACTAAACTGTGACTCTGGATAAGTTGAGGGTGACGTGAGGAGATTTTAATTTCTCACAGATGCATCATGTTTCTCTTCATATGTTTGTTTTTCTTTCACGAACGTGTCATGAAACAGAAACATTGATGAATAATGGACCTCTTCTTCCTCCTCCTGCTCCTCCTCCTCCTCCTCCTCCTCTTCCTCCTCCTGTGTTTTTGTGATTTCCTGGAAACACACCATCTGTTTCCAGGATTACAGACGTCTTCCGTCTGTCCACGGGCTTAAAACTTTAACGTCTCGTCTCAGCCAATAATAAAAAGACACACGGTTGGTTTCGTAATCACTTTGCCTTTTATCAAAAAGAAAAACAAAGAAACATTGACGTTGTCTACATCACAGACAAGAATCATCAATATTCTGTTTGAAACCATTTCTCCATGAACAGAATGGAACGCCCCCCCATGCCCGTCCCTCCCCCTGCCCGGAGCAAACTCCTCTATACACAGTATACTTTACAGACCTATAGTTCCTGTTCAGGCTTTTTGCATTTTACATCATTATCAAAGTATCAATAGCTTTAAAATACATACAATGCTCTCTCCATTGTAATTATAGTCGCTGTCCTGATTGTACGTACAGTATCATTTCCCACAGTTAGAGTCTGGCGAGCAGCTCGTCTCATTAAAACCAAAAACGCTCCTGATGATTGGTGGATGAGGCCGCCGTGCGTCACGAGGGCGGAGCCTCACGCTGTTTGTTAAAGCGGTTTGAAACACGCGACACATGAAGTGATATTTGTTCACGATTTGACGTCAGTAACCTGCCTCAGACTCTCCGAGGGGCTTCGCGAGCAGATCATGAGGTCAGAGAATCTCGGTAATCCCCCAAATTAGCAGAGGAATAACAAAGAGATTAGAAAAGATCGCTTCGACAAAGAGTAACACGAGTTACAAAAGTGGATCTCGTCCATGTTTGTTGGTGTGGGTTTGTCGTACAAGAGTTTTGGCAATAAAGTTCTCAGTGTGGAGCACAGACTGTTGGCAGTAGTGGGCTGTGCTCCGTCCATATTCACGTCTTCCTTCAGGATTAAAAAGTGCCTCACGAATTTGTAGAAACCAGATTTTCAGTTTGAGGTCGTGGAGCCGGCTCATAAAACACGTCACGCACATCTCCGACTGAACGCTAAAGAAACGCGTGGAAGACTTTTCCAGGAGCTGGTTTGAATCCAGTGACCGATCAGTGAGCAGAGCCAGGCACTTGAGCGTCTTTCAGATCCGAGTCGAAGGTTAAAAACACTCAAACTTGTGTAACAGCGTGCACGTGTGCAGTGAAGCGATTCAAATCTGCGTTTATTAATAAGGTGAAAAACAAAAACTCAATCTAAATGTGGGAAAAGCTACCAGAGTCAAAAATACATCAAGAAAGCCTTCATGGTTTGTACCCTGTATACACATCGCCGGAGCCGGACTCAGAGTCTGAAGCAAACTCCGTCAGCAGCTCCGCGTACAGTCACACACCTTTAAGAAAAACACAGCTTAAAAAATGGAACAACTTCTTTTCTTTTTCTTTTTTGGCCCAGTCGAGTGAAAAAGCAAAAAAAAAAAATTCCACTTTTTGCACAAACTTTTTGAATTGTCGTCAGACTTTTTGAATTTTTTATGGCAATTTGTTTAACGGCAGCAGAACGTTTGAACGTTCGAACGCCGCCTCGGTTAGTTCAGACCGCCGTGCTGCGTTTGAGTGCGAGCGAGAAGCGTACGAACCAACGCCAGCATTTTGTTTTGGGGAGTAAATTAGTGCACATTTTTTTGTCTAATACTGAGTGGACAACTTATTTTACATACACACCGACACCGGCAGCTGTGTGGGAAAAACAAAACAAAATGCAGAAAAGTCGTTAAAAATATGATTTGACATTAAAATCTATACAATGTACAAGATTTGTTCGTGTGTCCGGCTGCGCATTGTCCACACGTTCAGCCTCGTGAGCCAGGAGAGTGACGAGGGCGGGGCCTGACGTGGAAACTAAAGATGAGATCGACCTTCACGAAGCCGGAAACAAAAAGAAAGAGCGAGGGAGTGCTTACATCGCGGCTGAAGTGTTAGGCACTGCAACGAAATGATAAAAAAAGATGGTTTCTGATAAACACAGTAAGGCAATCTGATTATGGCTGACTAATAATGAACGGTTGTTTTGTTTCCAACATGATTTAGACGTTTTTTTGTTTTTTCCATTTTCACCCATTTTAAGATCACCTGTGTAAAAACAGCTACAATCAAAAATGAGGCACTTTATAAAAGAGTATATAGATATCTAGGCTATATAGTATTA
Organism: Collichthys lucidus; assembly: GCA_004119915.2. Taxonomy (NCBI): domain Eukaryota; kingdom Metazoa; phylum Chordata; class Actinopteri; family Sciaenidae; genus Collichthys; species Collichthys lucidus. The sequence goes on along the minus strand of CM014092.1, from coordinate 33,184,839 downwards.
ATCATTATTTGTATACTGTATATTTTATATACCATTGTAATGTGTCACTTTATATTAGAACTGTGTTAACTGAAAACAAACTACAGTATGTACTAGAGTTTCTGTCGTTCTACGTGTATACTGTAGTATATACTATAGTATAATATACAGTTAGAATAGAAAAGATCAGCTGCCGAAAAAAAAAGGATTTAAACTGCTCAAATGTTTTTGTGCTGCACGTCCACGCTCTGAATCCTGCATAACTTGAAGCCTTAACATAATGTGAACAGGTGAGTTGTATATAAATTCACCCTCAGTACAGTTGTCATGAACGGGGAAATTAGCTACAGAGACCAAAACTGTTTTTTGTACCAGGCTGTAAACATGTTTATTTCTGCTGTGAAACATGGGGACTTATGGAGACTGACTCACTGCTGGAGCCAGCCTCAGGTGGACGTTAGAGGAACTGCAGTTTTTTTGGCACTTGAGCTTTGCAGCCACAGAGGTCGACGATAGGTCGTGATGAAATTCAAATAACATGAATGATTTCATGAAGAAGTGCCGGAGACTCTCTCACCCTGTGAGCTGCATATTTTTAAAATAAAACTTTAATTTCAACATTAAACACCACGACAACTTTAACACGGCGGCCGAGTTTCTGCATGAACTAAAATGAAGAATAAAAATGAGATTATTAATCAGCCTCCAGTCTGTTATCAGCTCTCAGCATGTTGACGTCTAATAATTATTGAAGTCAAATTAATCGTGTCAACAGGATCTGACGTCCGTGTTTAAATGTAAATAGGTCGGACTCAGCTTGTGTTTACAGTAATCGATTACATTTACCTGCAGTCAATCCAACAAATTCCCTCAAATACCAACGAGATGTGGATCGACTTGATGTTTGAGCGAGGACGGCACGGCTACCGCACTGTGGCGACATCACATCCTGTCTGATGCATTTACACTCTGACATGTGGAAGCATGTAAATAAAACCACTGTTTAATTTATTTCTGAACACCTCCGGCGTCCAGCAGCACAAACACAGAGAAGTATAAAGCTTTTTTTTTTTTCTGGCAGCTGTTTATAATAAATAAAATATGTTTACAGTGACAGCGTGTACGAGTGGATGAAACTCTGCCCAGCTGCATTTCCTGTTCCTGTTCGGAGCCAAAATGACACGTGACAATCGATTCATCGAATACGGACGAAGGACGACGTGACGAGACGTTTGTCGAACGACGTCGCGGATCAGTTTTAAATGAATCTTCGTGAATCTTCGTTAGTGTGTGACGGAGCCGCCGTGATCAACATGGCGGCCGCCTGAGAGCTCACACACGGTCACACGTCCTTCATCCATATGAACGATGATCAGACAAAACCTTTTCATTACCCTGTGTGTGTGTGTGTGTGTGTGTGTGTGTGTGTGTGTGTGTGTGTGTGTGTGTTTGGCACACATTTGGTTGACAGAAAACAGCAGACGGGACGGGGTCGATGAGTGTTCCAGGTTTTTTTTTTCAGCGTTCTGTTGTGACAACAGATCGGGGCCGCCGACCGGCGTCCACCTCGCGTCCGAGACGAGATCAGCAGTCTGCAAGACAGAGGCGAAAAACAGGCGGGAAGTTAAATCGACACACAGTGTATCATAGTTCACACACACGCTGTGTTTGGGTAAACATCACATGACGCAGGATCTTCCACGAAGGATTTTCTGATTGCAGACGTCAATATTTTGTGTCTGTGTCGGACTCGTCAGGATCGACTCAAAGTTCACAGTCCTGATCGTGTCAGCAAATTAAAGTCTGAGGAAAACATCTGGGCTGACGCTCACCTCCTGATAAACTAACATCTGTTAAATCCTGTTGGAGCCAGCCTCAAGTGGACGAGAGGAGGAACTGCAGCTCTGTGATTAATAATTATCAAACTGGTTGCAGATTAATTGATTAACATGAAACGTCTTCACATAATTCAGATATTTAAATAACGATTTAACGCGAGCGTCTAATTAAAACAGGCTCAATAATTGGACTTTTTGTTTATTGCAGGTTCTGATGAGCCTCAGCGTGGAGCCCGCTGCTCCTCGTGATAAACTCTGCGTGCAGCCTATAGGAGGCGAGGGGCGTTCAAACATTAATCCGAGTGTGAAAAATGAGTCTGTGCATTTTAAAATGCAGAAATAAACCAACGCAATTTAAATAATTAGGCAATTATTGTGATTGTGCACGTCGGGATTGAACAGCATCAGATGAATCAATCATGCAAATGTCGGAGCCGCTCTGAATAAACGAGCTGCACGAGGTGTTTGCTGCATTTCGTCCTCTGATTAATATTCACCTGGATATTTACATTTTAACACGCCGCCTCCTGCAGCTTTCATTTCTCCACGTCTCTCACACGGATCCATCAGAAATAAACTCAGACATTAACGTTAAATAATCGTCCTCTGCTCAACGTGCAGCCGACGCTTCCCGCCCACACACGGACAGAAACACCTGGCCCGTGTTCTGTCCGCTCTACCTCCATTTATGTGAAATGGCTCATTACCAGCAGACAAATCAATTGGCGTTGCTCTCTGAACACCCACTTGTGATAATAAGAGACTCTACAGACGACCCACAGGCGGGAAACACAGTGCTGCCCTCCAGCTCGAAGCAAAGGTAACATCAGTTAAAGGACGAGTTCAGTCTGTGAATTATACCCAGCACAGGAAAAGACAAAAACATCAGCGGGAGTTAGAGGATTTCACCTTTCACCTGTTTTTTTTTAAATGAATGATAATTAGGAGCTGCAGCTAACGATTATTTCCACTATCTGCCAATCAGGCAGCTTCATTTCGTCATTCAGCTTTTAATCATTTCGTCTAGAAAGAGACAGAAAATGTGAAAAATCTCCATTTTATCACTGCGAGTTCCAACCCAGAGACATTCAGGTAGATGTAACGTCTGCAGGTCACCGATTAATCAGTTATCAAAACGAATAATCGGTTATCAAAACGAATAATCGGTTATCAAAACGAATAATCGGTTATCGAAACGATTAATCAGTTATCAAAAACGATTAATCAGTTATCAAAACGATTAATCAGTTATCGAAAGGATTAATCAGTTATCAAAAACGATTAATCAGTTATCAAAACGATTAATCAGTTATCAAAACGATTAATCAGTTATCGAAAGGATTAATCAGTTATCAAAACGAATAATCGGTGATCAAAACGATTAATCAGTTATCAAAAGCGATTAATCGGTTATCAAAACGAATAAGCGGTTATCAAACGAATAATCGGTTATCAAAACGATTAATCAGTTATCAAAACGAATAAGCGGTTATCAAACGAATAATCGGTTATCAAAACGATTAATCAGTTATCAAAAGCGATTAATCAGTTATTTAAACGATTAATCAGTTATCTAAACGATTAATCAGTTATCTAAACGATTAATCGGTTATCAAAACGAATAATCGGTTATCAAAACGATTAATCAGTTATCAAAAGCAATTAATCAGTTATATAAACGATTAATCAGTTATCAAAAGCGATTAATCGGTTATCAAAAGCGATTAATCAGTTATCAAAACGATTAATCGGTTATCAAAAACGATTAATCGGTTATCAAAACGAATAATCGGTTATCAAAACGATTAATCAGTTATCCAAAACGATTAATCAGTTATCAAAACGAATAATCGGTTATCAAAACGATTAATCAGTTATCAAAAGCGATTAATCAGTTATCAAAACGATTAATCGGTTATCAAAACGATTAATCGGTTATCAAAACGATTAATCGGTTATCAAAACGATTAATCAGTTATCAAAACGATTAATCAGTTATCAAAACGATTAATCAGTTATCAAAACGATTAATCGGTTATCAAAAACGATTAATCAGTTATCAAAACGATTAATCAGTTATCAAAACGATTAATCAGTTATCAAAACGATTAATCAGTTATCAAAACGATTAATCAGATTAATGTAAACGTTTGAGCTGCCTCTTTAAATCTTAACTTTGATAAATCACATGACAAACACAGACGTGGTCCGCCTCCCCCTCCCTCGTTAACTGTCTCCTGGTTGTGAACTGACACCAATAACTCGACGCTCTAAAAGAAGAATAAATGAACGTCTCCACAGAGACTGCAGCCGTCTGCATGTCTTAAACCTTTCTGAACATTAACAAAATGATATTTTCAGACTGCCCCGCAGCTCTTACCTTGACCATCCTTCCTGCTGCTCTGGTGTGCTCTCAGTTCTTCTGACTTATAGAAATCAATACTGGCATAAGTGTTGAGGCTGGAGCCGGCGCTGCCGCCCATGGCGCTGCTTCCTCCGATGTTGTAGGCGGCAGAGGTACGCTCCACTCCAGCTTGAGGGCTCTCCTTAATGGCCAAGTCAAGGTCAATATAGTTAAGGCCTTGTTCAGCGGATGAGGTGGAGGCTTGTGGTGGTGGAGGTGTGTCCGATAAACTAGCTGCCTGCCTGTTCTCCCACGGCGAGCAATCCAAACCGTGCCGGTGGCTCGCCGCCTGGCTGCCGTCCGGGAAGAGGGAGGTAGAAGAGGGTGGGTGGCGCGGGAGGGAGGGAGGCGAGTTAAACGTCTCTGAGCGGTGGCTCTGCCGTCCGAGCGAGTCACCTCGGACCAGTCTGCTCCGTTCAGGAGACTGGAAGGACTTGACCGGGGAGAAGCCCAGGCCCGTCTCCGGCTCCAGGGATAAGGGCTGAGCAGAGTGGATGGCAGGTCGTGCTGAGATGCTGGGATCTGAACCTTTGTTGTCCATGTCTGTCGGCATTGCTGCCATCTTTGCTTTTGTTCTGTACCCGGCGTTGCCCTCTGCTGCCAGAGGAGAGGACGTGCCGTGTTCATGGCGGGCTTTGGGGGCAACGGCTGGCGGGCCCTGGGGGGTGCTGAACGTGGATCTGAGAGAAGTCAGGGGCGTCGAGGTCTTCCCTAAGTCCATGCTGACGTACTCGGCGGAGGTGGACAGCGGGGCGGAGAAGCTGCGGGGCAGGTTTGCAGGATTATCGTGGCAGAGCAGCGGTTGGTTCACGGGTCGGAGGGTTCCATGGATCACAGGTTGTCCGTGTTTGGACCCCGCACGTCGGCCTCCATCGTACTTGTTGTCGTCCTTGTACACGATGCTGACATACTCACCGACGTTCTGAGACACGGACGGCAGCAGGTTCTCCTTGACCCGCGGCAGGGTGTTGGCTTTAGTGATGTCCGAGGACGCGCTGAGGGGACGAGCCCTCCTCTGCTGCTTCGGGCTCTTACTGCTCGATCCTCGTTTCTGATGGTGGCGTCCATCTTTCGTGCACGTTCCTGCGCTCTTGTACTCGGCTCCGGTCCGTAACAAACTTAACCCCCTCCCTGCCGTCATGGACTTGTCTTCCAGGCTTTCGCTGCTGGCTGAGCTGGAGGAGAAAGACGAGGAAGACATGGAGAGCTGACAGCCTCCCGCGGAGCCCACCGCAATTTTGTTTCTCTTGCTGTACCCGACTCCACCTGCCCTTCCTGGACTGTCGTGCCCTCCCTCCTTCTTTCCTTCTGCTTTGTTTAAGTCCTCCTCGAAGCGAGTGTAGAGTGTATGCTGATAAGCTCGTGGCAGCGAGAAGTAGGAGTTGAACATTTTTGGTTGCAGCTGGTGCTGCTCGGGGTGGGAGGGCGGCGTGCTGCAGGCGGAGCGGCTGCAGACGGGCGAGATGTTCATGTAGTCGCTGGCAGCCCGGCTCTCCATGCTGGCCCTGCTATCCCACAGTCCATGCAGGTCTGAGGAGCTGCTGCTGTTTGGAGACATGACCATGTAGCCCTCTGAGCTGGGCTGGCGGATGTGCTGAGGCGGGGACACGCTGTTGTTGGGGGTCATGGCCATGTACTCGTCGTCCGCCCCGGGTTTGGCAGCGCTGTCAGACATACCTATGGAGAGAGAGAGTGAAACAGGAGGAGACGTCACTCCAGGCAACATGGACATGTAACCGCTGTCCAAGGCTGCTCCTGCGTCCACGTCTCCTCGGCTTTTGTCAGCCCTCTTCCTGCTGTCACCAACTCCATCACCCCCAACAGCCAGAGCCCCTGAGCCGTGGTGCAAGTCAGCTCTGTCTCGGTTAGCGCTCTGCGACATGATGGCGTATTCTTCATCGTCTTCGTCGTCTTCATCTTTCCTGTGCGGGGTCAGGCGTTCGTGGGCCGCCAAAGGCAAAGACGCCCTCTTACTCAGGAGTCT